>FN649733.1:4467473-4529048 GCA_000310025.1 Ectocarpus siliculosus
GGTAAAAATAATAACTCCCCGCGTTGGAAAGAAGAAATCCAATTGGGGGCACGGGGGGGGGGGGGGGGGGGCGAAGGTAATGCCCTACAGTATCCCTGCTCACCCCGTACACAACAACAGTGCACATCAGACGTGGTCGCTACAGGAAAGGAAGAAGACAGGAGAGGCCTGTGACAGATGCACCGCCTTGTGCCTGTCGTTCTGGATATTTATACTTTTCACTTCTCACACAACATCAGACCCCAACCTTAACTATTACACCAGTGCGTGCATTGCTCTGACTGCTATGCTGTAGAGAGGTCCGCCGATCAATCATCCAGGCACGCACCTCCAGCCCGAAGGAGGGAGAGAGCACGCCAAGCCATGCTACCAAAATGTTACCAAACCTGAACCCCACACCATGGGAAACGTACGCGGGTGTCATCATGTTTCATGTGCTCGTCGATTCTCTAAACCATTTGGTATGTTGTTGAGCGAGAGCATCAGGCAGGGTCACGGGGTTCACATGGGAGGAAGTTCAAGCACAGCAAGAGTTGGCTTGTTGTTCTCCTCTACTGCTGTACTCTGCACCAGTACCACTCTCGTGCGGTGCTTGACGCCGCTGTTGTGGGGGAAGGTATCCATATCCAGGGTTCACATGAGGCATTATAACTATTTCCTCGGCCGGCCACCAAGTCGAATCTTTTTCAACACATCTGTATGTAGTTTCCTACGTTTGCTAGGCAAAAAAAAACATGAAGTGAGAAACTCACATGGCTGCGAGCTCACGAAACCTCCCCTGTGAGCGAGGTATGCATACAAGAGGGCTAGTATTGCATCATCTTCCGAGACATGAATCGAAGGCGTCCACGGAGAAGTGCTATGTTCACAACGCCCAAAGAGAGGCGGGATGGAGCAAAAGGGGTGTGACGTGACATGACATGGCAGCTGGCGGAGGTAAGAACGGAATAGCAGCACTAGCAGTACCGCCGTGCAACAGCAATATGCAAACAATACAAGGTACGTGATATTCTCGGCAAGCAGCGAAGGGCTTTCTTTCCAACTACCAAAAAATAACGGCGTGAGATGACGACGGACAAGTCAGAAAGTAATCGGCAGCGGAAGGTGGGTGCCTCTTTGCTCTTGCTATTGATTGTTTGTTGCGAGCTTGCTCATCACCATCCTATCCGCGCACCAACACGCGAAACACAACAGTGCCAGAAGTACGCCGAATATTCCGAGTGGCAGGACTTCACCTCCGCGCACCCCTAGCGAACGCAAACCCAAAATAACTCCGTCCGAGTACCGGCCAGGAGACCCTCAAGAGCATCCCTTCCAATACTTGAGTACAAGTAGTTCAACAAATATGCAATGCCGAGATCCGCAGATTTCATCGAACAGCAGCACTGCCCTGATAGTACGCAGCAAGGAGCGGAAAACGCTGGATCCCACCAACCAACCCGAGAGGGGCGGGGGCGGGGGAAACGAAAACAATCAGTGAAAACAATACACCGGGATACGCATACGCAGGCACAGACGCACCGGAGCAAACACGAAATGTGTATGCACACTATTATAGACAGGCGTAGCAACACCACCGATTGCGTGTAAAGTGTTGTAACCAGCACCTTTTGCCGCCATCTTGGACCATCTTGGACCAATAGCTGTAATAAGTACTTTGCGTAGATGATTATGCTGCTGGGGTAACCTTTGCGATTCGTACTTGCACATAATTCCGGTCGCCCCGGTGGTCTAGTTGGTATGCTCGAAACCTTGTAGAGGTCAGGTCAGCGGTTCGGATTCCGGCGTAAGCGAGCTTTCCTTTTTTCTCTCGCTTCCGCTTCTGGCCATGTGGATAGCGCTAGTTCGTGTGTACACAGAGAGGAAAGAGAGTGCTGAACTCTTCTCGCATTAAAAATCGAAGGCAAACTACTGCAGGAGGGGAGGGTAGAGAGGGGCTCTTCTGTGTGACCACGGGTGGGAGTAAACGGCACCAGTGCTGTGAGCGCTGATTTGAAGTGAAGACAAAAAAAAAAAAATTACTTCCGTTTTGTGTGAGTACGCTGTTTCGGGAGTAAACGGCACCAGTGCTGTGAGCGCTGATATGAAGTGAAGACCAAGAAAAAAAAATTACTTCCGTTTTGTGTGAGTACGCTGTTTCGGACAGCTCGTCACGTTGTTATAGAATGCGAAGCCTTGTTTCCGTTGTGCATATACTACCACCGTCGAGGTCGGGAAAGTAGCACACAAGAATGACGACAGGAGGACAGGAGAAGGTCTCAATCTCTCAATGTCTGGGTCGAGGACGGAGGTCAGAACGGTTTGGAACATGCATGAACACGTACTTTACTCTTGCGGAGCGTACACCGTACACCAACATTAACATCGATCGGCTGATGAAATGTCTGCATCTCCGGCAAAAAACGCACAGAATTGCGAGTTGGATGGTTCGGATGCGAAGGGTAGAGGGGGCGGAGAAGGAGGCGGCTGTTCATTGGTCTACGTAGTCGATAGTCGATAGCAGTTCGCGTACGGCAGGCAGTCGGGCGATGAAGCTATGTATGAAGAATGCTTGAGTGTTCTGTGTGCGGACGGTGCCAGTGCGGAGAGACTTCCGCCTGTGCAACACACGCGCTGTGCTTTGATTCTGCTGCGCGAAACCCAATCCCCATTGAACGCGAGCTATAGCCTGCCGAAAAGTGCGAAGGGCGAAGGCAAGCCGATCAGCTCAGCATCTCGAGTGGGGTGGTGGATCGGCAGTGTAGTATAGTGGGAGTTCTGGTCACACGCACACATCGGCCAACACAGAATACATTGTACCGGTCGGTTCGCCTCAGGAAGATGGAGAGGATGTTTTGCGGAACACGTTTTCCACCTGGTGCGTCTCGGACGCCCAGCATTGATTGTCTGGTTTCGCGTGTGCACATTATATACAGGGTGGGCCTCGTGTTCCCCCCCTGCTGATGGGTGCTAAGTGTCTCACTTTGGAACCACACCATATGGATGGATAAGGCTGCACTTGGCCGAAATTTTAGACTACAAGCAGGTGGTGTAATCCTTCCAAGCTGCTGTTGCGCCAGCCAGCATTTACCTCATGCATACGACTGCTGTTGTGCCCACAAAAGGTTGAGGTTCTGGGTGAACCGAGAAGCTCGCCAAGCATCCACGGCAGTTGTCACTGTCGTACGCGAACTAATGCTTCCAGTGCATGCTGCCCGTCTTGAGCACACACAAGCGTGGCGATAAATACTTCAGGAAGCTGTTCATCAGTGGGCTGCGATGCTATGAGGTACATACTCACTCCAAGTATGCGGGAGAAACGTTACACACGTACGTGAAGCCCTCCTTCGAAACACCAAAGACACAAGGCACAGGACACACCTCGATGGGTCCTCATGGTCGGAGCTTCCTCCGTTGTCTGGACCCACGCTCGCCATCCTTCGCTCCCCAGCGTCTGTCCACCACCTCACAGGAGATGGGGCTAGAAGCAATGATCAAAATCAGTGATGGCAATGGGTTGGCGTGCCAGGAAACAAGAAACAAGGACTGGGAGGTTCCGTAGATTACGATTCCATTCAGGTTTTAAAGGGGATGGGTGCCGCGAAACGCCTCCAGAACCATTCTCTCAGAATATTGTAAGGACCCATCGGCAATCTGCTCACCGTAATTCCGCCGCTTCGGGACCCACCGGAACCGCTGCAGCAGTGGCACCACCACCCACACCTCCCGCCGGTGCTCTCCGTCCTGCTGCCAACCACACACCAACGTGCTCACATGAGTACTGACCATCTCTGAATCTTTGCGCATGTTCGAGGCCACCGTTGGTGTCTTCCAGGACTCGTTCTTCGCGCGCGTGCTCGCTGCTCACCTCAACGCTGAGGCGTGTGCCCTCTCGCACTTTTTTCTCCTGCCAAGCTGCCATTGGGATGCTTGGCTTCCGCGTGCTCGGCTTAGCGCTCCTCGCTTACACTGCCTTTTGGGTAGCCGCCTACCGAGGGCTGTGGTATGACGGCCATGTATTTGCTAGGAAGAGCTCAGCGTTTGAGTTTAACCAAGGCGACTTCTACGTGTCAGGTGTGTTACTTTGTAATTTTTTTTGCCCATCCGGGTAACATGTAATGGCGGTGTAATTGCGATTTTTTTTCAAAATTTCACCACTTCCCCCTGTTTACACGGATGTAGTTTTGCCTTCGATCTCAGTCCCAACGTCAAGTTGTGTAAGGTATAAGGCTCAAAAGCAGCAAAGCAAGCGTTCACTCTAGAGAAATATGGCCGTCACCTCCTGCTTGTAGTCCTACTTGTATAATGTACTCATAAGAAGGTGGAAATAGGGCACACGTCGTGTACAGCAGTAAATAGTGTACGTCAGTAGTCTACACGATACACGGGCGCGCTTGTGTTGGGCATCCTCCATTTCACCTGTTCTTTCCGGTATGGTGCTTGACATCATTGAAAACGTTGAGGAGTAGAAGGCGAGCAGGGAGGGGAGAGGTGCGGAGAGATTCACGTCTGTGAATTTATAGGCTCTTTTACATTTTGCGGTACAATGACGTCGCGGCGGAGGTACTTCACGACAGCCTGCTTATGTAGGCGATGCGCCGCTCATTGCTGACGGCATATTCCGTACGTTCGACGAACGCTCACTGCTGTAGTTTGTGTGGATCCAGTAGCAGAACTTCACCCACTCTTGTCCAACACGCCCTCTCGATTCTCGCTGTAGGTGGCAAGGCGAGAATTCTGGTGTTCTTCGTGGCGCCGATTCTCTTAGCAGCCGTCTGCGGTGCATGTTGGGAGGCTGCTCTTATAGTGAAACAGTTCCGGAGGCTTCGACACACGGTGCCCTTGGACACCACTCGGGCAGGCAACAGTAGCAGCAGCAGCGTCGTTGGAGGCACCGGAAAAGAAACCGCTGGCAAGCAGCCGAAATCGCGTCGACTATGGACAATTCTGCACTACAATATTCGTCTGCTCGGGGAGGGTTCTCCGTGAGTTGCGTTGGAAAAGAATATGATGCTTCGTACCTGTGTGGTGAACGATTTACCAGCCTTTCGCTGCGGTTCGCGTGCGGTATGTGCCATTGCTATTCATTATGACGTGTTTTGTGCTTCGGTATATGTTTCGCTCTCGGCAGTGCATCGTTTCTCACGCTTCCTTCTCAGGGGCACATAGGGGCTGTACATCACAGCGCCCGAGCGAGGGCTGCTAGGCATCCGTGGCGCGTGCTATCAATGACTGAAGTCACGGGGACTGACTCTATACCCCGGGGACGCGTTCTGTGCGACAACGGCCTTCACAGGATTTACAAAACATTTACGTTCATCCGCACAAACTCGGGCACTTTTGACTCCTGCGCAAGACACACACCTGCCCACACACCATGAACAACGCGGTTCAAAACGTAAGAGAGCGATCAAGGGCAGCGGGTTACGGCAGTAGGATCTGCGGCAAATACGCCGCTTGCCTAATATTTAACACACACACGCCCACGCCCACGCGAAAAGTTAAGGTGAGATTTTCTTTTTTCCCTTCACATGGCGTAATGCGAGACAAACTCCTAACTACAGTTTGTAATCTAAACCAGCACTAACAGCCGTTGAGATCCGACTATATGTAATCCGTGATGGCATTGGCCACGTCCTCTTGCGTCGCCCCCGGGAGGTAAGCGAACCCCCCCCCCCCGAAAGGAAACCGTGTGGAGTTTGTATTTTGAGATGAAACGTGGCGAGGAGACATGGCAATGGCAAAAAAATCAAATTTCGCCTGGACAGCATATTTGGTCTTGTTGCAAGCTGTGTTGTTGCGCCTACAGCGCTGGTGTGAACGATGAACGACAGCATGGTTGTTGTCACCGAGAGGAGGCAATGCTCACGGTTGCCTGCCCGACTGTGACCCGTGTGTTTTAATGCCAAGCACACGCGCACGTGTGCCACGCACGAAAAAGCGGGCTTTTCTTCGATCATGTATCATGACATCATGACAACAGGCGTTCTCCCACAGGGGCTCAGCTCCCGTGTTGCGAATGCTCATCAGTAAATAGCACGTCTGTCGAAACAACGGCGGCCATGGCACCATAGTGGTACTGACCCTGTATTTTTTTGTCAAACGGGTACCTGTGTGCGTATCGCCTGCGTGTGTTTATTTGAGCAGATGGATGACTGTCGGAGAGGTTCTTGCGCTCCTGGGATACGTTGTTTTGATGATCACCATGGTCTGGCAAGGGGTGAACTTCAAAGTGCAGGAGTACTCCGAGCAACACACCACGGGGACCGGCAATTCGCTCATCATGTGAGTACTACAAGGTGTTGATCTTTACTTGGTTCCTTACAAATCAAGCCATACGCCGTTGGAAGGCTCACACCGCAGGGCTCTCTAACGTTATCGGAACACTCCGCTCTGCCCACCAAGTGTTGCAGACACTCGCATACTTGGAGCATTATTTATCCTGGACTGCCGCTGAGAGTGTCCCACTTGAAGTGACTACTGGGACTGTTGCTCAACGAATGGGAATCCGTACATGTGCAGCAGCAGTTGTTTTTTCGCGTTGTGAGATTCCTTGTTGGCCGTAGCTCATGAGTCGTCTTGTATGATTGTTTCGAGTTTTGTCTTTTAACAAGAGTTCAAGAGCAGCTTGCCGCAATTGATCAAATTGGGCACATTCAGGGTGCATACCAAAGCTGCACCGCAGCACAATGTTTTGCATTTGCCCCACCTGGCAGCTGCCATGGGTATCCATATGACAAGCCCAACCCCATATATTTCTCTTTGTTTGTCGAAGAAGGTCTTCACACATGGTCTCACCCGCGTCCCCACATTGTGAATCCAGTATTGAGCACGACCTTTGATGCGAAGCTCGGTTGCCCTAGATGCTGTTGCCTGGCCCTTGTCCCCGGTTCCGGTGTGGCAAGACGACGAAACTTGGCCCAACAGCATTCGCCGAGGACAACATCACGTTACGTTTGTCTTGTCTGTTTCTCGTTCAGTTTTCTGGGCAGGCGACCCCCTCGCCAAACGATCCGTGCAAGCTCTTCAACGTTTCCCCTCTCTTGTGTATCGATCTCGTTTCCGCAGACTTAAGAACGTCGCCAAGTACACGGGGTTTGCGGCGGCAATCCAGTTCAGCATTGTCCTCATCCCGGTGTCCCGCGACAGCAAGATCTGGTCGACGATCGGAGTGCCTGTCGAGCGTGCCGTTCTCTATCACACAACGCTCGGCCACTTGGCCTTCGTCAGCCTCTTCCTGCATGGGATCCTGTACATGGCCTACTACGTACAGAAACATGGCTGGGCGTACGCCGTGAATTCGTCGTTTCATTACAAGGGAAAAGGGGTTAACGTCCCTGCCGGTGTGTATCTTGCCAACTGTGATGTGTCGTGCGAACCCCGATCCAACATGGGGGGTTGTATGGCCAGCTCTATTGGTGATTTGGTTTAGCTTCGCCGATAGTAGCGGAAGGGTGGATGATGTCCGCGGGACCGGGCACGCTGTCCCTATCTGTTTAGGCAAGTTCAAGCTGCAAGTCAGGACCATAGACGATGCGATCCAAGCAGGGTCGTTTTCCGTTGGCCTCGAACTTTGCCCTCCAGGTCGTTGGAAGAGCTATGAAACTGTCCTGAAAACTCCATGTCTTCTGAGCTCTTGGTTTCTTGTGTTTTTTTTGTGTGAATTGTCTCTTTGTCTCTTGGTGACAGGTTTCATCGCCGGCCTTTGTGCCCTTCCGATGTGGGTCTTGTCGCTGCACTTCTTCAGGCGAGAGTACTACCGGCTCTTCAAGACGAGCCACTTTTTATTCATCGGTGTTTTCGGCGCCGGAATGGTCCACTATGACGGCTTCGTCCACTATCTGTTGGCCGGCTTCGTGCTGTACCTTGTCCACGCGGTCTATCGCCTGGGTAACTGGAACTGGTGAGAGCCTCGCGCTTGGTACCATCGATATCTTGCAAGAACGGATAATAATTGTTTTGGGCGATTGTTCGGCAAGAGTTGTGGCGCCTAGCTATATGTGTCGGCCGATCCCTAGGTCATGCTCTACGAACAGGGCAGTCGTCAATGTCTGGGCTTCTTCGATGGCGTGTAGATAATCCAGGAAGCCACCAGGTGATACAGAATAGTACCCGTTCAGAGGCAGTCAGTCAGTCAATCCGAGGCAGTTGGTATATCCTTCCTTGGGCGTCTGAACTCGTGTCGACTGATTGTAGGGTTTACTGGTGCTTCTGTGTGCTTAGTTGAGTGAAATACGTTGGGAGTTCGACGTTCGGCACTTCCTCATCGCTGCATGTGCACCGTCACCGTACATGGCAGCATTGTAATAAATGCTTCGGAATCAAAGACCTACAGTCCAACCGTTACAGCTCGATAAGTGTCCCGAAACTTGCGGTGCCACCGCCATGTCACGAAACCGAAGTGCTTTTTTCCTGGAGATGTCGTGCAGCGTACCTTTAGGGTTACGGTTACGACTCGAGTTCGATACCTCCCATGCCTGTGCGAAAATTCAATTTTATTGTGTTCGCTGTTGCTCTTTCAGCACACCCCTGTGCTACATTTCCAGCCTGTGCTATATAGCCCGACTTTCCAACTTTAAGCGTACGCCTCCCCCGGTTGCCGCTACGGCCCCTGTACCATGCCGTCATAACAACAGGTGGAGTGTGCTCAGGCAGTGCTTTTGCAAGAGTTCAGCTAGAGGTTGCGGCGATTGCGCTCTCGTGCACCTCGAAGCAGGGGACGGGTACACGCGCCTGGTGCTGCGCAACCCTAGCAACCACAGTCCGGCCAAAGGAGGCACATTCGTGTACATCAGTGTGCCCGCACTCCTGGGCACGATTGAGGCCCACCCCATGTCTGTGGCTCTGCGAGGCGCCCCGCCACATCTCTGGAACGCCTCGTTGGACGACGGAGTCTTCACGCTATGTGAGAGCTCTACGAGCATGTCACCGTTGTACCAATCTTGGTTGATTTCTGATGGGTGATGTGAGAACAGTGGTGTACGAAACACGTGACCAAAGTTCGTGATCTCCCGTGACTCGTTTGTTGCATCGCTCGAACTAGATCGACGAATGAAATAGGAACGTGTGTGGTCGTTGCCCACCGCTGTCATGTAGTCGGTGGTACAGAATACTTGACGCTGTGTGATTGTAAGCGAATCGAGCAATCAAGCTACAAATCGATGTGAACTCTCACCTCTCCTGACATTAAACCGCTAGAACGCGAACAAGCATCACGGGTGCGAGGAAGGCAAAGAGTTTCCGAACGGGATGGGCTATGGTCTATGGATCCACGCATAATCGGATTTCGACGGTTCGGGGACTTACCCCGGAATCCTCTCAGAGCGTCCTCCCCGGGAGGGGCAGTACGATTTGTTTGGGAGAAGCGCACGCCGACGAGACATTCATCTGTCGTACCCATGCCTGATCGCACTGCGCCACGTCTGGGCACTAGCACCTGAAGAAGTGGTGGTCCACAATCCTTTTTTCTGAACCTCGTCTGTCGCTTCCGAAAATTAACAGACATTAAGACCATGGGCTCATGGACGCTAGCCCTGCAAAAGCAGGAAAGTGACAACCTCACCGTTCATGTGGACGGGCTGTATGGCGGTGCACCGTCGCTGGCATCCATGAAACAAGCGGGATTTCCAAAGGTGGTTTTGTTTGCAGGCGGCAGTGGCGTCACATCCTTCACGGCTCTAATCCAGGTGATTGCCGAGTAATACTCTCTTGCAACTGGCTACGGATGACCCGGACGCAATATTACAACTTGCATTTGTGTTCTATAGCCGCCAGTTCATGGCTTGCGTGGGCGGCAAGCGGTATCGTAAATCAGAACGCGATTTGAAACTAAAACAACAGTCCTGTTCGACGGCATGCCGGAATTTTGGTGGTTGTGACAAGCGTGATTGATTCAGCAGCAGGTGGGCCGCGCGCTCAAGAGCGTTGCTCTGTGTTGACTGGTTGATACCCATTAGGTTTTACTCGATTTCGATTTGTGTGCAATACTTGACGTTCTTGCTTCCGTCGAAACGCCTTCACAGGACTGGTGTGAGGCCTACAGCGGCGGCGAGGATGTGCCTGCGGTTCACCTGGTCTGGTCCTGTCGACGCATGTCGGAGATTGAGCTCCTGGGCGAGGCTCTTCCCTCGTTCCTCGCCGCTGCTGCAGCCGGCGCAGAGTCTCTTTTCAAGATGTCCATGTTTTGCAGCGGAAAGGTGGCCGGTGTGGTTGTCGGGACTCCTGTCTTGTATTGTTGGTGCTGTTGGGTCCATGTCAACACGCTTGCAACCCCGTTGGTATGTGGATAGCCACATGGTCCTTCCATACCTGATTCTCAGGTATGTGGCATGAAGTACCTCTCTTGTGCATGTCTCTCTTCAAATGGTGCTGACTGTCACTATTGACGTGGCATTTGGTGGCCATTAAGCGCGGGTTTTGTGCTTTCCTTTGGTACATGACGCATGGACTTGGCGATGAGAAAGCTCTCGCGTCTTCCGCGGTTTACCGGACAGTGTTTGCTCCCGAACGTGGTTGCCTCCTAATATAGGTATTTCCTTCTCTTTACGTGCGCCCTGGAACATGCGTTTGCCTTATCAGCACGTGCCGCGCTACCGCGATATTGTTGTTTTAAGGTATTTCGTAGAAATCAAATCACCGCTCATACATGGCTTCCCCCGGTTCCTCCTGCCTGATTTTTCACTCCACAGACTGGAGGAGACAGCCCGGAGACCGTGTCATGGCCCATCTTCAAGGCGTCTGAACACCTAGGACGCGTGCACGCGACTCCTACGTCGCAGGCAGTAATTGACTCGTTCAATAACGGTGTACGCACCCTGATCGCAGGCGAGTGCCCTTGGCCAACACTTGCGTCATTCCTTCTTGCCATGCGGGTAGGTTACGTCATTATCCAGACTCTGCAGTGCATACCACAAAGACGGCGAAAGGAGTGGATGTTTTCTCCTTCCGGCGGAGCAGTGCGCATACGCTGAGTTGATTCCGTTGAATATTTTGTGAACACGGGTGGACCATCCCTTCATCACCAAGTGTATCACCTCTCGTTGATCGTTCGCCCCACGGAGCACTCGATGTCTTGTAGAAGTGGCTGTCATGTGTATGTCAATCGCTTTTGTCCGCCTTTCGACCCTCCTCTCTGGTTTCGTGGGGTGCGAGCAGACCTTGTGGTCGTTGTTGCTGTCGTTCAACCAAGTCCGTGGGCTCAATTCCGGCTGTCGAGTCGCTATATAGGCTAACAAATACAGCGGCCGCACTCGGCTTTTGTGGCGTGGCGGATCACGGCCGGTGTCCTTGTCGTTGTGGTCATAGTGGCACGGTCTTCTGCTGTGAACACGGAGATTTCGCACCCTTTCAGTAATTTTGTCACGATTTGGATAGCATCACCTGTTCCGTCCCTGCCCTGCACACATGGGTTTTTTGTACCTTGGAAACGTTAGCATCGCATTTTTGGATGCTTTTCGAAGATGTGTTTGTGAAACGTTGGGACAAATGTGTCGTTGCCCCGCGCCACGGCACCCTTCGCCCCTCCCCCTTCTGCCTTCCTGTGGTCGCTAACTCCTGATTCGATTCAATCACGCTGCAGGCGGTGGTGCGTTGGCTGGGTGGTTTTGGGCTGAGAACGTGGCCCAGGGGGCTCTCTTGGAAGGTAGGGTATCCTGTATTCTGGCGAAACGATGAACGATGAGCCTGCTCCATTAGACAATCAATCGACCGAAGAGCGTACGATTGGCGGTATCGGACTTGAGGGGTTGCCGTATGGAAATAATTCTAGTACGGGCGACGAATTAACCGTCGCCGTAGAGACGACCTGTCTGCGGCCGATGATCACTTTTCGTAAGAAGACGAATGCATTAGCTCCACCTAACGACTAGTTCATTACGAGCGTCGAGTGGACTGACCATCATTCCCTAGACGACCAGCCCTTGGCACCGTGGAAGACGAGTGGTTTTCGGTAGACTCTCGCTGTAAAATGGATAAGTTTTGCTTGGATCCCACCGTGAGTGTTGAACATGCGACTGTCCGTTCACTTCCGTGCGTATCTCTCTCACCTCCTTTCCTAACCCTTTTCGTTGTTTTTGTTTTGCCCTATCTTCCGAACGCGGCATTGGTCGCTTGTGATCCAGGTGTTGCAGTTCTAGTCTTGATGACCATTGTCCCTGCCAGCCTGCTGGTTGTGTACGATTGGATTTCAAGCCTCCTCATTGGAGTGTTGATAGCGAAGAAGCCGTTTCGCAAGGTTAGTTCCAAGCGTGTGACGTTCACTCTTTGAACTACCGAACATGTTTGACTTATGAGGTTTGTTCCGTTTTCGGGTATCTTCTTCCTGTCTGATCAGCCTCGGTTTCGACCGTCGCCAGGATCGTAGATGTATGTACAAGTACAAGCCGCCGCGTAAACAAGTTCAAATATGCGTCGAAAGAGACATGAATATGCTTGCAGTAAACGCTGTGTCACAGGTGTTTCACTGCTGCTGTCGACAGGGAGCATTGGTGTGCGTCCTAATCACGCAGCTGCGGTGTTTGTGCTGCCATTAGCGGTGCGGGAACCACCCGCCCCTACGTAGTCTCGTACATCAACAGCACCCCAACATGGTGCGTTCTGGCGGGCGGATGGGGTGATCACTGATCGCTTGCACCACCGTCTTCCCCGTACGCTCACAGCGGTATTCCCAGCTGAGGGAGACGGCTGCGGATCGAGACGAGCCAGATGTAGCAGTCGGTGGCCAAGGCGAGAACATCAATCGTGGTGGGGGCGGTGGTCGTGGCGCACTCAAGACCTTTCCCGTCAGCGCCGGCCGTATGCCAGTCCACGGGGTGCTCCTGTCGGAACAGGAAAATGCCTCACGAGAGGGGATCGACAGGGTCAAGGTGAGCCCAGTAGCCTTAAGCTGTGCTGTTTTGGCGCTTGAAATGCGACGCAGCAGTAGCTGTGTTCGATACCTGACCCTGACCAGTTACCACAGGATACCTTGGACGGAGCGACCCCGCGCAAGAGGGGCTCTGCCAGAGTGCTCGTGCGATTTCACCCCATTCTCAGCCCCCCTAGGGGACTGAGACTCTGTCCCACGAAATTCTCGATGAAGCTAGATCTATGATACGAAGATAGATTTCCCGAATACTCTTTTTTTTTAAGCACCTTTTGATCCACGCAATCTACGCGATCAACCCTTGCCCTCTCTAGTGCCAAGTCCCACACTCTCGCACATCCGCGGGGCTGGTGCACAACAGCCCCATGAAAATCATTCTAGCGTCTATTCGACAACGATGAAGGCAAGAGACCTGTGCTGGGGCCTGATCAGGAAGCCAACACAGAACAATCATCCTCATATCTGGGTGCCGTGCTTGGACAAAACACGAAACACAGCAACAGTTTGGTCGGTTCAACTGTCCCTTGTCGAAGATCTACACCATTGCAGTTGGAAACCTGCTGTGCGATGCGCGAGAGTGTATCTCCCCGAGACCTTTCAAAAGACCGCGTGACGCCTCCCCACCCTGCTGAGTTGCAGGCCGCGAGCGGCAACAGTCGATGCAGCAAAGTATAGTTTGCCATGCGGCCCTCTCTCCATCGCACCAACCACGGGCCTTCGTGGCATCCCGAAACGGACCACTACACTGCTGTACGCATGACGCATGCTCTTGAACTCTCGAAAATTTCGAAATTTCGGGTTTTTGTGCATCACGTCTTGCACCCGTGCGCTTCTCCCACCCGCTCTTTCATCGCCGCGCGTGGTTTACCCTCACCTAACTACGCATGCAACACACAAATACTCTACCTACCCTGCGCGTACGCAACAACAGTACCGCTATGTGTGGCGGCTGGCTATGTGCATGGCGACAACTAGCTGCAACCAAATCATCTCTTCTTCAAAGAGTCGTCGTGTCAGAGATCTGAAGTATTTTTCGGAAATATCCAAGCTGAGAATTTTGGAGACTTTTCACCAGCCCGTCATGCATTGTGTTTTCACCACGGTGCCGCTGCGACCAGAGTCTGTCACACGATCGTCGAGAGAAGCATGTGTGTGAGGAGTGTTGCTATCGAGTTGTTGCCATCTATCGGTATATCGCCTTTTCTTTGGCTACATTGCATCATTATGCCGCGGCGTTTTCGGGTGTCAGGATCATTGCAGTCATATGAGTGAATCCAGAGTCTCTGTCTCCCCACTCTACACCTCTACTTCTTACATTGCTGCTGTTCTACCTGTCCCACCTGTCTTCAACCCTGTCTTCACGTACATGTCTTCGAGCCTCGGCCCGTGTGTCAGACTCGGGTCCGTTAGTTAGAGTGTATACGGGGACAGAGGGCGGGCCGTTGTGTGGTTTTCACAGCAGCGGTGGAAGTGTTACATACATCTATTCAAGGGTTCTTGACTTATTCTCTGGACCCATGCCAGTAGTTGTTAGTTGTTCAGGACATCCGAGAGCTAACATCTCGCATGCATTGTACGCTCGCAAAGCACCTTCTTTCCGTTGCCGAGGCGCGCTCTTTCTGGAATGTTGAAAAAAGGCTTGGGGCCGGGCAGCTATGCTACCATGCAGCTCGTATGATTTTCACTGGAGAGTGCTGACTGCGTAAGTGTAGTCATGAGCACGATGCATGGTTGATCTTGGGCACTATCAACCGGCCCACTGTTGGAGACAAACGGTGACCTCGGCAGACCCATCGCACCGAAACGGACCCAAAGAACCCATATGCATATGAACACCCGAGCACTCTGTTTCAAGTAGAAAAATGGTTTTTCGTGTCGGCCGGTTTGAACCGTGTGGAAACACTACCCCCCCCCCCCATCTTTCCTTGCCGCAGTTGCTGGTAGTGAAACTATATGCTGTTATTTTCACCACACGATTCAGTACGGTGGTTCGTCTACCCTAAACGAGGATGTGCTGCTGTACGTCAGATTTCATCGTTGTGCGTAACGCACCTGAGACGAGCTAGCAGGTAGTACTTTCTATCAACCGTCAATGAATACTGAGCTTTCTGCCGGAACGGGCTGTCTTTTCATGTCGATCTGGTGAGGATACCTCAGACAAAGGGGCACACTGCTGTTAGGGTTTGCAAGGAGATATCTAGTCCGTATGCCCATCTCCACCGTCATACAATCCTACCCCGGACGTTTTGTAGATGGTAGATGAAGGACGTCATCCAACATTTGGGGTCCCATTCGTTCGGGCATGACTATGTTACCTTAGTCTGGACGTAGATAGCAAGCGCGTTGTTACCCCATCGCAGTGCCGCAGGTGGGTTCCCGCTGTATGAAAACTTGGACCATATTTTGTCTAGCTTAATGGTGGTAGGGACACACGCAGTTTTGTCGTACTGCGGTAAGGTTGCGACTGCTCTGTTGCTGTGTCTCTTAGACTCCATGGCGTCATGCATTTTACGTTTCTGAAGGGAACAAGAAATCGACACACGCCGAAAAACGTGTTCGTTTTTAATTTTGTTAACGAGCTGCTTGTCGGCTCTGTTTCGCTCGTCTTTCGTAACGCATGAAGATCAGTTGTCAAAACGGGCAGCGTTTACGTTTTCGTTTTCGTTTTCGTTTTTTTTTTTCTCACTCATTGTGTCGCTGATATTGTCTCGTCGACATCTATAGGTACTTGTAAGCGGCCCGGGCGGCATGGTGGACGCCGTCATGACGGAAGCGCGCAGAATCAGCTGGAAGGTGTTCGATGTGGAAACCGCCTCGCGCGAGTTGTAGGTGCTCAAATTCACTCCCGACAACAGCTATGTCCCGATTTCCTGGGATGACTGTTGCGTGCCGATGATAGGCCGTGCCAGCCGTGTGTATTCCAACGTGGTGGTATCCCGCTATCGTTTGCAGAACTCTTGGCGCTTTGGCCAAGAATTGTGAACTTATTGATGGTGATCCCAGTGGCTTTTGGTATGCCCTCTACTCCGCAGACCAGATACAACACTCGAAACAGAATGTTGGTACAACACTCGAAACATTCGTTGCTGTAGGACAGGGCTTATCCCGAGGGTTGATGTGTGTCTGTGTGTCGATGGAGTTTGACAGGTCGCTCGGAAGTATGTGATGAAGGAGCCTACATTTGGCCTGGTGAGGTGTTATCGTCGATGGTGATCAATGCGTGAAACACAAGTACCTGCAGCCGAACCCGAACTTCTTGAAAGGAGGCTTGGGCGCCAAGGTCCTCGCCGAAGTCCTAGGAGGAAACGGGAATCGCGACTACATCTGTTCTTCAGCAGCCTATGCTGATTGAGTCAGTTGGATGCGCGGCACAGCTACTTCACGCTTCGCCATGTTCTGATACGAGAACATTCCCGACGGCATAGTCTAGGGATTGCTGTTCTTCGGAGGTGTTGGGGAGGGTGTTATTTCCGTACAAATGGGGCCGGTTGAGTTCTTCAGGAAACAAACTATTGAGCTCTGTGCCTTTTCGCGCTATGATGTTGAGAGGTCGGGTTATGATTAGGATTTAACGTTGACCAAGAAAATAACGCCATGCGCAAAATATCCAGGAGTTTTCGATGAACGAGGCGGAATATTGTGTTTCACGTAGAGTGGGCCTGCCGACGTACAAAATGCTTTGAGACCACATTCTTTGTGTTCCTACGGCTTTCAGTTGTCACGCAAGCCCTCTTTCGTCCCATAGTGGCCGGTGCTTGCCGCGACATGTGGCCCAAAACGATGTCGCAGCACCACCTCGGCGGTGTGAGAGTTGTTTTCGTCCTATTTTTTACGGCGACAGTCCCCCCATTTTTCGTGGTGAGACGTGTACTGCACTTTTCAGTGCATGTAGAGTACTCCGCTCTTCAGTGTTCTTTATAACAACTACACCATCCAGGGTCACACAGGAGGGGGTAAACACCATTTTGTTTTTTTCGTGCCCCACCTTAATGTGAAGACAACAACAACAACAACAATATTCCTCCTGCGGTGCGCGCAGAGTTATTTTTTTTCGCTAGAAGGGCCCAGCCGTCCGTTTCCCTTGTCAACGTCAACGGTGCTATAAATAACGTCGAAGGTTTTGGTATTCGCCAGAGCCGTTTCAGCTATTTTTCGCTTTCACCCGCAAATTTTGTAATTTTTTCACCCCTCTGAGATTCGAACTCGCGACCTGTGCGACTAGCGGTTTCGAAGATACAACTAGACAACCGGGGCGACCGGTACGGTAACAGAAATAGTTACGACACCGCGCGGAAGAGATCTGAATCTCGACTTCACAGAGATACTCCGCTTCTTCCGTCCCCTCCTTTCCGGACATGTGGCGTGTAAAGCGTTGAACGTGCAACGGAACCATCCTATATCCAAATCGTAACCCTCTTTTTCGTGGGCGGGTGTGATCGTGTGCTGATGTGATCAGTCAAGGCCGACACGACAACACCCCGATTGAAGCGAGGGTTTGAGGGACGCCCTGGTGCAAGATGGGGATGAGTTGCGCGACAATCGAATTTGCCGCGGTGTGCCTGCCGCGTTAGGATGAGTAGAACGTTGGTTTTTTCTTTTTCGCCGAAAATAATCGGACATTTTATCGTTTTGCCGCCTCTCTGCCTCGGAGTCGTCAACGCATGCGTATAAATTATTAGTGTATCAATTTTTTAATTAATTACAAGGGCTCCGGACGCGGGGGGCTACCGGGCGTCGCGCGCGAGCACTCGACGCTAAACGTGTCGACTTGAGAGTAGGCGCGATCCCGCCGCTTCGCTCTCAGGCGCCGAACGGAGACCTGTGGCGCGCCCTCAGGCTTGAGCTAATTTTCCTTACCTCTATCTTGGAGTTTTCTGAACGCTATGTGGAGCGTCCGTGGCACCGCGCAGAGATGGTTGCTGCCGCCCCTTTTTTTCTCGGAGAGTAACAAAGTCAGGGCGTCAACGGATTCGAACCCACCTCGGCAAGGGACAAGTACCACGCGCTAGCTCTTCACCAGTGGATGCTTGTGTTGCTTCCACACACGGACGGGCATAATCTTGCGTTTCTAAATATGCCGCAAAAAACAGCCCATCAGCTGTTTTTTTTGTTTTCACGGTGACGATTTTTTTTATTCCCCGCCCGCCTTGGCCCGCCGCTCAACGAATCTATGCATATGGTGTCACAGAATCACAGGCCAGAGAGAGACAGAGAGATAGAGTCAGACTGAGACCGACAAGCAGACACAGACAGACACAGAGCGAGAGCGGGAGTAAAAGCAGGGTGCAAAACCAGACCGACTGCGAGGCTGTGCATCAGCCCCCCTGTCGTGTTTGCTGGGGCTGATGTGGCCTCTTCGTTTTTGTTTTTCCGTCCCTCTACTTTCTTTAGGTTTTCTGGCCTGCACGCAGGCAAACTTCAGTCAAATTCCACGTGTGTGCCATCACTTCCAACCATCGTATCAGAAAACCAGAGCCAAATTTAATTTGCTTAGATGCAAGAAGAGAAATAATTATGATTTCCGGGCAAGTGCACGCAACAATCGAAAATCTAAATCTAATTTCGATTTCGATTTTCGATGAAACTTTTTATTGACAAGGTCCACCCTGAGCAAACAAGGCTACCGTGCACCTGGCTGCTGCATGTGACACGATAGCGCTACCAGGTAGTGGGCGTGGCCATAATGTTTGCTGCAGTGCCTATGTGAGAGCTTCCGGGGGTTCAGAGCGGCGAGGGTGCTTTTTCGATACTCTCCTCCGCCTCCTCGCTGAAGCCTGTCCGGTCGGGCTCTATTTCATGGTTGTGGACTACTGTTAATCACATTTTTGTTGTAGTATTTATGCCTTGTTTATTGTGTTTTTCCACCCGCCCACCCACCAATAATTTTTTTTTGTTCGATATTTTTCTTGCCATGTATCGTATATGGCTGTGTGTGAGCTCGAGGGACAGGGTCGACGGCAGCACACTACTGTGCGTTTGAAGCTATGCGAGGGGTTAACGCCTTCCTCGCTCTCGTAGCGAAGTGCATCTCCCACGGCAATCAATCATGATTCAATGATAACCATGATGCTCCTCCTGTGTCTACAAATGGAAGCGCCCGGGGGTATTTCGATCTTCTTGCCGAAAGAGCGGGACTAAGTACCGGTCCGCGTTCTGGTGGTCTCCCTCATTCGGGTGTGATCGTGCGTACTACTGCAGACAGATCATCAGCGAGCATGATTGGCGAGATTGTTGACAGCGTGGAGTAGCAATATTTTTGTCAGCGTGGAGTCCCTCGTCACAAACAGTGCGCACCCAGATGGTCGAAGACTTTTACTTCCGGGTGCGCGTCGGGTAGTCTCAACCTTCTTCGCGCGAAAAACAAGTCATGGTGTCCGACAACAATAAATAGTCAATCTACTAGCAGCGGTGCACGCTCCGTAGCGAAACCGAGAGCCCCGGGCAGCATGTGTATTTCACATCTATAAACAGACAATTGTTGAGTATGTACCAACGTACACCGCGGACGCCGGACATTGCCGCACCCAGACACTTGCCAGGCACGCCCGTTGCAAAACACTGTGGCACATAAAGACACCTTCGATACACTCGCTGCGACAAACTTACCCGCCCCAGAAGCTCTCGTATTTCTGCTAGGACTTCACGCTTCCCGTTCGTTGCGATCGTTTACCCGCTGCACCCAGGAGGCCAAAGGCTTCCACGAGCTATTCAAGTTGCCGGGGTTACGATACGCGTGATTTGTAGTGTTTTTCGACGCACCGAACATCAACTACGTGTAAACGGTAAGCACCGCCGTCGCACTTATCTATCCCGCCGCTTCGGACGAAACGAGGGACTTATACCAGATGGTATTCGATCGTTTGCCCCCGCCCTTGTTCGCGGTAGGGCGTCATACCATCCTGCTTACTCAAACACCTCGAACAGCACCCCTCGTAGGGTATGATAACATCTGTTTTTCTTCACCTAGTCTTTTTTCCATGGGCACAACCACAATTAAGGGCTCCGGCGCATGGAAATATGCACCACAATACAAGGCACCGTCATGTCATTGGCCAACCAGTAGACAGAGAAGGAGCCGAGAACTATAACCAATATGGCGGCGCGTCGGCCGTGTTTGACGGCCGTTTCAAGCCATCTTCGAGAACCGCAAGCCCAAATTATTACCACCGCAACACGACGTTGCACTCTATGGTACTAACCGAACCACTTCGATTCGAAACACCGTTAACCCCCGTGGGCACCGGAGATGCCTGTTACTGTACAATGCTCCTGTACATCACTTCGATCCTCGTGCATCCTCACATCCTCAGTGTACAGTCTTGTTTCTGGACTGGCCCGCCACATTGCGACACCCCCTGACACGCCGAAGATCATTCTTCGGCATTCCCCGAGCTACCGGGCCCTTTCGCTCTACTTGAGAACAATTACGGAGAAATCGAGGAAAACGGCGACAGGGTTCAATGTTATCTGCAAGTTAAAGTGTACGAAGTTTTCATCGGTGACACGGTTGGACGGAATTTACGGTGTTGGGGACTGTCCTGGAGCTCATTCATTGACGAACGCCCAAAGGCGAAGGATGTTCGTTTCGTGGGGGAGGGGGGGGGGGGGGAGAATCAGAGACGCTTTCAGAAGTCCAGAAGGAGCGCCACTTGCGTATGAAGGGCCATCGCTGTGTTGTCCTCTCCTACGGCCCTCCCCAGCATCCCCCCTCTGTGTTCTGCATTATGCAGAGTCTCATCTTCGCCGGTGAACAATGTTCACCCGCCCTCTTGCCGCCGAAGATCCGAAGCTACCGCTGAAAATTCGGTCTGTTCCGGACTATCAGTGTTGTTGCCGTTGCTATGGATTTTCAAATCCCTGCGTTCGGTGGCGCTCTCGGATGCTGGTGGAAGGGTAGTGTGCGCGTCCACAATGGATGAGAGGTTCAGCGGAACATGAAAAACTCAACTCAAAAGAATGTCTTGGCCTGACAAAAAGCGGGTGCCAGCCTTTTCAGTGCCGCAGTCCCACTTTCCGAGCCACCCTTGTTGTTGTGGGTTCCCGAACCGAACCGCCAAATCGAAACACAGATATACAGTAGTGCGAACTCTCGGCACGTTTCGATTGACATGGTTTAAGTGCGTCGCCACGCTATCAAGACTTGAAATAAATCGATTGGCGAAGCAAAGCATTGTCCGTAAGAGACTGGGTACATTGTTCGACATACAAACGCACAGCAGTGTATCGTGTCAACGACACCCGCCAACACCCCTTCTCGCTAACCTCACCCAAGCAGACCTAGCCTGTAAGGCTTCCCTTAGCTGGGGTGTGCGTGGTTGATCGGCGCGAGATTTGCCCGAAAGGCTTTCAAGCACGCTTGATTTCTGATGACCAGAGCCGTATCGAGGTGGAGTAGTTGAGGTGAACCCTGTCCACAGTACTGCGTACATTTTGGAGACCTTTGGTGTGGGGTCAACGTGCTGTACTTGATGTCGTAAAATGCCGCGGTGGCCGGGTAGGGGACACCCAGGAAAAGCCGTGAAAACTGACAATCGTAGTGACCACCAGCGCAACACCAAAGCCTTGTACAATCGTGATGTCAATCGCGCGCTTGATCCAAACCTGGTAGAGAGATCCGTTTACTGTGGATAGGCACTGTCCAAGGAAGAGAATGCTCCATTGTTTCTCACGCGTGATCGGTGGTGTTCGTCTGTGGATTTCTAATCTTAAGGGGTTTGGGTACGAGATCATCACGGGCATTGCGATAGACACAACAAGAAGGGCTACCGCGACGGGCGGGAGTAGGGACTACTGAGAATAGATCAACTTTCACGCAGTGGGAGATGGGGTTGTGAGCAGAAACCGCAAGCAACGCTCAAAAGATACCCTCATCGCGTCGTTGCCAAAATGACGGCACCTTGTGCACACAAGGCCACCCGATCTTGAGCGTGCAACCGCAACCGCAACCAGCTGCTCCAAACATCGTCGCCAATGTGGACGGAAAAATTGGCCAAAATCACACCGCCTGCTGACCCTGAAGCCCATTTCGAAGGACACTGATACCCCCTTACTCCCCCGGCGGTAAGAGATTAGACAATCGAAACAAACTTTACACATGTAGCTCGCTTGAGAGGAACTCACGCCTGGTGTCGTAAGAGACTCGGTGACAAACGCTCATGAAGTACTACCAAACCTTGAATCGAAACAGGACAAAAATACATTCGAAGCCGTAGCTATTCGTGCGACTTTTCTGAGACAGCGAGACATGTTGGGTAGCAGAAGCCGTTTCCTCGAATTCCAAAAGGCAAAATATCAGCATTGTACCTCGAGCTCTTCGGCATGGTCTACTCAAAATCGTATCAACACATGTTTGGCCTGGCCCCACACACACACCAACATTGAAACATCACACCGTCTTCGAAATACCGCGGCGTCATCGCGGTGATCTCGCCGAAAATACAGCCACACAAACAAAAAGTTGACCCGATAGAACGATCAGCGTGCGAAACATTTCTGTTTCGGAATATTACTACAACGCCAACCGATGCATCCGCCCTTCGAAATCCGTTCCCAACGTTCTGGAAAATGTGGAATAGTTCAACCGGACGGAACATCGCACGTGCTCGCGTCGTCATCCGCGCCCTAGACAGAATTTCGAAGCTCGATTTCCCCATAGCCCAGGAGTGAGTATGGTGGGGGGCTGTGGAAAGATCCCCAGGCAATCAACCTTTGAAGTTTGGGCTAGGGGGGTGCGAGATGACCCAGGTACATACAGTATAACACAACAGAGCAGCAACGTTGAAGAGAATTTTTCGTGACGAGTGAAGTGCGTCAACTGGCATTTTTGCACGGTACAGGTTCTCGACGCTGCGCAACTGTACAAGGATGCGCCCGACCGCAGATTTGGACAACGGTCAAAATGATCCATATCATGCGAGTGTTGTGCAAACCGTGACAGTGTAAGAGGTGTTCCGCTGTGGTGGCATAACACGCGAGAAGTTAGGTGCCAATCAACATACATCATTGTTGCTCTCATTGTCGAGATTGTATTTCTGTCGTTGCTGTTGATAGTGTCGTCGTGTGTGGTGTTCTGGTGTTCCCGTTGTTACCATCGTGACATTCAATCATGATCCTTTCAACTTGAACCGTTGGCCAGAAGACAAGCCAGTGTTCTCACCACTCAAGACCACACCCCGTCAAGACATTACGTCACGTCGAACATGAAGAAATGTCGTGTGAGAAGATCGACAGAATGAACCGGGAAAATAACTCATATAAGCCAAACTGCGTATGAACGACCATGTACCTCGGACCAACACAGCCTCTGCAGAAGACTGAATGAGTGGATGCCGTTGGCGTGGTCATTCCTTATCCTCATACACAAACTTTGCCTACCGTGGGCCTGCCGAAGGTACCAGAATATTGTGCCCCTTGAACAACCAGAAAGGAGGTCCTTGGAAAGTCATTATAACTAACAACAAGCTTGTGGTGCGCGTGAGACCAGATTATGGGGAAGCAGCGACGGATGGGAAAAGTGGGAATCTCTTGTCGGCAGGAAAGTCTCAAGTCTTACCTGTGTGCACATGTTCCTGAAAGTAGGCGGAGGCATGCTCCTTGGGGGCCGTAGAAGTCCTATGACACGTAGGATTGACACTGACTGGGCCGATGTCATCGAGAAAGTCGCTCGAAACACATGCTACGGGTAAGAATGTTTCAAAACATGAAACCGCCACGTCCACGAACAACACCATCGACGACGAGGATAAACACACCTTGGCGTTGACCTTGCTCGGCCGGCGTCATCTTGCGCTTGGTCCTGGTCCATCCCCTCGCCTGCCATCGCCGTCGTCACTTCTTCCTCGCGAAGTTGACACCTTCTTTTCGATTGATGGCAAAATCCAGTCAGTGGAGGGAAAGAAGGGGAAACGTTGAGGGAATGATCGAATGAGCGGAAATGTGAAGCTGCGCGTGAAGGCCAAATCGTCAGAGAAACTATACCCCCGTCTTCGTGTGTGTTGTAGAAGGCAACCAAGCGACGAGAGGATACAGCTTGCCGCTCCAATAGTGTGGCACTTTTCTACGATGGTACTGCAGGTAATGGTTAGCTGGAAGAGTTCTTGCAGTGACATACCAGTACAGTATTGCGGGTTTCACTACACAAATCGGCGCTACTGGCTCGCTCGTCATGCTTGTGCTGCGTGCAGCAGTGCACCAAGGACTACAGCACCTCGAGTGGCACCCGTAGAACGAGCAAAGCGTTGGAATGGTCCTGAACATATCAGCCCCATCCGCCCGGTGAGCGCCGCACTATCGCGTCTACTCACCTCGCATGGTCTAACATCCCTGCTGCTGGGCCCCTCCCTGAGAACGGCGCCCTGAAGGCTCTCCGTACCGTCATGTTTACTGTCCGCAGCGTTCCGAGAGGTGCCTCCGGCGCAGGTCCAGGATTTTGAGGCTTCAGCTGTCCATCCAGAAGAAGCTAGTGATGCAGCAGGAGAAAGCTTTGGGGCGGAGGGCGAAGACTCGGCTTGAGCTCCACTGATCTTTCCTTGACCGGTCGGGCATGGCCCTGAGGCTGATGGTGATACCCTTGCTCCGCACGCCATCGCTGCGCCCACTAAATCTGTGATTGGTGCAGCTTGCTCTGCGTCGCCTGCCCCGTCTGTTGTTCCCGATTTTGTTGCGGTTGTTGGTGCCTGTGTGCTCGATGGTGCTGATCTAGGCGAACTAGAGGGAGAGTTGGAGGTGGAGGTGGTAGCGGCGGCATTCCTAGCAGAACCCGCCAAAGCAGTAGTATTGCTTCCGCCCGCATCGGCGGGCACGGTATCGATGCTGGATGCTGGCCGAGGCCCAGACTGAGGGTACGACGGCGAAGCGGTCACGTCAAGGCCCGGGAGTGCCGGAGGTAGCAAAGCCCAGACGGGCAGGGATGCGGTGGCGGCGGTAGGCTTATCTGCGTTGGGGGAGAGCTTTTGGTGTGGGATCGGTTGCGTGATTGTGGGAGGGGTAGAGGGAGAGATGGGGGGCGAGAGGTGCGTGTTCTCCTGCAGAGCACCTGGGGCCGTCGTGTCGGCTGCCCCTGTAGCTACTGGTGGCGGTGGGGGGGGTGGATGAGGAGCATGCGCCGGCCCCGGGACAGTCTCCGCTCCATCAGCTAGAGGTGGTCCTAACTCCGACAGGCCCGCCTGGGGGCCAGTCATCTGGCCCGGTTTTCTGGTGACGATGCTCGTTCCGTCACCCAAGCAGCCTGGGGCCCCTTCGGGAACACCGCTGCTGTCGTCCCTCTGCCCACATTTTCCGGTAGAGACACTCAACGGCACAGGCAAGCCCTTCTCGGAAGCGATTACCCCCTCGGTGTTGGCAGGGGTACAAGCACCACGACACGGCGGAGGTTCTTGTGTACCACTCACGTGTCCAGCGACCCTCTCGCCCCCGTCTCTGGAGGTCGCGGTCCTCACATCAACTGCTGTTTTGCTGGACATGTGCACCACTGGTGGTTCCTGTGGAGCGAACCCGACCCTGCTGCCACCTCTGGGCTCCTTCCCTTGCACCAGAGACGCTGCTTGCTCCTGGTGCATGAAGAGCGTAGCTTCCCGTACACTGTCCTCCTCCTCGTCGTCGTCATCCCTCGAGCCTCGGTCGTCGCTGCGGAGGGCATCCAAGGGTGCTGGGGCCACCGGCATCTCCAACTGAGGTTTGCCGGACGGGCAGTAGAGGGGCGGAAATGGTGTCACAATGTCTCTGAGGCAGGCCGTTCCCGTGGTGTTGGTTTACTCAAACTGGTCTCTACCACAGACTCGCCGTTGTTCCATTTTGCAAATTCATGGCATAGTTCTCAATTGTTTTGATGCGAGAGCCATCGTCTTAACAGCAGTCCAGTGTGGCAAAAGCACAGAGAGAGTCAATTTCACGGGAAACGTGAGCGCGGCGTGCATGTTGGATCTTTATGTCGTACCAATACCGTCGCGAACGACTCACCTCGAGGTTTTCCACGTTCGGTGGCGACGACGTTGCCCACGGTATCCCGGTCAACCACAAATCCGTGTAGATATCTTCAGATTCAGGAGACGACCTAGCCGTCGGTTCCGCGTCTGGCCTCTTGTCTGCTGGACATTTGCTGTTGATTCTTCCCGTCGCAGCGTCGCTTGGTGCTACTGCTTCCGCGGTTCTAGCTGCCATTGCTGTTCCACCGTGCGAATGCTCCCCTCCAGATGAACGTTGTGGGTGTGGCTGTTGTGCCGTGATGGCCGGCGACGCTGACTGCCGCATTGGCCTGAAAGGAGCACAACAATCGGACGACCACTGCGGCCGCGTCGGTATCGGGGATCCGGCACCCCACGAAGTGCTGAGGTATGAAGGCTTGCCCCGTTTCTGAAGAGGCAGGTGGTGGGGTTGCAGATTGTGCAACAGGCCGTGAAGCGAGGTCTTTGACTCGGCATACTCGGTGCCTGCCACTGCATGATTGCTGGAGGCAGGAGCTGTTACAGGGCGGCGAGGCTGCTTCGTTCCACCACCCCTCCCTCCACCACCGGTGCCCTCCCGGTCCCGTTTACTCCGGTCTTTCCTCAGCATCCCCGTGCCCCTGTGCAAAGTCGTCAAGCAAAAAAAAATAACTCCGTTGTTGTTTCGCTCAAATGTATCAAATGTCTTGGAGGATCTGGTACCGGGCGCCTCGGATTGTGGAAAGACCTTTCGCGGGTATACCATTTATGGTGTCTATTTTGCTTGCTTGAGAATGGCCTTTGAACGGGGCGCATCGTATCCCGCAGGGTGCGCTATAATAGTACAGGAACTCCGTGTGAAACGTGTGCAGAGATACATGCGGGATAGGGTTGGAATCGTTTTTCGTTGGGGATTCAGCAACAACATTAGCCACGCAGGTACCAATGACAGGCCTTGCCACGTACACAGGTGAAACTCTGTGGTGGAACGTGCATCACCCCCTTCATGCCGCGTACGGCCCGGGGTATCGACGTACTCAAACGAACATGGGTCTGGAAGGGGTCGGTTCGATCCTTGAGTCATCACTAGAGGAAATTGTTTGACCGGCAACAAGAGATCAGCGGCGACGATCACACTGCTCCCACCGTTTCAAGCCCCCCGCCCCAAAACATGTGGTGTGCTGTGGGCCAACTACCACTTGCTGCCGGCAAGGGTGGCTTCGAGGACAATCGGTACAACAGGGCAAGCACCATGTGATGTGGGTGGGCAGGGTTGCTTGACTGTAAGGTACCACGCAAGACACGAAAGCTGCACGAGATTTTACCGGAAAACGAGACATGCCATACACCGAATCTATTGAACGCTGCTGGAAAAAGTTCGTAGAACGACCAGGCAACAAACCAAATGCCGAACCTTACCCCTTTACAAATTCCCTTGTCCCTGTAGCTGTTGCTGCCGCCGCCGCTGCAGCTGCTGCCCTCGCTTCATTTGTTTTGTGATCAGCCACAGCTGATATCACAGAGGCCACTGCGGCTGCCCTGGCCGCTGCCCTGGTCGCCGCCTTCGACAGTCCAAATCCCCCCGCGGTCGAGCCGCCTTTCGACCTTCCAGCTGCATTTGCTTCTCTCCGTGATCTCACGGCAGGGGGTTGAGGGCGCTTGAACACACCTCCAACAGGGCTAGAGATTTGTGTCGTGGTAGGGGTGGAAAGCATGCTTGCGGGGGCCGAAAACGGTCGAGAGGTTATTGGCTCGTGCGGGGGGTATTGCATGCCGGCTCCAAACGAGTGTGCCCGTCCCGGCAACGGGTTCGTAGTTGCGGCGACTTCGGCGACCTTCAGCTGCTCCCGCGAGGCCATGGTTCGGGGTGGACTTCGTGGTGGCTGTTGTGTGGGGAATCCCCGGAAGCCCAAAGGTTGTATCACAGGGTATACCCCGGAAGGGTTGGCCTGTGCCCCGATGTCAACGGTTTCGTCAACCTTGCTAGCCCTTGATTCCGATACAGCGATGCCAGAAGAGGTCCAAACGCCGACGGCATTGCTGAGAACACCGCTTCCCATTTGACCCGCACAGGGTAGATTACTTTTCGCCTTTGGGGTATGTGCTTTCTCTATCGGCTGCTGGACCGAAGCGTCGTGCACGTTGCAGGAGTGTAGAGTAGCTTCCAATGTGGACGGCGCCCCTCCCGCCGTCGATGCTCCTCGACGCCGCGCTGCTGCAGCCGCCGCTGCCGCCGCCGCCGCTGCTGCCGCCGCCGCCGCCGCTGCTGCTGAGGACTGCATCATTCCGCGAAGCCACTCTTCGCGTTGATTTGCTGTGAAGGTGGTGGTTCCCACTGTTGCCCCCGAACATGTCTGTATGCACGGGACGGCCTGAGAATGCTGTGCGTGGAAGGCTACAGGGATCGCATCGCTTCCCACGCCGGCGACAGGCACAGCTGACTCTGGCGAGCGGTGTTGATGGTGCTTGGGGGCCTCTTCCGTGCTAAGTGCGCTCGACATGATGTAAACACCACCAGAGTTTGGCCAGCCACACTGCTGCCGGTTCCGCGGTGTGCGTTTGTAGCTTCGATCATGAAGGTCACGACGAGCCCGTGCCGACGTAACCTGTGCGGAGCGACACGTATCGTCCACAATACAGACAACTGCAGGTGTTTCTAGTCCTCCGATTTCCTAGGAGGAGATGGACTAGTCTAAAACAATGAACAATGACAAATCACGACCAACGTGCGCGCACGCGAACGCGCCCACGCCCGCAAATTCCTTATTCTGGCCGCACGAAACTGTGACTCTGTGTGCTGGCACATGTTGCGGTGAAACTCCGCGGGACTGTAAACGGAACCGACATCGACCAGGTGGACCCCACCTTTTTTCTCCTTTTTTTTCTTTTTGTCCTTTTTTTTCTCTCTTTTTTTTCTCTCCGGCCGGACCACGGGAATCGACCGCGTCAAATGAAGTACCTGTGACCAAGGGAGTGTGCCTCTTTCTCTCCGGCCCATGATAGATAGTGACTGCTAATCTCAGCTGATACCCCGCATAGCGTGAAGAGGGAGCGGAGGATCCCAGAATATCTGTCGTCTGTCGTTGATTTCTATTGACTTGCGGACCCCTCGGGGCCAGTTTATTTGAATGTACCTTTTTAGGGTAAGTTAACCTGTGACCACGGGAATCGACCGCGTCAAATGTTGGATCAGTACGGACATACGAAGGTACTGGGTAGAGAGAGATCGGAACGGTTTTTAATGTGAAGACAACAACAACAACAACAACAACCCACCCACCATTCCGGCTTTGATGAAACCACGGATCCCCCACGTTGGGCTGCAAGTCCCAAGTGAACACACTTCACCATTTCATATTTGACAGCAGTGTGTTGCGCCTCCGCGGCAGTGCGGTGCGTGCCAGTACGCCCTGCGTGGGTCCACGGCCTCCTCGCCTTTGCCTTTTCTGAGGGCTAGGTTGGCGTCATGGAGGCGCCGAAGGAGCAGCTGACACCACTTTATCAGGTGCTGCTGAACTCGATCAGTGTGTGAGCTTGGGTTGTACTGCTGTACAGTACGGTCGTGGGAGTAGCATTATCTCGAGTCTAACGTAGCTCGCTGACCTCGGGGTGGTGTCCCCACTGCCATCGCTTGCGGCTTGTCACGAAGATATTATGCCCCACCAAATGGCGTGCTCTTATGTATTGTGGCTGGTGTTTTCTGCAAGCTCTCTGGTGAATCGCCGAAAAATGCCAGAGAGCAAAGATTAAGATTGTCTAACCGAGCAGGCGACGAAAGAGTCAACTTGCTTATGTAGACTACCCAGCAGTGTAGTGTCGACAGCAGCTTGTCTGCTGCGGGAAAGAAAGCCGGGGCAAGCTCTGTGTATTTGTATCGACACTAGTTGTGCTACTTTGGAACGTACTCTGTGGGAATCGACAACGGGAGATCGGCGGACTTACAGCTATTTGCTTGCTGTTCGGGGGGGCGAGGAGAACACGGCCGCCTCAAGCCTCAAACTGCACAGAGCGCACCGGTCCTGCATTCTTACATTGATAGCGCCCCCAGCTGTCTCCCCAGTTGCTGACTTGATTGATGTGTCCCCACTTTATTGTGCAGTGCCTCGACTTAGAGGTGGACATTGACAAGAGCTTCTTGAGAGGCCGCACGTCCATCTGGCTCCTGCATATTCCGTCGCATGGGCGGGGTGACTGCTACCCCACGGAGATCAAGCTACACTGCCGGCAGAACGAAATTAAGGCTACCAAGGTATGATGTCCCAGTCCCGCTTCAATCAACCGCACGGCAACTAGTCCGGTCTAAGTAGGAAGCAAGAAGACAGGACAGGGCTGCTGTTGTAAGCAATCGAACTGGTGATTAATAGAAGTATAGGTTTTAGTGCAGGCTGGGGTCCAGTTCTTAACCAAGTTCCAATTCCTTAGCGAATGACGCGCTCGGTTCTGTGCATTCACGTAGTGTATGGGTTTAAAGGTGGTACACGATTTGTGCAAACCATCCTCCGGTCTATTGACTAACTACCGTCCACGGACGCACCACTTGCAGGAGAAGGTATTCAAATGCCACCTTTACGGAAAGAGATAAGTTTCATATTGCATTCATATCCCACACGATCGAGTGTGGCTTGCGACTTGATCTCTTGTTTGTTCTAAAAAGGTGAACGGGTGCCTGTGCGCGTCAACATACCTGGATAGTCTGGAGGAGGTTGTCAGCCCCGAGGGTTACCGGGATGCCGAGGCCTTCGATATCTGCTATAGGTTCTTGACTTGTATTTGTTCGGGCTAGCATACCAGTTCGAAGTGTACAATTCGCAAGAGACTTGATAGGTCGCGTTGCTTTCTTAGTAGTTGGGTGAAGGCGTTGTGTGGGTGGTCTTGTCGTCTTTGGTTGGCCATGACGGTGGGGCAGCGGACACCCGTTGTTCTTCGCGAACGATCGCCGTGACTGTTTGCCAGGCAAAACCGTGCTAGGCGTTGGTGTTGGCGTTGACCGACGACGGCGGGGGTCGTTTCGGATCGCACGGATGCAGCGGCGTCCGTACGTTCCCGATTGTGACGCATGCATCAAAGTAGGTTCCGGCGCAACATGGTCGTTGGTTCTCCTCGTGCTGTCGTTTTCGTCGTCAGCGTTTCCTCGACGATGTGTTTGCAGCTTTTGAAACGTTCAGGCTGGCTCTTGACGCCATCCTGCCCTTTTCTGCTGTGTTGTGCACCTCTTTTTCCTGTGCGGTTGTCGATGTCACTGTCGTTGTGCGCTCGGGGTGTTGGCCTGGGTTAGGGCGAAGCTGTGGGCGAGCTCCCAGAGTAACAACGGCGAGCTCAAGATCCAGGTGCCGGCGAACTCGAAAAAGATCCCCCAGCTACCCCCAGGTGCTTGCTGACTTGGTGATTGGCGTCGGCTTAGAATTCGTCGTTGATATGCTTCTGCCGCTGAAAGTGCGTTGTACTGCTTCGTGTTTGTTTCGCCCTGCACCTTCTCATCGCGTGCATCCCCTGACTATAGGCATTTTCATGCGTTGCCGACGTGTGGCCAAGCTTCAACCGTTCCTCGGCCTTGGCCTTGGCCTTGGCCTTGACCTTGGCCCTAACCTAACCTACACGTCCAGCTTTACCGGATGATGACGTTGACTTTGTTCATTCGTGTTTCGTGGGGGTAATGAAGATGGTTGTCATATGGTGAACGCAGCACGTTTTTGAAATCATTTCGTAGTATCGTTTCACCTTTTGCTGCTGAGCTTGGGAACCCACTAATACACTATTGCGGGTTTCGACTGTCGGATTCGAGCTTTCCGCGTTTTGCCGTATAACGGCCCACAACACCCGACCTATGTAGATCGAACCAGCTTCCCTCATTCGCCGCCAGATTTTGCATTGACTGATTCAGTGTTTACCCGGTTGATACTGACATGTATGACTGCACTGTTGGAAGCAAATATGGATTGATGGTACTGCCATGAGTGATATCCTGTTTTTCCCAGTCTACCTTTTTCTCCGGGTGCACTTGTCGCATTCGTACCGCGCGCCGATTGGAGCCATTTTAAGTGGAGACTTGTCCCGCGTGTGTGATGGTGCAATCGGGAACCGCTCACGTTTCCAGACCTTCCGGAGACGGCGCCGTCAGCGGCCCGCGCCCGGCGGGACGAAACCGCTCGCCTCATACACAAGTCGCGCCAGGTGGAGGAACGGAGGGAGGCCAAGCGAAAGCAGGTACTGTACTGCTATACAGCAGTAACAGCAGTTTTTGAACGTGTGCCATGGCGTGTAATTCCACCCTCCAACCTGCTTTCGCTCGGTATGCGTCTTGGGTAATGGTGCTTGCACTGCTGTACCCCCAAAGGGAGGTGGAGAAAGATTACGAGGAGATCGAAAACTCCTGGCTAAATTGTCCTTGGATAAGATTGGTTCGTCCAGACATACCGAACAGTGTCGAGCTGGCGCCGAGATAATTTGGGATGGCGTGAAAGACGCACACGCGTACCAATGAAAAAAAAACTGTAGGCTGCTGCACAAACCGTGAGTTTCGTGGCGAGAGCACCGGGGTGTACGAAAGGGGCTCTGATTGCAACTAACGTTGGCCTCTTCCGCGGTAAATAGGATGTCCGGCCGATGAATTCCAAACACCCACCTGCTGGCTGGGACGGCATGAATTTGATTTAGATCATCTCCCGTTCGATTGCCCCCATGAATGGAAGCATGTTTCCATCGACGGCGTTTCGCAACTACCAGCGAAAGGTGTTTGCTGTTTGGCGCGCATTGGGATGCGACGCGTTAAGTTGTTCCGCCACAACCGTGCTATGCTATGAAACGGTCTATGTTTTTCCGCGACTCCGCCTTCGTAAGTATTGTGTGTGTTTGCATAGCTCGCATTTGTTTACGTCAGTTGTTTTTTGCGGTTACCAGGTATGTTCACACCCCTTCATCGGAGGACAGCTTCTAGGCGATCACGTTCCCAACGATTGGATCAGGGTGAGGTTTAGCCCTTCACGTGTTGTGCGTTTGTTCCGTGCCATGCTGGCCAGGGCTCGCGAAGCGGCTTTGCGCCGCAATCTCCGGAAATCTCGATGATGTCACCCGCCCACCCTTCTCCTGGTTCCAATGCCAACATGGACTCCCCAGCACCGATGGATGTGGCAGATTCTTCCGACGACGACAACTACGATGGCCATGTAAGTATAAGTATGTTGACACTAGTGGCGAGCAATTTGCGGAGACAACAACATTCCTGCCGCGAAGGCGGGGCGTTTTGTATCCGTTCGTTGTCGTAATACATGCGTTTGTTTTTGGACTCGACGGGATCAACTTCACGTGGAATATGTAGTCGGCACGTTGTGCCCAGCTGCCCAGATGGAGAGATTGCTTGCCGTTTGCGGTTTTCCCCTATAGTAGTTGTCTGCCTCACGGCTGCGCTGGAATAGTTGCTTATTACCAGCCAATACGAAAATCGTTGCCTCATGAAGGTGAAGTACATCTGGCGTGACGTGTAACTCTCTAGGGATGGGACGAAACTGGTTATAAATGACAGCATCAAACTCGTCCATCATCCCGTCGGGCGCCACTGCAGCTGTGACGTTCAACTTTTCTGATCTCTGTCAGATTGAAACGGCACGTTAGCACAGGCGTGCATGCCAGAATTGTTGAACAATGATAACACCCCGACCAACGCGCGCACAACCACAACAACATCAAGCCTGACTGTGGGGCGACTTTCCACGGAATTTGTCGTGGAATTACAATTTTTGCCGTGCAAGAGGACTCGGTCAAGTTCGGTGACAATCTCGCCCACATCGTGTTCGCACTTCTGGTTTGAGTGAAGTATTGGCTCTTGGGGCGAAATGTGCCGCTAAACGCGAGGCTAACACTTCTCTTACTATCTTGTGCTCTCTTCTCTTGTTGCGTTTGGCATCTATTCTTTTTTCACTAACCTTGAGGTCGAGTCGGCCACTGTGGAAGCACACCGCCAGCGCAAGAGGGAGGAGCACGCCAAGGTCATTTGCGTTGAGGTAAGGCCTGTCAGTTGAACTTGCGTCGTTTTCCCGCTTGATTTGATTGATTTGATTGATTTGGTTGATTTGGTTGAGGCTATGTTGGTGACGGCGGTGGTGGTGGCGGTGCTACCCTTTCATTTACCATCCTCTTCTCACGGAGGCTACGGCCTGACGCCATGGCCTATACCCTCGTACGACATCATTGTACCGTACAAGGCAACCAGTTGGGTGAAAATGACGAAGATGGTGGTGGCCATTTGTCTCTTTTTCACCGTCGCCAATGCTGGAGGTTCTTGCTCCTGACCTGTCTCTGACTCCCGCCGTTTTCGGATCCTTCTACTGTATGTATAAAAGCTGTTTTCCATGTCATGAGTGCTGTTTAGTACGCGGTCGGTGTGCTCAGCCGTGTCCAACGTGCATACGATTAACGTATTTGCACATATACACATATGATACCATCGGTTGTCGGCACGGTACCCAGTATTTCAGACATGCTGGTGCTGATAGCCATTCCGTCTCTCAGTGGTGAAGGATTAGTCTATTATTGTGGAATACAATACGGGAAGGAAGGGGTGCTTTGGCCCTGTCCTGAGGTTGGAGCTGGATGAAGTTGCGACGCTGTTTGACGCGGTGTTCAAGACAGCTGGGGATGGCACGGGTGAAGGCTTGAAGGAAAATATTGTGTAGGATAGACCCCGCACAAACAAACCACACCGAAGAAAGCTAAGGCGGGCTGTCTGTCGACAGGTATCGCTTGGAATTGCCAACACTGGAAAATTCAGATGAAGGTGGTTTGATGTATTCGTACGCAGCATGCGCTGCATCCCCAACGTTACAGTTTTACTGCTCTTTTCCTTCTTCATACCTCAAAGGTGGAGTGGGAGCTGCTGCACCCCCGCTCCGGCGTTGTTTTCAAGGCGGCCAGGGAGGGCTTCAGCGCTAACCACATGTACACCACCTACTCCCACGCACCCATGGACATGGACGGGCCGAGGTGAAGCGGGTTGATCGAGACTGCGGCTGACGGTGTTTCACTGGCATTCTCGTTCTTGCTGTTTATCCTGGCTTTGTGCAACACCGTCGCGTTGCTGTTACTTAAAAATACTAGCCAAAGTGTTTCGCGGCGAGTGTATCCAGGCGTTGAGTTCACTTTTGAGCCTTGTGTGGATGTAAGCCTTCCTGTTGCGGCGTTGTTTCCAGCGGTCTAAAGCAGGTTAACGTCATTTCAACCTGCCGACATGACTTGGAATGAATGATTGAAGTTTACCCAGTGATCCACCTGCTTCCAACCTTGTGGTACTGGTCTCGCTTCGTTGGGCGTTTCGTCGGTGTGTACCGCAGAACCCGTGGACTCTTGGTGTTATTTTTTTTTTAACGCGAGAGGGAAGTTCTGGCCTTGACCGTATGCATAACGTTCATGTCTAGGGTGGGGATAACGGCACCATCGTATTGGATCACAATCAACCCGTTTTGCCACAACTTCCGCCTACACCCTTGGAACAGCACCACCACCAGCGAGAGGCCACCAGCGTGAAGGCCATCTTTTGATATCGGTATCGCTCGTGCTCGCCTGGTGGCCCCTCTTGAACGACGAACTGAACAGGTCCTCTCCTCTCCTCTCCTTGACGAAGCACGACACACGACACACTTGTGTGCGCCTGCTCTCTCTCTCACCGCTACTCGATTCTCCCCTCGCCTGAAACGCTTGTCGGATGCAGGTGCTGGTTCCCTTGTGTCGACCACGCCTCTATCCTCATCTCGTACGACGTGACGGTCCGAGTGGCATCTCCCAAGATCACCGCGGCCTTCAACGGCAGGCTGCTGGAGAGCATCACTCTCGACGACGACGATGATGATGACGGCGATGTTGGTGTCAACGGCGGCACCGACGGCATGGCTGTTGGAAAGAGAACTAGGTGAGTGTGGTAATATTGGCAGTGACCAAAATCAGACGGTACTTACCGTGTAAAGGCGCGAGGAATCGATTCAAATGTTTTTTTTCAGATTAGGTGCGGGAATAAGATGAAAATTCATGCACAACTGACGTTGACGAACCAAGCAACGGATTGCGAAAGTGTGTCATTAAGTCTGTACAAGTTGTAAAGGGCGTCAAGCGTTTGAGATGTACACACCTTGGAGAGAAACACAAGTACAGTACTGCATGCAGCGGACGCAGAGAGATGTCAGTGCATAGGTAATGTATATTGCTGTAGTGGGGGAGCAATGTTACAGTTGCTATCGTTTGAGGAGGGTAGGATAACAGTTAAGTGAACAGCCGTTGCTCTTCAACGGTGGGAGGAGGTTGATACAAAGGTTGTCAGCGAGCGCAAGGCGAGCACAAGATTCGTGTGAGCCCGACCATGCCCTTTCAAAAACCTCGCCTCAATTCGCCCTGAGCTGTCGATGAAACTTCGAGTTGGAGTCGCCCTCTGTGATCGTGAGCGTACCTACTGCAATTTCCTACGGTGATACAGAAGTCACTCCACGTCAGGATCGGATTTTTCGCGTCGGAGGCAGCATCATTGTGCGGTCCCACCTTCGTTTGCTCCAGACCCTTGGTGTGTGGTAGTAACATGCATGACAGTTCATGCGACCGTTTTCTGTGGGCACCAAAGACTTGTGTGCAGGATTTGTCGCCCTGGCGATTTTGAGGCTTTGTCTCTCTCTCTGGATCGCAAAACAGGCACTGCTACAATCTAACGCTTGTTTTCGTCGTCGGGATCAGCATTTTACGAAGAGCTACAGTAGCCTTCCCTGCGATGAACGTTTTCTACGACATCCCCTCTCCTTCGCTATGTCGGCAGCTACTCCACTTGCTATCGGTTCTCGACGGAGACTCTAACGGCCGCCCGGGCTGTCGGGCTCGCCGTCGGCCGTTTCGCTGCTTGGGACGTGCCGCAATCCCCTCGCGTGAAGGGCTTGGTGCTGAGGGCTGCTTCTGCGGGGGGTGGGGGAAGGTCAGGCACCATGAAGGTGCAAGAACGGGCAGTTTTTGTCGAGATGGCGATGGGAGTGCGTGTGGCTTGGTCCGTCCTCTTGTTGTTGGATAGTTTTTTTTTTGTGGAGCTGCTGTGGATTTTAAAGGTTCCTTGCCTCTTGCTGGTGCCGCTGTTTGTGCGGGTTGCGTCTCTTGTTGCTGACCGAAACGTTTGTGGTTGGGTATAGCTGGGTATGCCCATCTTCCGGCCAACAATATCTCCCAACCGAACCGACTCTTCTGGAGTTGACTAGCAAGACAACCACGTAGCAGCGGTGCATACGGCACCGATAACAAGTGGGCAGCAAGCAAGCAGAAGCAGCAAGCTAGCGATATGCGCAGGCCCTTCAACTGATATCCACGAGAAAGGGGCCAAAAACGCCTGCATGTTTTCCTATGAAATTGGCTGCGGCGTGTCCGTTAGCTGCGTTTTTTTTTAGGAATAAAGAAGTGGCCCTGCCGATATCGGGCATTGGAAAAAAATACAGTACTGTCTGAGATCGGGGGATGACATGGTCCAATGTGAACCATGGCTACTACGGCAGCATGCTTCGGCCGAAAGCTCTCTGCATCGCACCCTGTCAATCGCGTTGCGCCTCCTCTCCTTCCGTCATTCATCAAGCAGACCTGACTTGAAGGGTTCGCAGTTCTCGCATACGTTTCGATTCGTTCCTCGCATCCGGTTGAAACGTCAAACTTCCTGGCACCCTTTGATGGTTCGAACGAGTGGAGAGTTGTAACTTGATTTTCCCCGACGGACCTCTCGTTTTTTTTTTGTCATGCTTTCATGCATTCACGAATAGGTTACGATTGCATGGCCATTGCTGAGGAGTTTCATCGCTGGTTCGTCTCTGTCAGTTGTTACTGTTGTGTTAAAAGCGTGTGTGCTGCTGTTGTTTGGCACAGTCCGAGCGTAGAAGAGCCGTGGACAACAGCTTGATTGCGGGGGCGGGAAGTTTGCTTGCACACGTGCCGGCCGCCGTTTCGTTCCTCGAGGACTGGCTTAAGGCCGACTACCCCTTCAAACGGTGCACGCAGGTGACGTTCGTCATGCGATCGCGCGTGACGTAGTTTGACCTTGTGTGACGTTGTTAAATGGCATGCGATGTCATGTGACGCCATGCATGCGATAATGTTGTATGGCGTTGTGGGTCGTTTTGCGATGTCACATATGGTGTAAAGCGCACAGACAATAATATCGCTCCCCGAGAAAAAAGACCGCTCTCTCTCGGCTTGGATTGAAAACCACCGCCTATTTTAGTGTTTCCTTCATCGTCCACTTGTGGCCTAGATGAAGGCAAGACCCAGGAGACAATTCATTCATGGGGCGCTGTTTGGCTGTGCATGCCCGTCGTAGTTGTCGAACGGAGGGTCGATATGTAGTGATGGGCAGGGTGTCAAGCCGTACCGTACAGGTTGAGAAGGTTGAGCATGCGTGTGCCTTCATAAACACGTCTCGAGCCAGAAGCACTCCGCGACACGTGTCCTGGGCATGCCTAGGGAACGCAACCGTGAGAGGGATGTCGTTGCCCTACCCGTGAGTCAGGAGGCCCCCCATGGAACATGCGAGAAAATTTCACGACTAATTTTGGGTTGGCTCTCGTCAGGCAAGCTGGTATTTCCCACCCTGTCTGTGTTCCACTTGCTAAATCTGGTTTCCTCCTTTGCGCCTATCCAGGTGTTTGTGGAGGGCCTGCCGGACGTGTTTGCGCCGTTCGGTTCCCTATGCCTGCTCAAGGCCGAGCTGCTGTGCACCGAAGACGACAGGTACTGTACACAGGCTCCTCGTAAGCTTTGGTGTTTGCGTCGCTAGTACTTTCTCACTTTATTTCTTGGAGCCACCGACTATTGTATGGTGGTCCTCCTTAGAACAATGGTTGTTCTTTATTTTATTGTCCTAGACGTTACGTGTATTATTGGTTGTCCTACGCTCTTGTTGTTGTCTGTGGTTGTGTCACCTGTTGTTGCCGATGTGTTGTCGCAACAATGTTATGGAGCTCACGGAAATCGCGGGAACATTCTTCCGTCGCTTATATTGACACCTGGAAGAGTTTTTCGCTTTCCTCACGATGAAGTTCAGGAACGATTGAGGTTTAAACCGTTGCAAACGATATTCTCTACAACATATTGTGTGGCCTCCAAACACAGCATTGTGGACTGTCAACCAAGAAGTACGTGGTCGGGGGCCCGTCGACTCGTGGAGTTAAACTCGTCCGACGTAGTGTAGGGGAGTGACGGTGTGCATATCGAATAACCACGTGTGAACAGTTGATGAAGCAGCGCAGAGAAAATATAGGGTGGAAAGGAGAAGGCTACTCCTGTCTCGTGTGTGACATTTCCCTCCTAACCCTAATCCTCTCCCTTCCTGTGTGACCAAGGTCTATGCTTCCAAGTGTACAAATTGACTCGCATAATTTATCAGATGACAGCACTCATATTTTATTCATGTGGTAACGAGTGAAGTCCCGCTGCTTTTTCTTTCGGCCAACTTTGATTGATGGGTAGCGGCATGCGATGAAGCAGAAGCGGTTCTGCTGCTTTCTCGGGTGGGTAATATTACTGGGCTGATTTGTGGTGCATTCTGAGTCGCAGGGCTCTTTGTGGTCGGTACTGCTGACGCTGTTGACCAGATGGAAAATACACAGTTCATTCAATGAAGGGTTTCTCAACGATGATGATGATTATGTTGGCGATGGCTGTTGAAGGTTCCCAGGACCACATTGGTGCTGAAAAGGCGCACGACAACATCGTTGCTCGACTCTCAGGGTGCAAGTTCAATTTTCTCGCCCGAACGGTGGACGTGAAAATGTGGGCTGGGTCGGAGTGGTAAGGATGGTTTATGCTATGGCAGCCGTGTCGTAGCGGATGATGTTTCGAGATATCGAAGATGATACAGGTTTGCAGTGCAAGTATGACGTCGGTAGCCTGAGTGAGATCGCGATGCCGCTGATGGCGCCGTCTGCTGAATGATAGGATTCCTGATGGTGACCTCCCTGGAGACGCGAGACTGTCAGCGGTAGAGGTGTTGCTTTACGGCTGGGTTAGCACCGCGCTTCGCCTGGAGGGCGGCAAGCACCGCTGGCTCGTGCATGGCATCGCTGGTCACCTCCTCACCAAGTTCGCCGCGGAGCTGCGGGGGGAGGAGGAGAAGCAGCACAGGCTGTGGTGCGCCGTTCAGAAGGCGGTGAGTTGGGGCTTGCGTGCTGCCTTCGGTGAAGCAGGCAAGGCGGCTACGTAGTGGAGGCTACGGTGCACACGGCTCGATCGTAGGAGTGCTTTGGAATGATGTGTACCGCCCCATTTTGGTTTCTGACGCGGTTTACTTTGAGTGCTGCGTATACGGGTACTGTAGGTCTCGGACGTGGCCGAGGCTCATTTGCTTCGTCACACGTTGTGGTGAAGGGATGGGCTTGTTTGGATCGAGGGTGCGGATTGTCCCCATCGACTGGGAAAACTACCACGGATGCTCTCAACCCGGATTCGAAATCCAAATCCAAATCGGGTGAGACCTCTTGAGAGGCCTCTGGTTGCACGCTGCACGGCCAGCATCCCCTGACTCCGCGAGCCCCCTGCGATTGGCCTTGAGCGCGCAGGTGGCTCTTGACTGCGACTTGGGTTGCCCCTCCATCTCCCCCCCGACCGCGGACCTGTACATCCCGGATGCTATAGACCCGGCGACGGCATACTACGCCAGACTCAAGGCGGTGCTCATCCTGCATATGGCCGAGGTGCGCGGGCTTCCGTCATGAGTTTGGTAGGGATACACGATGGAACGAACAACGCGTTGGCAACGTTACGTATAGATGCGTGTTTGTTTTGTTTGTTGGTGCACCGGATGTCATCGTTTTTGAGCTGAAGCTCTTTTGCCCTGAGCTGGACTGTTATTTGGCATGCCTCCATCGAAGGATCACCCAGAGTGTAGGGCCTTGCGGTGTACGATGTGCTTTTGCCAGAAGAACGTGTTCGTGTTGGGAGCTCGTACGCCTCGAGGTACATGTACCAAACGATACACGTCTCGCGGGTTGGCATGTGGGCGACCGTATTTTTTGGTCGTCTAATTCTTCGCTTGTGTGTGCTACATACGCACTCAGCCCCGCTCGTTCCTACACCTCGAAAAGCGTCTCTTTTCTTCGCTCTTGGTGGTGGTGGTGGTGCTGTGTTGCTTGCGACTTCCTCTCGCATTCCGGACCGAAATCGTATGCGTACAGCGATGTTTACTTTGCATTCACAGTACAGTGGTCTGAAAGACCATCCTCCTGCGGCAGGAACACACGTGCGCTCATTTGACACATTGTATTAGTGCACATTGTCCCAGAATGTTGATGTAGCAGCAACCACACTCGCACAAGGTGACACTCCCAGGCCAAAGTGATTTGGACCGAGTCATCAGACATGTAATCCAGTCCGTACGTGTCCGTACCGTGAGAGGAAGTACACTCAAACCCTTGTCCTAGCCCAATTTTTTCCTGCACCGTTGCGCCCGCCCGTGCCCAGTTGGTTTCCCACGCACTCTATTGAGACAGGGACTGCCTGACAAATACTAGTGGTGCGTTTCACTCAGGCTAGCTCTGTGATTGATACTTCCGTTTGCCAGGTTAAAGTGCAGCCGGCGGACATGCAGGATGCGCTTGGCTCCGTAATGCGTCCAATCGCCCTCCACGTGAGGGAAGAGAAGGCGGACCTCGCTCTCAGGTATTGTCCAACGCAACATGGCAGCAGCGCGGACGGCGGTCGGTAAATTGTACTATCATATGAGCGGGCATCGTGGTTGTGGTAGGCGTTCTTACTGTTGCCGGGGTCCCTACCGAGGTGCGATAGATAGGCTTGGGGCCATTCGCTTCGGTGTCCAATAGAACCTCAGCACCCCGTATGTGCTTGCATTCCGAACTGATCACCTTCGGGTCGTGGCAAGGCGCCCTTCCAACTCGGGGACAGCCGTCGTGAATGTATTGGACCTCTGCACGTATCCGTGTCTGTGTTTTTTTTTCACGCTTGTCCCGGGGCTGCTAGTGCGGCAGCCTCGGCTTCCCTACAAGTATACCCTTAATCTCTGTGGTTGAATCGCCACATTGTTTGGCCGCGACTTTGCTACTTGCGCAATGTAGGAATCGACGACATAACGGCTGACGGTGCATCAAGCGATGAACGCTACACCACCTGTCTCGGCGAGGTTTCGGAAGTCATATCCTCTCCTCCTAGACGTGGTTCGTAGTGTCCTCTGCCGTGACCGTATGCTTTGTTTCTTAGTCTCGTCAAGACAAGAAGCCCCCCTTGCCGCCCGTCTATGTTCACTTTGCACTGCAATTCTACTCTTTACACTTGTGCCGCTGTTCCGCCTCTTTCGAATACTTGCAATTTTTCAGGCGTCAGACGTCTACCTTTTCTTTGTCGAGGCAGCCGAGCTCTCTCTCCCAAGGGCAGCTATCTAGGCAAGCCTCCGCCGACTCCGCTGTCGACAAGGCGGGAGACGGCGACGATGCTGCTACGGCGGCGGCAAGCTCCGGGGAGCAGGTTGGGGGGCAGTTCATGCAGCCGCTGACGGATACAGCCTTTTTGTTGGTGAGCGATTGTAGTTTCACGTACACACTGCTTGTATTCCGATGGTCCGATAGTCCCGGTACCCTGTCCTGGCATTTTCTAACGGTTTGGCGGCGTTCTCGTGGCACGGTTAGTGGTATGGTATGGCTGTTCTGTGAGCGATTACGGTATTAATTTTTCGTAGGTGCGTGTGCAATTAGACCTGCAGCTGGACACGCCTCGCGGACGGGTTATGGTCGCACGTCGCATTCCGTCAGAAGGTTGGTGATGTATTTGGCAGGTTCTGAGCTCCAGATGTTGTCAATGAATTTCACTTGTTTTTCTGGCACGCGACTGTGTGTGGAATCTTGAACGTCAACGGGTGTGATTGTGGTTCTGCAGCTGGTTCGGACGATGGCGGCCAGAGGCGGGCACGACCTCGGGAAGGAGCTGACAGAAGGTTTCTACCACCAGTGGGTCACCGGACAATGCCTTCCTTACCTCAGGTGGGTGCTGTTGTTGGTGTTGGCGTTGTCGCTGTGACGTCGTGCGACACGCCAGCAGCACCGCACTGCTGTGGTCGTCGCAAAAGCGCGGGGCGCATCTTCGCCGGGTATCATTGGAACAGTACATAGTATCGTGTGTACCAGACTTTTTTCTCTTCGGATATCAAACAGCGGGGTCAAGTTTAGCTCCAGCCCTGCGTTAGTACACATGTGAGAACCCAGGAGTTGATACCGCGACCCTTGGACGTAAGAGGCTATCTCGCTGTAATATGAACACGTACAGACTTCTACCCGCTGCTTTTGCTGATGGTGCTCACGCTGACCATGCTGGTTCTGGCTGTGCCATCGCTGCCTTTGCTATTCACCATGTATTTGTTTCTGCGCGGGGCTGCTGGCACTGCTGGTGTTTGCTCCTGCTGATACCGCTCTTCAGGGTGGGATACCACTACAAGAAGAAGGCGAACGTCATCAACCTGGTCGTAGAGCAGGCGAGCAAATTCAGCACTGGTGGCAACAGCAGTTCACTTTCATGTTCCATGGTGCCTACCTTCTTTTCGTGCCTATGTATTGCCGATATCTGTTCGCTGCAGCCAATATCGCTGCTGCTACCACTCGAAGGGCTCAACCGTTTCCCCCGTGAATACACCAGAACGCCTAGTTCGTTCAGTGTAATCTGCTCCAGTACGGCAAGTTTCCTTCTGACTGTGGCACCGGGCGGCGTTCGTTATGTACACGATTCAATACATTGACGTTGGACCTAAGCGCCGCCACCTTGTAGAAAACAGCCGCACGTTCCCCCTCCCCGCACAACCGAGCGGCAGCACCCACTGACACAGTTTTTGCATCCCCCTTTCATGCAATGAGCGTACTATATTTTCTGCCTGCCTGGATCCCACCATGGATTCATCAACACGGCCCCCCATGTTTGCTCTGTGGTACAGTGTAGTATTGGGCGCTGCACGTCCAGGCCATGTGCCACCACTTCCGGTACGGGGACAGCTTCTTTGTCGGATCACGCGAATTTGGCGTCTATAATTCTGTAATCCCCTCGTTTTGTGTCTCGGCAGCTGGGGTTTGTGTTGAACGCGCAGTGGTTAGCAGTGTTTGCATCTTCAGTGTCCGACCGGTACTACGGGAAGCCCGGTCGATTGACAAAGTGCTGATGTACTTTCAGCTCTGCGGCTTGACCAAAGGATTCAATAACTTGCGCCTTGCATCCTAACCGTTTATGTGCCTGTACTATCGTTCGATAAATGGATGTAAAGGTGGTCCCGCCGTGGATGTCAGGCATCGCGTGCCACGGTCCTCTCACGGTGGAAGTGTGGGAGTCCGACAGCATGGGGGGCGGCAATGATAACGGACCCAGAAGGTATCCGACACGACACATGCCTCTGCTTCTACTTTCGGTTATGCGTCGCTGTTGTCACAGGAGGATAACAGCTGTTGTTGCCTTGTTGTGTTTGTTGGCATTGTCTCGCCTGCTACTGCTCCGTCTTTTGGCCTCAACGCTGGGGTACAGGGCAACTGCAGGACAAACTATTGACAACCATCTGCTTTCGTTTCCACGCTTGATTAGTTTATTGTTGTCGTTCGTTGTTTGTTTCTTGTCTTCGTGTGTCCTAGGTTTCGTGAACAGCTGCCTCCAAGCCGTGATGAGAAGAAGACGGCGAATCATGTCGAGATTATCACTAGGGCGGTCCAAAGCAAAAGCCGGAGGAGGCGAAGGGTGGGTTATTTCACCAGTGTACCTTTGTTGTTGGGGGTAGCATGAGGGGCATGGTTCAAGGCTAGATTGGAGAACATGGTCTCCGATCACCTCTTCACTGCAATCTGCCGTCGAACCATTCGACCGATATTAGAGGTCTTTGGAACCGCCCTTGCCTTCGAATATCGATGTGTTCCTTTCGAACCGTATCGTGTGCTTCTTGGCTTCTCCCCGCTCCAATCGTCCAGTCGCCCCTGGGAACAGACCCCCCCCCTCCCCGATATTTACTCCACCACACATTAGTTGTATTTCTTTGTGACTGTCAAAAGACGTGCATAGATGGGACGGGGTGTTGATCGCGTACAGTGTTAAGACGCTTCCAAACGTCCCATGTTTGAGACTCGCTTGCTCCGATGCTTTAGGCGCTTTGAATAATGGTATTGCACAGGTGTCCTCATCCATTTGACAACATTTTTCTCAGCGAACGGTTGTACTGACCCTGTTCCCTATGGCCCTCAACCACCAGCCGGCATCTTCCACACCCCGGAACAACCCCTACCCGGGAAATTCTTCCATGTCCACGGCCGGGTCATCGGCAGCGGCAGTCCAGGGGGGCGGGGGGGCGGCGGGGGGAGGCCCCGCCACAGCACCCAGGGCAAGTGGTTCGGGCGGGCACGGTGGAGGGGAGGATGAGGTAGAGGAAGAGGTGGATCCCGAGAAGCAAGCCATGTTTCAAGCGCAGGATTTCAATACGTCGCCGGTGCTGTGGGTCAAGGTATGGGGTGATGAGGCTTCTTGCCCTTCACTGGAAATTTTCGAGTTGCGAGTGTTTGTTTTTCGGTCTTTGGTTCTAGATTTGGTTCTAGATTTGATGCAGCTGTCAACAAACGGAACGATTGACGTTTACTACTTGTTTTTTTTTAAGCTTCAGATACTGTTCGCTATTGCCATAAATACATGTTGTGAATGAGTTGAAGTTGTCCCGTTTTGCCGTCCAAGGCGCGTGAAGTTCGCTTTTTGTAAGGCCCCCGTAGTAACATTCCTTCTCCCTCGGGGCGTAGCTCCCTCCGGCATCATTGAAGAAGCACACAACGTGTGTTCAGAGGTTTGTGGCTGAGCCGACTTTGTGTTTGTGGTCCATCGACTTTGATGATGATCGCGATGATGATGATGGTGGTGACGTCTGTACGCCACGGGACAGAACTGCGTATGCGAGATTATTCTGCTGTTTCTTGATACCACTTTCGACCGACAGCACTCGGACATTGTCCAATGCAAGAGGGTGGGCTTCCACACTTCATTGCACAACTTCATGAGTAATCCAGAAGCACAACACGTCTTTTTTGTTTTCTTGTCGATGCAGGTGGACCCGCAGCTAGAATGGATGATGAGCGTGAGGATGCGGAAGCCGTGGCACCAGTGGGTTGAGCAGCTCTTTTGCGATGAGAGCGTGGAGGCACAGGTATGAACTGAGTGTGGTCGTGGCGATGCGCTGGAACTCTGTTGATTGTGGCCTTGGGGTCTGTTCAGCACTCGCGCAACAAGGTCCTTCTTGTTTTCCTGCTTCTTGGGGTAGCTGGTGTCATTGGAACACGAACGATATTGTTATGTTTCGAGTTGCAATAGATGTGATCTAATTCCATTGTGAACTTAGTGAACGTTAGTTGTTCGCGTGTGGAACGAGTTTGAAGTTTCACGAAAGTTACTATTCGCTTGACGTGAACCGGCGTAGTGCGCTTGGATCTCGCTCGGAGCCCGCGTGGGTTCGGAAGGGGTTGATGGGTGTTGGTTTTGCTTTGACGGAAAAAGAGTGGTCTCGATGCGGTCAGATGTTGTAGACGAAGCTGCCGTTGTCCGCTGGAATCGACACCCGAGTGCACCCAAGGACCGTCATCACTTGTCTGTCATGCTTTGCGGAAGTGGTGGTGGGTCTTGTGTCGATGCTCTCGCTCGGGAAACATTCCCGTCGCTCATCGCCCCCGATGCTTTTTCACGGTATAAAGTGTGCCGTGGCAGTTCTTGCCGTATCGCCTTTCTGGCGATTGCCTTGTCGGAGTGCCATCCGAATGTAGCCGACTGCCATTCGATGCACATGTGTCCCCTTATATCCATTCGCCGGGTTGAAAGAATGAGTCGAATGCTTCCTAGCCGTTCCTGACCTTCGGACTTCAACATGTCGACCCATGGTCGAGAGGAAGGTATCATGTGCGATTCCATTGTGACCGATGCATCCGTTGTGTATTCCAGTGCGAGGCGCTAAGGGGTTTGGTGGAACTGCCGTTGCCCTTCGAGCTGAGGAACTCGGAGCTGCCGGTGCAAGCCATCGCTGAGGCCGTCCGAGGAAGGGTATCCCACACACAGATGGAACACGCCTCCTGCGTCCGGAAGGAGGTGATTCACGCCCAATTACCGTCTTCTCTCCAACGTGCCCTTGTAGTCTAAAGCGACATGGCAAGGCAGGACTAGTTGCAGATCCGTGGGCACCGAGCCCTATTGTCGATAGTGGATAGGACCGGTTGCAATCGCAACTGGGGCACCCCTCCAACGTTAGGAAGAAGGGAGTCCGCCAAAGCGAGCGGTGTACCCTAAACCCTAGCGCTTTCATCTACAAATGTCCCGCTGGCATCAAGCGCCTGCGTATCGTACAAGTGCTGTGGGACATGCTGCTGTTTGGCGACTTTGATGCCCAAGGAAATTTACGCCAGCGTGTCGTGCCCCGACCGATGCTGAGTGCGATCGGACGATGGGCGTCTGCCGACAGACAACAGCGTTCTCGTGGACACACGCAAGGGCACCCCCTGTGGGTCGTCACGGCGACAGCCATTGGATTGGAGTTTAGCGTCATTTTCGTATGGAGCATGGTTTTTTGCCTCTTGAACGAAGTGGCAACTGTCACTCGTTGTTGCAGCTTTCGCCGCTCGAGCGGTGGCTGGCGGTTGCGTCTGTGTTGTCGTGTGATGGGTGTTGCCAATGCTTCTTGAACGTTGGGATCAGCATAGGCACTGATCGGTGTACAAGGTTGTCGCTGGGTGGTACTCACTTTGATTCCGCGGTTGAGCAGAACGGGTCTGCGATGTTTTTCGGCAACAGTCCCTGAAGCCCCGCTATGGTCTTGCGTACGAGGTATTTGTGGCTCTGGCATCAGGTTTCCAGGCGATCTCTACGCATTCCGGCAATGATGGATGGATACCCAATCCGTGTTTCGCACCTTTCTATTTTCACTGTTCCTTTTGTTGTCGTTGCTGCCGTTGTTGCTGTCGTCGACGCAGGCGGCTGTCGCCCTTGCTCTCTGGCAGAATCAACATGCACCGCCTCACGCCGGAGGCTTTGGGGAGTCGAAAGAGGTGAAAAAACATCATGGGGTCTTTGTACAAAAGGAGTATGCGTTTTGTCTTCCCCTCGGTTGGAGTGCTTGTCTCATGCAGCTCTAAGCTCACATAAATTCACTTTGATATTTTTTCTGAGGCAGTCGTTTGCGTTGCGGTTCGTCCACCTTGATCTGCGACTTTCCTAGTGAGTAATGCTGCTTTCGTCTGTTCCGGGCTTGCGAATGGGCTGCATCACCTCAACAGCACCTTATCCGCTGTATCGGGGTGTGGCAACGTGCGCCAAACCTACTCAACCTCGCCCTCTTGATGTATCCCACGGTGTGGCTTCGCTAAGCCGCTACGCCCTACGCAGAAGCCAGCCTTTTGGATGCCTGTGCCTCTGTCGGTGTTTTGTTGTGGTTGTTCGTATTTCGACCTCTTCTTCTTCCAATAAACCATTAATTCTGTGCTCAGGTTTCGGAGGCAGGTGTCGTCAGCAGTCAACATTAGCCTACCTCGTATATACACAGCTCGATCCCCAGCAAGGAAAAATAGGGGCTTCGATTCGCCGTTCCCATCCCGTAGCAGCACCACATGCTGTCGTCGCCCATCTGTCTCCTGTTCCGATTGTGCCGCTGCGTTGCCCTATTCCCACCGGGCGGATGTTTTCAGACGAGAGCACAGAACTGGAGGGGCTTGGAGCACCTCCTTAAGGCCTTTGCGGAGAGGTTCGAACAGAGGGACTCGAAAAGCCCTGCTTCATCGGGGATGCGGTTGGGGATAGGGCACGATGAAGCCGGGTCCGGCGGTGGCAACCGCAAGTCTGCCCTGCTGCTGCCGAATTGGTTCGAGGATTCGACAGAGTATCGCTTGAAGAAAGCACTGGTGAGGGAGGGGAGAACTAATCGCCGCTGCTGTTGCTGTTGTTGGTGGTGATGGGCTGCCGAGGGCTTGCATGTTGTTGTAGTTGTTGTATATTGGTTAAAGTGGGTCTAAAGTGCCTGCTACCCTCTCAAGGTCATTGAATGAGCTCAGCGCCGGTCACATTATTATAGCAGCTCCCTCAGCAATGCTTAGGGTAAGACGAAGCCCGTCGACTCTCGTCGACCATGCTACATTCTGCCTGCCCCTCCATGAACAACTCCCTTTTTCCCGTCGTGGTTCACGCTACTCGTGTCAACTGTTCGTGCTGTGAACCACTCGTTTCACCTACTGGGCCATCGGCAACACTCACTGAATTGAAGCATCCTCGACCCGCGGTGAAACGATTATATTAACAGATCTGGGCGGCCGCAAACATGCGCGCTCGAGATGGCTGTACGCCGTTGGAGGTCCTGGATCTGCTGGTGGTGCTGTTGCGGGAGAATGACAACTGCGAGAACTCTCGGAGCGACGACTACTATGTGGCCCAGGCAATGCCAGATATCGCTCAGACTATCCGGAATTATCGAACCTTCCTGAGCCTACCGCGATCTAGCTTCACAACGATGAGAGCACCCCCGATATGGGACGTGGTGTATGCCCTTATCCTCTGGCACGAGTACCGCTTCTCCGCTTCTTTACCGCGGGCATCTTATCTTGGCGACGATTTCACCTTTTCAGGCACTTCGTTCAGTCATAAAATCGAACAATATGATGAGGTGCCGTGTTACAGGTGGCAGCACTGTGAATCTTTTGGATAGTTTTGTTTGAATGTCGCTCCATCCAGCTTTGAACAGCGTGGACTTCGCCTTTCAGGTTGGTCGATTCATCGTCGTAGTTATTGTTCTTGCCGATGCCTCAAATTCCAATAGTCGGGTTTTATGAACTTGGGATATGCCAGGACGGTTGCGTTTGTTCTCTGATTGCTTGTGCTTTTGCGATTGTGATTTGTGATTTGGAAACCAGGAGAAGACACTCCAGTACATTTGTAGTGCACGCTTGATCTGGTTTATTTCTTTGCATACGGCGCGTGTTCGGCTATGTGGGAATTCGCAGGTGCTGACCTCGCTAGGACAGGTTTCCACGACCCAGGAGGCTGGATTGCCGGCGTCCTCCGTGGCTGAGGCTATCTCACAGGTTGGATTTCTAGCACAGCAGTATCTCACAGTGGAAACGTTCTTGTTTCTTGGTCTCTTTTTGTTTACCATTGCGCTGAAAAAATGTCGAGCGTGCTTTTTGATCGAATCCTCTGGTGACTGGGATTATGCCAATCATTACAATCTCTCCCAGGCTCGGCTCTGGCTGGACCTCGACATGCTGGGTGTATCTTCCTCGGGGCACAAGGCGACCGCCAAGCCCGCGACTCGCACCACCAAGAGCCACAACGGCGTTGTAGCGGCTTGTGCTCTGCAGTGCCTCTGCCAGCTGGAGATGCTAAGGGGTGGCAGGTACTGTCAGGAAGATCAGTAGACGAGACATGCCGCTTGCTGCCAGGTGTGAAGGTTTTTGTTTCTCCCCCAACCTTCGTGTTTGTCTCTGCGCGTTGAACGTGTTTGCAAGCGTTTGGCGACGCATCAGATCAAGTCAGCAACGATTGAAATATGTGGACAACCTTATCCGCGGACCATGACAGCTCATTTACACTGATTTACCACGATGAGCTCCCCGATGATCTACCAGTAATTGCCAACGTTAGCGCTAGCAGCGGCTCGTTACATCCAGTGGCATTGACCCTAGTGTGCGGCATGCATCGCGGTGGTATGAAGATTCACGCCGGGTTGCTCGACGCTTGAGTTCATGTCTTCCGCCACCCCGAGTGTCAATTGCCGGCAGACATTGGCTTCATCTATGCATGCGTGTTTTTGCTCTCCCGTCAAAACACCTCAGAGAGGCGTGCACGAGCGACAACAGTCCTGATGTGGCCTAGCTCTACTCTATCTGGGGCATAAAAATTCTATGTTGTAATACCAATCGCTTGGGTCGCATCGCTTGCGTTGAGGCGATGGATAGCAGCGTTTTTAACTTGACATGCTTTCATCAGAGGTGGGTGCCCTATTGTCGTTCTTTTCGGTTTATGTTCGGTTAGTGTCTTTGTGCCGTCGTGCTTGTTCTTTTGCAGGCCCGAGGTAGATTACGAGGAGTACACGGAAGGGCGACACCCTACGAATGTGCGTATCGCGGCTGCTCAGAGCATCATCCACTTGTACCTCGCCTACGACAGCGGTGAGCACAAATTCGTGGCTGGTGCCATTCGACATGCCATATAGGAGTACATGGCAAGGCTGGTTCGCAGTCATTGTAAGTGGAGAGTTGGTAGTTGCCCGTTGAAGCACACACCACAGCGCAGGCGACGACACGACGGTTGCCGTTGTTCGGGTGTTGGTGTATTGGTTCTTGGCATGTCCTGTTGTTTTTCGCTGGCGATCGCTGACTGTTGTGTTCATGAGGTGTGGAGCGACAATAGAGTTGGTATCCATGCTCACACCATTGATAGTACCTGCATGGAACACACACACGTCTCGATCGTACCATCTTTCTAATAGTCGTTGTTTGTTGATTGCAGGGTTAGCAGAGGACGCGGAGGACGATGGAGAAGGGCTCTCATCGGCGCTGCTCTGGGTGTTGGACTTTGTGGAATCGGAGGAGCCCGCCGGAGACGGCAGGCCAAGATACTGGGCTGTTCGATGCCTTCTCGACGCGCTGGTGAGACTACCGACAAGAACATAGAATTAGGAGGAGCTGACGTAGTGAGGTACAGTACCATGATATGTGGTGTGTTGACATCATGATTGTGGTGCCGTGCTATGATCGAAGGGCTTTCACAATGCGCTTTGTCCATGTCTCTCGGAGATTTTGAGTTTCGAATAATTCCTGACCTTCGTCGACGCATTAACGGTACTTGTTACGGAGCGACGAGTGTACGGTATCAGCATTTGACAGGGTGGCAAAGAGTCCTAATCTTGAGCGCCCAAAGGGAGAGGCTTGGTTCAAGAGTCATACTGGTGTCCCCCCCCATATGATTTTCTTGCAATTTTGGTGGCCCCGCAAAGTCCGCCGGTGGTACTTTTTGTTTTGAGGGTATCCCTCGTTCTATGTCGTCCACAGCAATTTATTCCAACCCTACCGCTTTGTCGCCTCTGTCCAAGCGCTCTGCTTGAGTTACCCAGAGTGTTACTCTGTTATTCGTTTTGTCACATTTGCGGCGAAAAGTGTTCAGCAATGCCTACCGATATCGGGGTTGTATGCTATGGCATAATGCGCCCCCGTCGCGTTTTTTTGTGGTGTCTAAATACGTGGTGTACTTTGAATTCCCCGCATCCTCTTTTAGGAGCGGCGCCCCCTCGTGGCGTCGCACCTCGCCCGCTTCCAGAGCGACGACTCGTTGCTGGGGGAATGCGACCCCTGGGCGGAGATGGAGTTCTTCACACCACGGGGGCCGGGGAGGGCGGCCTATCGCCCGGACGGGCCTCTTCCGAAGGAGTTTCCAAGGGTGAGTGACGTCGGGAGTGACGTCACGCCCAAGATGTCGGCGTCGTTTTTTCTGTAGCACCGCTTCGTGATATGGTAGGATTGATTTAAGCTCTCGACTAGTTTTCAAGTGGCTGGTACCAAGGTAGCAACGAACCGAGCCAAAGGGTCCCGTTTGTTGTTCTTTCTCGCCATCCTATTTTGCATGCCTGGGCCAACTTTTACTTTGGGGGGTTGCGGGAAAAACAAACGGCATTTGATTGGGTGCACGTGACGACAAATACTTCACGAAAACCACTCCAATCAGTTTCACGTACATTGCGTAACTTGACGTAACAATGGTTTCACATTCCTGATGCTGGGTGACTCGACTCGACTCGCCATATGGGTGCCCTGCGTTCCGTCCCAGCCTAAAGTATTTGACGTAGTGTTCTGTTGCGGACCTATTTCGCCAACAACCAAAATGAATATGTTCTGACAATAATGGATGACCTCCACACGGCCAGCTTCTACACTCCCCCCCCGGCTGTTGCTTGATATTTCTGGTGGAAGATAGGCTGTTTGCTTGTGTTTCTCATAGACATGAAGCAAATACGCTACTCTCTTGCCATGGGAGGCACTTCCGTGCCACAGAGAGAAGTTTCAGTGGATTTTGTAGCCCTTACTCACCCCCGGTCAGATGGCTCAACAATATATACGGTTTTCACCTGATCAGCCCATTTAATGGACAACGCTTGCGCGTCGCTGGAAGTCAGCGCCCGTCATTGACTCTACCCTGGCCGTGGAGGCTTGGTCGCCGTGTCGGTGTTTTGAAGCGCCAACATTGTCTGTTTTCGATAACATCATGTGCGGTTCCAGTTTGATGTGACGTGACTACGACTTGCAACACGTTTGTTGTTGCGAAGTGCAGCTTTTCAGTCCGCTCTCACCGGACACAGCTTTTGCTCGGTCGTCGTGGCTTTTCTCTCATCTCCTCTGCGTGATTATTGAGAGGTCTTTTCCCCTACCCATGGTCTCGCACTGCTGTTGAAATTATTTTTCCAAAGGCGGCGGAAGCGGCCGAGCGGCTTTGGGCTCTGATGAATGAAGGGACAGCGTACGACCAGGCCCTCAGGCACCTCTGTTTCCAGGTATGTGACGGCACGGGACGATACCACAGGTTTTCGTTGTGCCATACATGCCTATTGTGGCATTTGGTGTGGCAAGATGTCGGTGTGGTACAGAATGGTGCGGGATGAGAGTACGTGATATCGCATCGGTTTGAAATGTGTTTTCGGAAAGCTTGGTACGCGGCAAACGAAACGACTGTAATGCTGCCATTGACGTCAACGTGACTTTGGCCGTTTGGCACAGCCGCCCCCCCCCGGAGTGTTTTGGACGGGGGCGGTCTCAGAAGCGTGTCGTTCGTGGTGCTGCTGTGGTTTCCTCGAACATGGAAACTGCCATAACGCCCGGAGTGAACACCCCCCGAGAACGAACGCCCCCCGGGGGTCTCGTTCACATGCTGGTCTTGAGAAAACGTCCCGGGTACGTAGCGAACGGCCTGGGGTCGTTCGCGTTTGGGCTGTTGCAAGGAAACGCTCCCCGCGGACGAGCAGAAACCCAGTACAAGCGTAGGTGAGCTGCTCGAGGAGCGGAAGAACGCATGAGGCTCGATCGCTGCGCGAAATTGAGGGATGCGCAACCTGTCCCACTTGCTGCGCTGCTCGCCTGCAGTTTTGGCGTGTTTTAGGGTTGTCGGTGTTTCTGGTAGCTGGCGATATGGGTGTTCTGTGTGCTGGTCAAGAGGTGTGTGTGGTGTGCCGCCCGGAGCAGGTTTGTTGTTTGTCGCCCCCTTGGGCACCGTGTCAAGTTTGTACATTGACCCCGGTACGGAGCGTACCTCGGGGCGCCGTGCGACGAACCTGTTTTAATGGTCGCCCCCGGGGGTGGGCACTACAGGCTTTACCGCAACATCACGCGTTGAGTGGTGCTTAGGCGAGGCCTCGTCTTGACGAGTTCCAGATCTGGAGCGTAGACAAACACATGGCTGCATTCGTAGATTATTCTTCCTCTTGAATTGCAACCATTTTCCCCTGAACACTATCGAACATCGTTGCACGCGTCCCCCCCCCCCAAACTTGACACGACCGTGTATAGAATATTGTCTGTGCCCCGCGAGCTACATCGATTCTGGCATTCCTCGCGTCCAACCCTATTGCGAAGAGCATATGTTTTCAAAAATTGGGAACGTGGCGCCGCTTCAGTCCACGAAGCGCGGCACTGGTCACTGTCCTGCGTTGTTGAGTGAGTGGTGGTAGATGCTGCTCATGCCCGACGTCGTTGGCCCTCCGCTTGTCCGGCATGTGCGCGTGTTGGGAAGCATGGTGTGGAACGATGTCACAGGTCATCCCACGGGCCCGTGCCCGCGTCGTTTTTCTTGCGTTGGCCCCTCAACAGCTCACACAGCCGACGTGCTTTCTCTCAGAGAGCCCAGCGAACCCCAACAAACCAAAACGATTTTTTTTTCATGTTTACAAGGGCAGCGGACGCGAGGGACGGTAGGCCCCCCGCGTCCTCCGCTTGAGATGTGCACACAAAACGGTAAGCGTGAGCTAGCAGTTACAGGCTTCACACGCAGTACCAAGTGGGACGGACGGTGGTTGAGGTTGTGTACATTCAGCAGAAAAATACTATGGTGCAGCTTCGAACGTGGCAGAAAGTCCTGACGTCCTGTCGTTGTATATTGCTCTTTGAAATTTCTGCAAAGCTACACAACGGGTAGACGTAAGTAGTTGCTTGTTTAGCTACTGTAGACGTGTTGCGCGTTCCGAGTTGTGCCATGACTTCACGTTCCCTAACAAACACCGATAGAAAGTATCGTCCAATCACAGCAGCGGTTATTAAGAGTCTTGCCCGAAGAAGTCAGAGGTGCAGATGCAGGTGCAAACATGTGGTTTGGAGCGGTTTCGACGGCTTGGGCAGCCCATCCGGCTCTCTGCACCCGGAGACCTTGGCGGCGGCGTCTTGGGGAGAGATGACGCCGCGCGGGCGCCGCAGAGAGCGAGCCAGCCGCGCTCGTGGCATTGTCGTGTCGGTTTGAGAGTAGGCCTAATTCCGCCACTTCGCTGTGAGCGGCCGCTGCGAGGCCGCGGGGTGCTCGTTGAGCATGAGCTAACACTACCTAGCTCTTTGCGTATTTGTTTGAAGTATGTTTTATGTCGCACTTGCATGCGTTTGAGTTGAACCTTGCCCAAGTGGCACGATGTTCGACTGCCTTACCCCAATCGTACAATATGTACTTTGTCGCATGTGATCATCTCTTCGTGTCCATATGTTATTGGCGAAACGTTTGGTGTTCTTTCGCAGCTATGGGCAACGTGTGGATTGTGGTTCCGTGGACTATTCTCGACAGATAACACCCCGCGTTGCCCTTGTTTGGCTTGTGCTTTACGTTTGCCCTCGCGTGTTTGTTATAGCTCTGGCGAAATATCTGGGGCCTTGAAACACCTCCCTGCCTGGTAAACAACATTCCGGAGAAGTTAGAAGGCTGGAGGGAGAAGATGATTGTTGGAGAGTCTAAGAACCTCGCCAAAGATCACCGTGCGCGGAGTCGACTGGCTATGGACGGCATGGTTGATAAGGTGAGATTTTTTTTCCGGCCGTCTTGCACTGGCGTGTCTTTGTGGGGTGGGGGAATCCTGTAGCCAATACCTTCTGTCGTGCGTTGTTCGATGACGACAACACAATGTACACAATGTATTGCCAACTTTTTTTCTCATTGAGGTTGTCACCGCGTGGTTCTCCGTTTCATATGCAGACATTCGTTCGCGTCGTGACAGGCAAGGTCTGTTTGGACAATGCAATACGCCACGCTGTCAGGTGCACCAAAGGCTTTCGCCAGAGACAATCGTTAAGCAGAATTCCGTTTTTTTTCGGGCACGTCTGTTTCATTATGTCGAGCAAAGATTCTTGTTCCCGCTCCCCACCACTTTGCTTGTTTGGGAAAATATGTATTCCAAGCGCGTGTTCGGTAGGGTGCGGGTACGCTCGGTAAGGTATTGAAATCTTACCGAAGCGTACCGAGAGTTTAGGCAAGGTATGGACATGTTACCGAAGCGTATCGAGATTTTGGGTAAGGTATTGAAATACCATTACCGAAGTCGGTACCGGCACCCTCGGAATTTGAAGGATATACCGAGAATTTCGGTAAGGTATTGCAGTATTACCGAAGCTACCGAGATTTTTGGTATACTACTAAAATATGACCGAAGCATACCGAGACGCTCGGTAGGGTACATACCGCCTGCATTTTCCGTTACCTCGATCGTACCTTGCCGAACGCACGCTTGGAACCATCGACGGCTGTGATGGTGTCGAGTGGCACGTCGCATACCTGCCCGAGCGAGCTGTAGACGATCGCTGGTGTAATCGTAGACACGCTGTTTCCCTGTGAGATCTCCACAACCTCTGGCGTCGGGACTTGCGATGAGGAACTGCCGCCAGAACCTGGGTCGGCACCGCTGGCAACCCCCTCGTGCTGAGAGGTTGCCTCGCTGCTCATGCGGGCTAGGTACATCTTTCACGTGTACCCAGACAGGCACGGTCTTGTGATGTTCGGTATGCAGCAGTTGTTAGTTCGGAATTCGGTACAATAGGGTACAGCAGTTTGCAATCAATTCCTGTGGTAAGTGAAGAGAGTGACGTCACAATGTGTCGGTAGGGGTTAGATGGAGGTCTCCACAGGTACCGGCACCTCGGTATTTGTCAAGGGTGTACCGGCACCCTCGCTACCATATTTGTCAAGGGTATACCGAGAATTTCGGGAAGGTATTGAAATATTACCTGGGCATACCGAGATTTTCGGTAAGGTATTAAAATATTTCCAAGCATACCCCGAACTCTCGGTAGGGTACATACCGCCGGTATTTACCGTCGGTATGCCTTGGTCAAGCAGCACCGAACACACCCTTGAAATTTTGTGGTGAACACTTGTCTCCCTTGTTCACTATTTGGGGACCGTCTACTCCGATGGAAACTACCCGAATATGACCAGCTGATTATAACCTGCTGTCGACTTTGGATGAATCGCGAACAATCGTCAAGGTGATCTGAGTCTTTCCCTCAAATAAAATACTGACATGATGGAGATTACAGGATCAAGCGGAGCACCGGTGGTGGTGAACGGATAGTACCTCCGTAGCTTCAAATAAGCCAACGAAGGCAAAGTCTACCCGAACTCCCGAACTCCGGCGATGCCAGCATTATAACGTGAAGGATCCCGTCGTTGGGGGACTGTTGTACAGGTAAAAGGGTGGGTGATGGGCCGGAACAAACGAAGGGAGTGGATTAACCGCGATTGGTGCGAATGGTACTACAGGGATCGAGATCGTCAGGTATGAACCCTAACGGTAGCAGAAATCGACTTGAGGGACGTTGTGTGTTTGTTTCTGTTGCGTAGGTTGCTCGTTTTGGCTCGATCGAATATCTACACCCTAATGAATTAATTCGAATATTGTAGCTTGTCTTGTGTTGCGAATTCTTGACACATTGCTGGGCCCAGAAGGTTGTCACTCACATGGATACCCAGAGCGTTCAAATTTCGTCCAGTTCGGTGCGATGAAGACCTAAATGCCGCGGGTCGGAGGCAGAGGCATTCGGCATTGCCCCTGGAAGTTATTGACTGACGGTATTTCCCTTGGACATGGCAAGACATACACGCCTGACGTCCCTTGCGCGACCTTGGCATTGAGGCTGCAAAGTGCGAGCGAAACAGCAAACATGTCAATTTTTGCTTTTTTCTCGTCATCCTCGCAGAAATATATGTTGTTGCTGCAGTTCATGCCCAGGGCACCCTGTAGCGCGGGCCTAACCGGCCTGAAACGCCTTTGTAAGCTTCGTTCGAAGGCCTCCATACCTTCCTGAGCTACATACTGCTCAGCTACGAAGTACTGCCGGGTTGCGCATGTACGTGTGCGGGGGGTTTCTTTTGTGTACATGCGCGGGGGGCTTCTTTTAATTCGGCCACGGTACGTGCTCATGCGGCACAGGCAAGGCTAGCCCTCAAGGTCAAGCGGAAAGGAGACGAAGAAGAAGAAGATATCACCGCCAACCCTTGGGACGGCCGTTATGGACCGGAACCTCCGGAAGAGATGGTGGGGCCGCAGGGACTGGGGGTGGGGGTGCACTCGGTTCAAGGAGTAGTTCAGTGGGAGGATGGCGGGAGCGAAGCAGCGGCGGGAGGCGGTGTAGGCCTCAAAAAGTTTCGGACGGTTGGTGGGGGCGGTGGGAGTTAGATGTTTTTCTCGGTGGTATGTATGTGTTGGTGCAGGTACTCTGTCACTGGCAATGACCCTTACCCTGAGGCATTGGTGCTGTTGTTGGAATGCAACTCAATCGTTCAAGGTATTGTGATTGCTTCACAAGCAATAGTAATGGGTGGTCTGACGCAGTCCGACAGGCCTGGCTGCTTGCGCACGCTCGTTCGGCTTGCGTTGACATGTAGTGGCATCTGTAAAACCCCCTGCCTAACGGTTGATGTTATTGGACCGTGTTGGCCTCGATACTGCTCCACGTCAATCTAGGAAAGGGGCCGAGAGCCCGCCTACCGCCACGCCACTGCTAGTTTTCGTGTCACTCTTTGAAGTTCTTGTTTTGGATGGAGTGGACCGCACCCAAGATGCCGGCTCGATGGCTGCGGACTACGTACGCCTCGTGTGTGACTCGGTCGGCATGCAACGGTCTTCATTCTCGCAAATTCGAACGAAAGCAGCAGTGGTTCTTATGTTCCGAAGCCCGGTCAACGGGTTTAAGTTTGTTTGTGTTGTCTACAATACTGTTGGCGAAAGCTTTGTCAGTCTCGCATGAACGTATGGATATAACACTTCCAAGAAAAGTGACCCTCAGTTTGCCCCAATTGCAAATTGGGGTTTCAGTCGGCTCTATCCCGAAAAATGCTGGAAGTCCGAAGAATTCAGTAAAGAAATCTTGTCCGAAATTTCCATACTTGAATCAAGTCAAAAATGTGATCGGAATCCATATTTTGACTATATAAGTCAAATACGTAACGGGACATGTGATCGGAATCCACCCTTCCTCATATCAAATCAAATATGCGATGGGAATCTACACTTTGACCAAATCAAGTAGTGATCCAAATCCATTGTTGGTTGAGTCAGTAGGAGTTGTTGGGGCTTTTATGTGTTGTAAAACATCACTGAATAAATCCTGGTGTAAGTTGGAAGCGACGCGGGGAGAAAAAACGTGCACCCAAGGAGATTGAGCGGTGCTTAGCCCTTTGACGAGAAAAGAAAGTTCTCGGAAACTTCCCGTATGCAACAGCAGTTTATAGCCCGAGGATCGACTGGTGGGTGGGTGGGGAGGACGGCGGAAAAAATATGTGGGGAGGACGGCGGAAAAAATATACCCCGATGGTTGAAGCGTGACGTTCCGAAGCAAAGCATTACTGGTTCGACCCGCTTCTTGCTGTACTTTTTTTTGCACCCCTCCAAAGCTAGCATATAGCCATGAAGCTAACCCTATCCCTAACCCTAACCCCAACCCAACTGACCCGACCCAAACCTATAGCATTGGGAAAGTGCTGGATCAGTGTACCACAAGCAAGCCTAGGCCGCGGCAAGCCGCGGCGCTACCTAGGTTGCGTCAGCGCTAGGTTGCTGCACGGTCGAAAAGGTAGGTTGATGTACAGAGTTGACGTTCTAGGTTGCTGGTGTACCGTAAGCTGCTGTGCACAGTTAGTGCAGTTAGTGCTAGGTTGCTGCACGGTGAAAGCCTAGGGTGTCACTACTGGAGGTGTGCAACAGAACCAGAACAATAACGAGAGTATTCCGGGAACCTTTTGGAACCTTAGGTTCTCGACAAATGGGCAAGCACTACTGCACAGACAGGCCATGTGAGAACCAACCACAACAACAACAACAACTCTCTGTCTTTGATTTTTTATTCTTTGGCACCTCCTACCAGTAGATCCAACCATTGGTTCATTTTATCGCACGCTCCAGCGCCGGACCGTTTTCTGTACTTTCTCGGAATGACTACACGACCATCACCTGCACCCCAAGAGAAATAATACACCGTTGCTGCAAGCAGAGTTGGGGTGCAGAGCGAGAAAGCCGCATGTTATGCCTCTCTATGCAACCCCTTTTCTTGCGACTCCCACGTCATGCTAGTAGACTCGCGAGGGTTAGGGTTAGGGTTAGGGTTAGGGTTAGGGCCCCCATTTTGTCACGTGTCACAGAAAACAGGGTTGGAGATTGAAAACAGGGTTGGGCATAGGGTTAGGGCCCCGATTTTGTCACTAAGTCACAGAAAACAGGGTTGGAGACTCAAAACAGGATCTCAGATTGGAACGCAGTTTTCACGGTGTATGTCTTGGCTTAGGGCCCCCATTTTGTCACGTGTCACAGAAGACAGGGTTAGGGTTAGGGCCCCCATTTTATCACGTGTCACAGAAAACAGGGTTGTAGATTGAAAACAGGATCTCAGATTGACACACTGTTTCCACGGTATGTCTTGGCTTAGGGCCCCCATTTTCTCACGTGTCACAGAAAACAGAGTTGAACTTTGAAAACAGGATCTCAGATGAAAACACTGTGTTCACGGTGGGTGAGCGGCCCCCTTTTTGTCACGTGTCACAGAAAACAGGGTTGGAGACTCAAAAAAGGATCTCAGATTGAAACACTATTTTCACGGTGTATGTCTTGGGTTAGGGCCCCTATTTTGTCACGTGCCACAGGAAACAGGGTTGGAGATTGAAAACAGGATCTCACATTGAAACACTGTTTCCACGGTGTATGCCTTGGCTTAGGATCCCCATTTTGTCACGGTGTCACAGGAAACAGGAATGTAGATTCAAAACAGGATCTCACATTGAAACCCTGTTTTACCGGTGTATGTCTTGGCTTAGGGCCCCCTTTTGGCACGTGTCACAGAAAACAGGGGTGGAGGTTCAAAACAGGATCTCAGATTGAAACCCTGTTTCCACGGTGTAAGTCTTGGTTTAGGGCCCGCATTCTGTCACGTGTCTTAGGGTTAGGGCCCCCTTTTTGTCACGTGTCACAGGAAACAGGGTTGGAGATTGAAAACAGGATCTCACATTGAAACACTGTTTCCACGGTGTATGCCTTGGCTTAGGATCCCCATTTTGTCACGTGTCACAGGAAACAGAAATGTAGATTCAAAACAGGATCTCACATTGAAACCCTGTTTTACCGGTGTATGTCTTGGCTTAGGGCCCCCTTTTGGCACGTGTCACAGAAAACAGGGGTGGAGGTTCAAAACAGGATCTCAGATTGAAACCCTGTTTCCACGGTGTAAGTCTTGGTTTAGGGCCCGCATTCTGTCACGTGTCTTAGGGTTAGGGCCCCCATTTTGTCACGTGTCACAGAAAACAGGGTTGGATATTCCAAACAGGATCTCAGATTGAAACACT
>FN649734.1:3316-13433 GCA_000310025.1 Ectocarpus siliculosus
AGGGGGGGGGGGGGGAGTTTTACACAGGTTTCAAAAACACGCGTGCAACGAAACAGCTGTGTCGACCGCGCTACAGTAATCTTCGTCACTTCGATTTCAGAGATTGGAGGCGTTGTCGGCGAAATATTGCCGCTCACGTTTCCACATGCAGTCCATTTTGTAAAGAGGAAAAACATGCACACTGGAGTATTCGTGCGTTCGATTTTGGCCCTTTCTTGGTGCAAATTCACGTGTAAGTTGCGGTTTGAAAATGGGGGCATGGTTTGTTTTCACTGGAAGGATGTGGATGTCATCGCACAGCAACTTACGACACGGGTCTCCTGCTGCATCATCGAAATACGCATGTGGTTGTTGCAATCGGCCAAGCACTGGTGGCACGCAAGGTTTCAAAATATGGCCACGGCGGGCAGTTTCACAAGCCATGAACGTCGTATTTTGGTTGTTTGTCATGTTCCTGCTCTGTACACCACAGCCTACTCTGGTCCATTCCAATTATAACATCACAGACCAGGGAATCTCCTGCGTACCTTCGGTGGAGGTGGGGGGCCCGGGGATGGTAGCAGCAGCAGCAGCGGGGGTGGCGGCCGGGGCAGCGGCAGGAGAAGGAGTGGTTGCAGCAGCAGGAGAAGGGGCATGGACGGAACCAGGAGCAGAACGTCGTGCAGCACCGGCAGCACCGGCAGCATCCGATGCGGCAGGAGCAGGAGCAGGAGCAGGAGAGGCAGGAGTTGGAGTAACACCTCCGGTAGTAGCGGGATAACAAACGCAAAAGAGAGACAAGATGAAAAACGGGGTTGGATGTAGTGCCATGTGAGTGTTATGAGGAAGTTTGTACTTAGCAGGAACAGCGGAGATTATCCACAACATTACAGACCAGGGACTCTCTTGCGTACCTTCAGTGGAGGTGGGGGGACCGGGAGTCGTAGCAGCAGCAGCTGCGACAGGGGCCTGAGTGGCAGCGGCGGCTGGGGTCCCTTTCAAACCTGAGTTTTTTACCGGAGGAACAAAGATGACGAGAGAGAGAAAGAGAGAAAGAGAGAGAGAGAGAGAGAGAGAGAAGCGGACTGAGGTGTTGTCGACTAATTGGCATTTATATTGAGGGGGTCGAAACTGCATGGTCGAAAATTCGTGCACGAACCATTTTCATGGTTTCTTTACAACACAACTAGATTTTAAAGGGCATCGAAAAAGCGGAAGGGTGCGCGCGGAAATCGCGGGTCAGTCATCAACAGGAGCAGGACACCCTACGGCGGCAATCCAAAAAACACGATATCCACACCGGCGCCTTAACTGCTCACCTTGTTTGAAGGTGGGGGTGGGTGCCGGGGCGGCGGCAGTAGGAGGAGCGGCGGCAGGAGCAGGAGAACGGGCAGGGGCCGAGGCAGGAGCAGAACGGCGTTCAGCAGCAGCAGCGGCAAAATCCGGCGCGGCGGGAGCAGGAGCAGGAGCAGGAGCAGGAGCGGGGGCGGCAGCGGAAGCGCAGGCAGCGGCAGCGGCGTGGGTGATAGGACCACGAGTGGCCACAGTAGCAGAAGCCGAAGAATAACTTCCACCACCGGAGTCAGGTTCCCGTGCTTTTCATTGATTGCGAGGACAACGCGCACGAGCGGGCTAAGTGTTTTCGTTTGTGTGGCATTTTTTTTTCTTATGGTGAAAGATTGGCGGGTATGTTGTGGACGGAATGTCACTTCGGGCAGACATCTAAAAAGGCATCATAAAAAGAAAAAGAGGAGAGGGAGGAGTGTTTTCTGCAACTTCCTCACCGCCGTGCTTCTTGTGCTTCTTTCGGCGCTTCTTCGGCTGCCGAGTGCTGTCTTTCGATATGCGTTCCCGCTTGCGTTCCTGCTCGTAGAGTCTCTTCCTCTCCCCGGCGAACATGAGCCACATTTTTATCGCGGTCTCCCGGGAACGATGTATTTCAACGGGGTCTTCGACACCATGGTACGAAATTCCCTCATTCAAAGCTTCCGTGAATTCATTGTACTCCTTTTGCATTTGCCTGATCCTTGCGTCGATTTCGATGCTCTTCAGGACAAAGTCAGAGGCGGTAGTGGCGCCGGAGGTGGCAGCAGCGGCCGCTCCGGCGGCGGGTGTGGAAACGGCGGGGGGAAGGGCCGGGCCGATGGAGGCGGGGATGACAGACGGACCTGGGGGAGCAGAGCGGGCGCAGGGGGGGGGAGTTTTACACAGGTTTCAAAAACACGCGTGCAACGAAACAGCTGTGTCGACCACGCTACAGTAATCTTCGTCACTTCGATTTCAGAGATTGGAGGCGTTGTCGGCGACATAATGCTGCTCACGTTCCCACATGCAGTCCATTTTGTAAAGAGGAAAAACATGCACACTGGAGTATTCGTGCGTTCGATTTTGGCCCTTTCTTGGTGCAAATTCACGTGTAAGTTGCGGTTTGAAAATGGGGGCATGATTTTTTTTCACTGGAAGGATGTGGATGTCATCACACAGCAACTTACGACACGGGTCTCCTGCTGCATCATCGAAATACGCATGTGGTTGTTGCAATCGGCCAAGCACTGGTGGCACGCAAGGTTTCAAAATATGGCCACGGCGGGCAGTTTCACAAGCCATGAACGTCGTATTTTGGTTGTTTGTCATGTTCCTGCTCTGTACACCACAGCCTACTCTGGTCCATTCCAATTATTAACATCACAGACCAGGGACTCTCTTGCGTACCTTCAGTGGAGGTGGGGGGACCGGGAGTCGTAGCAGCAGCAGCGGCGACAGGGGCCTGAGTGGCAGCGGCGGCTGGGGTCCCTTTTAAACCTGAGTTTTTTTTACCGGAGGGAGAGAGAGACAGATAGAAAAAGAGAGACAGAGAGAAAGAGAGAAAGAGAGACGAAGAAGAGAGAGACAAAACGACTGGTGAAGATATTGGTACGACATGCGCCCAAGAGTTGAACCTGTGCGTACCTCAATTGGGTTGGGGGCGGCGGTTGTGGCGGCCCAAAGCTGTAGAAACAACGTCGAATATCCGAGGTCTTTATTCTGCACTTGGGCTTTCAAGGACGACCAGTGCTTCAGAAAAATCAAATGGCAATGCTTTTGGAGTATGTCACCTGCAGAGGTGTTGTTTGAGCTAACGGTGGCGGAAGCGGCGGCAGGATTGAAGTTCCCATCTTGAGTTTCTGTCGTATTCTGCGCGGGCAGAGAAGCAGCATGGGCGGGGTTGGTGGGCGATAGCCGAATGTACACGGGAAAAAAATCCCGGGCAGCCTTGACAGCACATGGGGAAAGAGGAAAAGATTATCAGCATTTCAAAGGTGCACATCCAAGGTAATTCAGTACGCTTACCGACGAACTACGCTTCATCGTACGTTGAACAACGAGGCATAGGCACTCGGAACGGTAAACACTTGACCAAACACAAGCTTGAAAAAAGGAAGAAGAAACACGGAACACCATCAGCACAAGAAATTCACCAAGCAGCCTTATGGGAATTTTTAACCTAATTACCGAGTTGTATGTTGGCGCCGACTCGAGCGAAGTTCCCTCTTCGGGGTTCATCCCCGCAACCAAGCCCTGTATCAAATCAGAATAAGGGCGAAGGGGGGGGGGGATAATTTTTTTCAAGTTTTATTCATGCCTTTCGGAGAAAAAAAATCAAGTAAGCTGACAGGCTGCAGCTATAATATCCCGCGTTCGCAAGACCAAGGACGCATGTTTCTCTTTTAACACAACAGGACCCGTTGCAGACAACAACCTACACGCGACAGCCGACATAGCACTACAAAAGAGATACACACGGGTAGGAGCGGGGTTTAATTTTGAAGCATTCAATTTTATTTCTCCCTCTTCCGGGTTCATCTCCGCAACGAAACCCTGTATCAAATCAGAATAGCGGAGGGGTGGGGGATAAATTTTTTCAAGTTTTTCATGCCTTTCGGAGAAAAAAAATCAAGTAAGCTGACAGGCTGCAGCTATAATATCCCGTGTTCGCAAGACCAAGGACGCATGTTTCTCTTTCAACACAACAGGACCCGATGAAGGCAACAGCCTACACGCGCGGCCGACATAACAATACAAAGGAGATACACACGGGTAGAAGCGGGGTTTAATTTCGAAGCATTCAAGCTTATTTCCTTCACCGTGCAGGAGAAAAAATAGGCCATGAGGCGGCCAATAACAAAATATTGGCGGGAAAGCGAAAGGCTCAAAACCGTAGCTGCCCTGAAAGCGCAACCTGCTACGAGAGAGAAGGAAGTGTGCGGTAGGCTACCGTACTGCGTATTAGGTTTGTTTTCGTTACGTGTGAGAATGAAGCGCACTTTGAAGTGGCAAACAGAAGATGCTTAAAAAAAGGACAGCTGTCACCATCCGCAAAAAAAGAGGGGGCGGGAAAGCGAAAATGACAACACACGGCCCACCCCACGCAAACGACAAGGCGGTTGTATTCTTACCGGTGGAGCGCGGGCTGCCGGGTGCACGACTGTCGTTGAAGCAGTGGCAGAAGCAGTCGAAGAGCGTCCAGTCGTCGTGGCCAAAGTCGAAGCTGTACTCGTTGCGGCAACGAGTGCCAAAGCTCTTCGACTTTGCTGAGAAAGCCTTCGCTTGTAGTTTTTTCGGGCCCACTTTCCCTGCAACGACGTTGTGATAACGAACATTTTGTTTCTCAAACCCGAGTCGAACTTGTCTTTCGGATGTAAGGGCAATAACATCAGTGGGGATGAGACCACCTCGCGGTATCGAATTCGTTTACAAATTGCGCCGTTGGATACGTTTACATTCAAAGCTGTGTACGGCAACGAGACGAACGATCGGTCATTGTGATAGCAACTCGACGAGTATCATCGCTTTGCCTGTCTGAAGCTTTCCAGTTTTTTAGCGGTTAATGAAGTCGAGGGCGCACACGGCGACACGCTCGCCCACCGAGCACAACAAAGAGTTCTGTACACAGGGTAGATGACATAAGATGCCACACCCCCTGAACGTTTGTTTTTAGTTTTCAAAGGTCGATTACTCCACAGCAGAAAGCGTGGCGTGGGCGGGTGGCGTTGGCACCGATAGCTTTCCGAAACAAACCTATCGTAGGACATCCTCGTCGTCGTTGACTAACATTCTTAGCTGTGGATATCGATGATGCGATATATTATGTCACCTACTGCCGGTATATGCCATGCATAAGAACAAGGAGCACCCTCTATACTCCAGTATTTTTTGTTTTTTTAATATGACACAACGAATCCATCTCAGAAAAGAGTCTGAGACAGATTAGCAATGAATTCATAGCGAGCGTCAGAAAGTACCTGTATGTCTACGATTTCCCAGACAGCATATAGGGGCATCTCCCCTGTGGGTAACAGGCTCAACAAAACAGTTTGGTAGCTGTCTTGTGTGTCTCATATATGTTATGTTGGGAAGGTGCAGAAGAAATGTGTGAGATACTGTTGGGTCTGGCGTTTTGTGCCTGGCACCCTTTTAGTCGTAGGGCATGCGATCTTCCTCAATTTTTAAACGTGTTTTCAGTGTGGTACGCGTATGTACCGGGTATACATGCATGTGTGCGGACACATTTCGGAGTATGTGCGGACACACGGGAGGAGTGGTTTCACCATTTTCTTACCGTTTTGCGTATTTTTTTGTATTTATTTGGTAGTTGAATTGAAACCTCTCATTATACCCATCCATGAAGGAGTCGTTTTACACGTTAATAATTCATAAGTGCTGCAAAAACTATCCATGGACGAACCCAGCAGTTCCGTTGTTGTTGTCTTCACAATCATTGACAATCCCGTTCGTTCTGCTCTCTCTACCCAGTACCTTCTTCGTCTGTCCGTACTATTATCAATTATGGTACTTGACGCGGTCGATCCCCGCCGTGGTCACAGGCTAACTTACCCAAAAAATTTACACGAAAATAAATTTGACCCTAAGAAGGGTCCGCGAGTCAACGACAGATTAGTATAGGAACCCCCGCTCGCTTCAATACGCTATGCGAGGTAGTAGCTATAGACTGGACAAATAGGAAAAAAAATCAAAATAATAATAGAGGCGACCTCGCCCGCACCCGAAAAAACCGTCAGTCTTCGACCGGCACTTCTCACTACGCCCATCCATGCGCATGCACTTTTTGGTGCCGAGGGACTCCATGCTTTCTCAAGAATGCCGCCAATCATCTCGTTGATATTTTCTGTCGTTTACATACATACATGTAGTGCGCACGTCACACCCGAATAAAAAGGAGAATACACCAGAACGCGCTCTCCGCACGCTGGGAAAGATTCCGGGACTATTGAATGCGGACCCCGGAAGATGCGCTTTTCACAGTAGGTTTCCTCTCCGAAACGAAAGAAACGGACGGGAGAAAGGGAAAAAAGAAAAAAAAAAAACGTAGTACGCGTTCCCCGTTATAGACATTTAATAAGAGTCGTATTGTGGTAGTGGCAGGAACCTCTCTCTGCGATCAGGTCAGAAGGCCACCAGTCCCCGGGGCTCTTCTGTTGCACCCACCCTGGACGGACGTAGCTAGCAGTAGGGCATGTCCAACTAACTACTGCTGAAATATTGGAGACAACGAATCAAACCGACAGGTGGGTCGTGCGTGGGCGGGGGACCCTAAGGAACAGCCAGACATGTTTACATCCTCACAGTTTCTTGCAAGCAAGAACGAAGGGCGATAACAAAAGAGAGACCGCCAGCGACAGGAAACAAAGAAGAAGTAGAGGAGAGCAGAGCTAAGAAACAAGTGAAGAAACAAGGCCCCCTTGCCGCTCTGACCCACCGGAAGCTTTCCATGTACCGCAGCAAACAGCAGTGGCAGCACCCACTACCTCACAACATGCAGTACCCGGGTACACGGGCTGGTACGTATTGTACTAGAAGTTTAGTCTCTCTCTCTCCGGTAAGAACAATAACGCCCGGGCGAACTTGAACTTGTAGTCACAAGAAATAGCGTCATGATGACGTACTTCATTCTGCTTACCGTGGGAGGTGCGCATCGTTACGCGAGGAAGGCGTTGACTCCTCGCACAGAATATTATGCTGCCGTAGACCTCATCCCTCAAGCTCAACCACAGCTGTACCCGATACATGGTAGCATCATATCCAGCTGTAGAAGAATCGAAAAAACTGTCTTCTTGGTGGCGAAGCGGACCCTCTATATTGTGACTCTCCAACTGCTTGCTGTTCGTGGATGGCAACATGCGACACAGACAGACAAAATCTTGGGTTTGACGTCGGTCTTATCCGCCGCAGAGGGTATAGCTATACTTAAAGTCGGGGAGGGGTCGTGATTTGCACTTCCCTACGGAACCGTACTTGAGGCGTCATTAAATTTGTACTGCAGTAGCCGAGGTTGTTAGTCGGCGGGGAAACACAAAAAACATATTCATGGATGGGTTGGGTGAGTGGGGGGACCCCAAAAAAGCGATCAGTCGCGGTTCGCGTTGTTCTGGGGCCCTACCGGCGAAAAACATCGTCGCCGCTCTGAACCGCTGGAAGCTGTCACACAGCACTGCATGTGCGGCGAACCGTAGGGGCCATGCGCATTGTTTGACGGAAAGAGGCGGTGCCCATCGCCTCACATGCAGCAACCGGGTACACGGGTAGCCTCCTACTCAGCAAGATGCAAAACGATTGCCATTGACGTTCGATGTTATTGGAACCCCGACGGCAAAAATGCAACAGAGAGAGAGAGAGGTAGACTAAAGGAAGGGAGACTCCAGAAGACAAGGCATGAACTCTAGAGAAGACACCCACTCTTATCCCTCTGGCCCGCCGCAGGCTTGAACACGTGTAACGAACGGCGACATCCGATGTGCGCTCAGCAACAACAAATACGACAAAAGAAAAATAGTCTAGTCGTCGTTTCCGAACTGCTGTGGAGATACCGTAAGTTGGTGGAGACTTTCTTTGTTTTCTGGTATGAAGTGGCAACAAAGAAGAACACGACTATCTATTTGTGTAGACTAGAAGCACGACGGACGAACTATTATCTCAATGCGCTTGCCGTCGCAATAGATGCGCACCACTAACGCTATACGAACGAGCAGACTGTTGTCAAACCTGACTACGATAACCGTACGACCATTGCAGCACATTCCGAGCATAACAGCAGCAACCGCAGCAGCAGCCGCATGTGTACAATGGTCACTCAAGAACAAACGCAAAAAATAAATAAATAAAGATTGTGGCGCGCAGCCCGCAGTACCCTCTTTCGCTGTTCAACCGGCCGTTCCCATGGCGAAACAGGGCAAGGAACAGTCAAGGTCGACTCTTGCCGACCACAGGAGGCGGAAGCTGCTCAAACTCGGGGACGGCTCATGGTTTGCGATTCCACACCGAACCATACTCGAGGCGCCACGAGACTTACACTGTAGCTCAAGATCGGCATTTGAGAGAGGGTCGGGCAAGGGGTGGGCTATGCGAATAAAAGTTTCACGGATATTGAAAGATGAGACTGAAGCTAAAGCTTCAGAATGATGAATTTGGGGTGGATGTCGTAACATACCTGACCAGGTTTCGGTGTCCAAGGAGGCATCCCAACGACGCGATGTCTGCCGATAGAAATCGATGACACGTTGAGTTACGAAACCATCGAGAAGTAGAAAATCGTTCGAGTTGCACTCAGGGCTCAACCAGGCCGATGGGAAATGGCAGCAAGACAACAGGAAAGGTAGACGGCAGAGAAATATGGACGAATCGCGGGTGGGGCACTGTCAAGGTGTGGTGCAATTATTTTGGTATTTTTAAGACCCTGTGCATGCGAGAAAACCGATTAAGTCACGTTTAGACATGCTACCGCTTGCAACTACCGAATGAGTCGTATTCAGACCCTGTGCAGGTGAGAACTACCGATTGAGTCGCGTTTAGACATGGTACCGCTTGGCAGCTCCCGAAGAAATCGTGTTCAACCCTGTGCAGACACCGTGCACGCACTCAGGGTTTAATCAGACCGATGAAGGCAAACGCTGTGCACGCACTCAAGGATAACCAGGCCGATGGGGCAAACACCGTGCACGTCTCAGGGATACCAAGCCGATACACGTTGGGCGGGTACAGCACTCGTGCGCGCCCTTCGGGGATCAGCACAAGCCACACCAACGATATGCTTCTGCAGCAAGGCCGATACACGTTGGGCGGGTACAGCACTCGCGCGCGCCCTTCAAGCATCAGCACAAGCCACACCAACGATATGCTTTTGCAAAAAAAAAAACAAGAGGTTTTCTTACTGCTGTGCAAAGTACCCGCAAGTCTCGCGTAACAAAAAGTATTTTCTTTTGATTGTGCGAGTTGAGCAATCAGCGGGGCGGCAAAAAATACTGGCAACGGATCTGTTGAAAATTCTGAGTTTGCCAACAGAAAAAATTTAAAGTCGAGTTGAAATGCGTGATCAGCGCCACAGCATTTCTCAGTTGGATGGATGGCTTGACGACACAAGCGAAGATAGCTAAGCTGCTTGACCATGCACAGGTAGACAAATGGCTACCCACCCATATTCCTCTGAGGAAAAATAATCCTCTGGAGGGTTTGAAATCCTCTGGAGGATATTTAACCCTCTAGAGGATTTGTGCACGATACACTTCGAGGGAAAAATCCAAACAAAGCTCGGAGGGAAGACAATCGGCCCCTTCCGAGGATATATAAAAAAAAATCCTCCCGAGGGAACGATATACAGCATCCTCCAGGGCATTGCCTGAGAAACGTTACTCTGGGGGGTACATATCTCACGTATTCCTCGGAGGGTAGGCAATCGGTGTCCTCCGCGGATTTGAAAGCACGATTTCCTCAGAGAGGGAGCAGATTCGGCATCCTCCAGAGCATTACATCAAGAACGGGTTGCTCTAGAGGAAAAATGTCGAACAGTTCCTCGGAGGGCAACACTTAACAATCCTCCAGGGGGAATCTGAAATTTGAATCCGCTGGAGTTGACTGGATTACGATTTCCCCTCGGAGGAAGCCATTCTTGCTTCGTCGAGGCGTTACAGTAGTCTAATTTCCTTGTGAGGAAAAAGCCCGAAAATAGTCCTCCTGAGGTATCTGACTTGCATTCCTCCGGAAGGTGGAGGGTGTCCAAGTTCCTCCAGAGGTTACTGGACAATGATGATATCCTCCAGGAGAGGAATGAATGTGAACTTCTACAAAGATAGATGCAGATGTATCC
>FN649734.1:13774-44163 GCA_000310025.1 Ectocarpus siliculosus
AAAATATCAGCTGAAAAATATCACGGCTGCGGCTTTGGGTCCATCACAGCAGCACAGAGCACAAAAAAAAAAAATCGGACGACGACAGAGGCCACGGGCTGCACGAGTCAGCAAGTAAACTTTCCAGCATACATGCTGCGGTGCTGCTGCGAGACACAGCCCGAGGATTGCTCCTCGCCCGTGCCGCTGTACACAATGAGGAAGCGCAGGCAGTAGGTGTGCGCGGAGGAAGGCGCCGTGGTGGGCACACAGCAAAATTGGCCAAAAGGCGGTCGGGGGAGTCGGGGCTCCAAAATGGGGTGTCGCGATTCAGACACGAGCCCCCTTCGGCCGTTGTGTTTTTGCTTCGGCCGTTGGCTGACCATGTGACACACACACCGGCACGCACATATATGCACGATGAGCGATGAGCACCAGCCTCCGCGGACCGCTGCCACTGTACATCGACGTCCACACACCACAGCATCATGACCCGAGCAGAATGTGTGCCATCCTGCTTGGTTTTCACGAGCAAGGCTCTGACAACAATGGACCTGGAAAGAGCCTTGGCAGGGACGAGACAGATAGAAGACCACCTCCTTACGATCCCGCTGCTTGTTCGAGGTAAGTGCCGCAATGTGAATGGCAGTATAGTAGAGGGATGAAATAGGCTGAGAAGGCCCTGTGCGAGGCGTGTTTTGGTGATTCCGTGGGTGTCGTTGCTTGGGGCTTGCTTCATTCTCCGCGGGGGAGGGTGTGTGGTTTGCTCCTGTTTTGAGACCGTACGACGAGGAGGGGCCCACGTGCTCAACATCACAGCTTGTCACATGCACTATGCGCCTGCACTATGTATGCGTCTGGCCAAAGCTTACAGACCCGCGCAGTCCTGAATTCATGCTAGCCAAACCATCGGGCGCGGTACCATGGGTAGGTCCACCTGGGCAAACCTGGGCTACCCTGTGTGGGCGATTTTTTAATGGCGGCGCCTGGAAAAAAAAGAAAAAAAAGGAAGAAAGTCTAGGCCTTTCTCTCGCAAAACACCTGTACAAGTAGTCTATATCTCGACGACCACGACGTCGATTCACAAGTGGGTTGCTGCAGATGATGCAGAGTGAGCCGGAGATGACCTAGATGTGTCTGCGCTCTGATTGATTGTCCCCCTGCAAAACAGCAGCACTTGTCAAAACAATCATGATGTGTCTATCTGCTGTATGTAGCATTTCAACACTATTTAAGTAGCAAGCACGCCATCGTCTCAAAAGGAGGCCAGCGGCAGCCAAGTGCAGCAAGCGGCACCACAGCGGTGATTCGAGCAACCAACATGTCGAGGGAAGTGGTGCCGCCTTGAAATCCGCGCCTGTTATGATGTGTGCAGTGAAAGATCCCGCCTGTTTCTCTGCTGCTGCTGCTGCTGCTGTACACACGAACTCTCAAAGGCAAAAATCGAGCATCAGAATCACCTCTGTCTGATCTGCCTGATCTCTGTCTCACCCAGTCATTCTGCACCACACCAGACCATTATACACAAAAGAACAGCAGCAGTTGCTAGAGTGGAGTGTATAATTGTGATAGCAACTCGACGAGTCTCGTCACGTTGCCTGTCTGAAGCTTACCAGTTTTTTAGCCGTAAATAAAGTCGAGGGCGCACACCGCGACACGCTCGCCCACCGAGCACGACAAAGAGTTCTATACACAGAGTAGATGGCAGGCGGCGCCGGCGACGGCGGTGGCAGTGGACCCAGACACCGACGAAAACCCATAACGAATCTCGCACCGGCGAAACAAAAGGTGGGAGTCTTTGGCTGGCGTTTTTGCTCCCCGGAAGTGGTCGCATCTGTCTGGCAAAATATTGTTTGTACATTGGAGCTGTTGAATCGGAGCTCTTTCAAGTGTTTGGTATGTCTGCTTGCTCAGTTGGAGGACGAATGGTGCGTTACTGCTGATTGGAAGCGCTACTTCGCCGCGTGTCTCGGTTGGAGGGAGGGGAGGTTCCGCGTCCTTCGTTCTTTTTGCCCGTAAGGTTTTTGTTTCCAGTTCCACGGAACACGTGCTGGTTTGACCTATGTAGCGTAGTTTTTGCAGGGGAGGCGTTGAATTGATTTACTTTGAAATACCATGTTTTTAGTGTTTCTGGTGTCTCCTATTACTCGACAAGGCAATTGTCTCTTCTCTAACGTGTCGAGGTTCTGTCATTTGCTTTCCTGTGTATTTTTTTGTTCTAAAACAGGAGAAGCCGCAGCAGCAAAGGAGGGATTGCGGCAGGAGAAACAGGGGCGGCAACGGCAGCGGCAGCAGCAGACGAGGGAGCGCCAACAGCGTGGAGGAGAGCTACACTCCTAGAGAGGACGGGGACGGGCAGGTGAATGTTGTCATTGTTTCGTTGTTTTGTGAGAGTGCCATGTGATTTGTGATGACTTATATGTAGGATGTTATTCTCTTGTGACTCTGAATGACGACGAGTATCATACCCTCGTGGCGAGGACCGGGACCGACACGTGATTGCATTTTTTGTCATCGGGGAAGTTCTGCAGCACTCAGTTCTCTGGCGGTGTGCGATAGAAAAAAAACTGTTTTCTTTGGGGGAAAACGTTGTGTGTTGTACAGTAGCATCGGGTTAACCCACTTATCCGCTGCAATACGCACGTCAGTCTTGGCGCCTCCTTTTTTTGGCAGGAAGCACCTAAATTTCATGAGAGTGATTTCTCGCTACACGCGATCAACCATCTCTCACATCTCTCTATCCCGCCCCCCCCCGTCGGACGTCGTTGTTAGAATTGGATCATCACGCGATAGCGGTGGCGAGGAGAGTTGTATACAAGGGAGCAGGAGAGAGAGGACTGCAGTGGGCAACCAATGCCGCGGGCAACCAATGAAGCGGAGGCTCGGAAGATGGTCAAAAACAGAGGCTTGGGGGGTGGTTGAGTGTGGGGCTGTGTTGTTGCTTTTTGACATTTGAAGGCTGAGGTGTAGGAATCCACAGGCAACCTTGCTGGTTGCTTCGTTATGTGTGAGTTCTTGGGTTCAGACATTATGTATGTGGCTACTTTATTCGTCCCCCCTGTTGTGTTTCGCGCGTGGTGATGCGAGAGCCTGGTCCGGTGAGAACCCGGCGTGCTCCGTCCCGGCTTTGTAGGGATGTGAGGTCAATGGTCTAACGACTACGGCATGCACGACTATGAGTACCCGCGACTATGAGTACCCCCCCCCCTCCCCCTGTTGTGTTGCATTGGTGTGATGAGGTAACCGGTTCTCAAGCTGAATATCTGCTGCAGCCGCTATTCCCGCAAGAGATGCAGTAGGAGGTGGCCTGCAATAAGTTTCTGTACGGCCGATCGTGTTGCAAAGTAGTTGTACCGAGACGTTGGGGCTGTCGCGCGAACGCACATCGGTGAAGAATTGTGTCTTTCCGGTGCATCCCTCGTGCGATGTTGCGAGGGTGCGTTTCGGGCATGGTTTTGAGTTGATTAAGAGTTGCTGGCGCTTGCAAGGGGTGTCGGTTTCCTGAAGCTTTCTGGACTCAGAGCTACGCCCGTACGTGTCTAGTGATGTTTTCAGCAACGCCGTGTACGTTCCCATACGCCTATTGGCAGTTCGGTTTTACAGCAGTTGACGGGGACAGTCTTTCGACTTGTCTATTTAGGAATGAATGCTGGCGGTGCGGCGGCCAACGAAATACCACTGTGATGTCGTTTTCATTGGCAGATTCTCTCGGGCACATTTGTAGACAGTCGTTTTTCGTCGTTTTTCAGTTTTCCGTTGCGGGGATGTACCCCGCGCACTTGTTATCCACGCATGTTTGTGTGTTGTTTCGTAAAAATAGTTGATGGGGATAGTCTTTGACTTGGCGACATACTGTTGGGCGAGGTGATTCGCAACGAAGTGTAGCGCTTTGCCTTGGTGTAGGAGATTTCGTTATTGTTTTTTTGTTGATAAGGCACTGTAGTTCTCTTTGAGCACGTGCGTATATAGCCAGTCGTGTTTCTTCGGTGGTTCTCAATGATTTCGTTCTTGTTTTCCGTCACGAGGATGCCTCTATTCCGTAGTAAGTCGTAAGATGTTCGTGATTTGGGAAAGAGATTTGGAAGGTTGCCCTGTTTCAACGTCGACGGCCGTAGTAATTGTTGATGCTTGAGCTTTTGTTTTTCTGTTCAGTCAAAACGTGCCGCCTCTTGGTTCCAGATCTTAGGAGCGGAAATTTGAAAAATTATTGGCTCGTTTAAAACGGCCCTTACCTGGTGTGTGTTGCTTCCAAGCGATCAAATCGAATATATGCAACGGGCGTAAATTGTACACCCCCCTCAGAGGATATTATCAGAGAGCGACAAAATTGACGTGAACAACAGAACGTACACTGTTCCCAGCAGTCTCCACTATAAGCAACGCACCACATGCTCCAGCGAACATATTGTTCCCCACTTCCTCCCGGGGAAGTTCTCTGGCTATTCCTCTGGAGGTTTTCTAGAGGATTGCCCAAAAAAGTGGAAGGTCTGATTTGGTAAAAAGGTTATCCCCCCAGAGGAAACCCCCCCACCAAAAGCTCTGGAGGATCACTGTCCAAAGTGTAATGTATTCTTAGTGGAGTACTTATTCCAACGGTCCTCCAGAGGATTTCGGGCGGTGTTCCTCCAGAGCTTTCGGTGGGGGTTTCCTCTGGGGATAACCTTTTTACCAAATCAGAGCTTTTGCTTTTTTGGGCAATCCTCTGAGGATTGCGGTTTCACCTATCCTCTAGAGGATTTGAACCCTAGCCATTTGTCTACCTGTGCGTCGGCGTCAGGATCTACAGCGAAATGCGCATTCGTTTTGGGCTCCCTCGCAACCTGGTTCCGGAAATAATGCTTCGCGCGCTCCAGCAACAAAAAAAGCAGAAAAACACACATACCCCCTGCGTGCCGTAGCGCCGATGACAGCTTTCGAATGCTGCCGCCAGTGCTTGTGCTGGCGCAGCCCGCTGGTGTCGCGTTCTCTATCTCCCGCTGGGCGGAAGGAGGGGGAGAGGAGGGGGAGAGGAGGGGGAGAGGAGGGGGGGGGGGGGGGAGAGATGATGAATGATTACAGGGATTAGGGGTTGGTGCGACAGCAGCAGCTGACGCCAGCTGTCGAAAAAACGCCTTACTCGGGAATCAGGGGATTGTGGAACTCCCTTGAAATGCGGCGCAATAGGCTTGGCGCGGGTTTTCTCGGGTCGCCTGCGCAGTGCCGAGTTGTGAAGCATCGGGATTGGTCACCAGGGTGCGCGGGAGACTGTGTGCGAATGAAAGTTTTGTTTACGGGTGTCTGTGTTGGTGGGCACGCAAGCGTTGGCGCTCTATAGACTATTGTATGTGGGACAGGCATTATTTTATCCGCAGGAACGGGTCTTGACGACTGTCTGTTGCCTGTCTGTTACCTGTGTTTTTTTGTACCAGTTCCCTGCTGGAGGCTGGGGGGTAAAATGGCAAACGTATTCCTAAGGGTGGAGGCGTGCAGTATGTACTGCTCACACCGCTCACCGCTCGCTACAGCAGCACAGGGGACTCTGTACTGCTGCTGTAGCAGTATAGATTTACGCCGACTCCTGTGTGTGGTCGGAGCACACGTACGACGGCGCATACAGTGCCGGCCCGCACTTAAGAACCTCCTATTTTCGGCGAGGCTCAGTTCTTATTGGCTGCCCCAACCCGAGCACCAGTTCTTATTTGCCAAGTTCTTATTTCGTAGTCCATTCTGCTCCTCCAGAAGGGCATTCTTGTTCTTATTTCAATACCGATTGCTCTATTGGCGGCTGTCAACCATGAGCAACACTACTACTACTGCTTGCTGTTGTTGTCGGTACAAAAAACACCAAGACGTGGAGCAGCAACTGTCAACCTTCTTGGTCCACAAGGGTGACGTGTTCGTGTGAGTGCGTATGTAGTCGGATCTGTAGATGAGATGACTGTTTCAGGTGCCCTGCACATAGTATGCGTTGGGTAGTACGACCAGAGAATGATTGTGCGGAGCCCCCACGCCAGCTGCTGTCAGCTGGCCTCCCCGGCGGGGGTCCGTGACTGCGCATCCTACGTACGTCTGGGCAACTCCACTGCGCATCCTGGTACTCTAAAACCAGTATCATGTCGTGCCCAGAAAGCTAGTTGGTGCGCAGTGCGTTTGTTTTCTGTCTGGGCATTTCTGGGCATTTCTGGGCATTTGGGGTTTGCGCCGAGAGAAGCCAAGGCGAAAAGGGGCCGCGGGAGGCGAGCTAATATCGCAGCGAGATCATCCCCGCCTGGCACATAGAACTGCATATTCTGCGGGGCACCTCAGAAACGAACTGAATATTCCCAGACCCCAATGACTTGCTTTTAGTCTTGAGAAGACCACCAGAATATACGCAGCCCGCCCAGAAACGCGGCGGGTTTCGCCACTAACTACATGGATGGACTGAAAATGCCAACCAAGCTCTGTGAGGGCAGACACAACACAGAACGAGAGAGGCAGGCGCCATCGTATGTCCAAATTTCCTGGAGGATATTCCTGTGAGGCGTATCAAGAAATAAAGAGAGACCAAGAGCATGGCTGCTCGGGCTGCCGCAAGGCGGGGTCGCCCTGGTGATGTTTTTCAGGGCCCTGCGACCCAGCTTTTCACGTGTCATATATATGTGTTTCCGAACACAAAACCCGGGTGATCTTCGTACTGCCGTTCGGAGTGCGGAAAATCCAACCAAGTTTGACCACTTCTGCTCCACCTGTTGGCGATCCGAGGAGCAGCTCGAGCGCCGAGGAGCTCACAACAGTCACGGTACTCTGGAAGATCGCGCAGCAAGCCAGGCAACGGGAGGCGGTGGTGGTGGCAGCAGTGCAGGTGCGAGAGATTCAAATTCTTCTGCTTCTTCTCCTTCGTGTGAGGCGGGAGGGGCTTGCAGCGGACCCGTCGCGGAGGACGAGGACGAGGACGAGGACGAGGAAGAGGAAGAGGAGGACCTTGAGGATGAGGATGAACTGGAAGAGGCCACGGCTGGTGTTTGGCGAAATGACATCCTGCAAGTCGCGTTGGCTAGACATGCCAAGGCGGTACAAAGGTTTCTCCCGACAATCGCTCCGGATGGCCAACTGATCCCTGCGAAGACGCCCGCCGCCGCCGCCGCCGCCGCCGCCGCCGCCGCCGCTGCAGCTGCCGCTACCGGCAATTCGAAAGGGAAGGGGCCCGCCGCGAGGCACCCCTCACCCGCAGCGGTGGCTGCGGCATTTAGAGAGAAGTTCCCGCAAGCACCATTATGTACACCTGTAGAAGGTGTTGAGGCTCGTGCGCGTGTAGCGATGCACCCAACGGCAGCGACGGCGGCGATGAGCAGAGCAGCGACGGACGGGGGAGCGGATATGGGCGAGCTCCTGCGAGAGGCGGCCATGGCGGCCTTCGCTACCATCCACGTGGCCGTCGCTCTCTATGTGCACGAGGTGGTTTTCTTTGAAGAATTGGTCCGCGACCCACGCTTCCAGGCAAGTGTGTGTTGCTGATTTGTGGCGCGTAGTACACATTTATTGTTCGCCGTATGCACAGCAGTAGCACACGTTAAAAATTGCTGTTCAGTTCTCTAAAAGCACCGACAAGTTTTGTGTTTTGCTTGTTGCATTCTATCCCGCTTGTTTGTGTTCAGATAATATGGCCCCCACCTCCACCCCCCACAAAAAGAAATTAGCCATGCACAAAAACTCGCTCGTGGTGCGGTGTGTTTAATTCTCGCACGGGAGCACCCCTTCTTTGGCAGTGTATTAGCATTGCACGGCACGTGGCACTTGTTTGTAACCAGAGTATCGTTTCTGTCATGTGCCCCCCTCAGGTGAAGACCAACGGAGGAGAAGTGGGAGTCAGGATGATTTGCCCATCGTGCTTGACGAACGAGTTTGTTGAGACTCCAGGAGTGTCGGGGAATGGCTTCCCCTCCGTGTCTAGTCAGAAGGTGAGCAAAGCGCCAAATACAATAGAACGGGACCACACAAGTGAACGCGATTCAAGTATTTGAGCTACGGAAACACAAGTTAGCGGCGTTGACTCCAACCTCATCCACATGCACTTTTTTCGCTTTTTCGTTGGCAGATACGAGTGGCACACGACATCCACGGAGTAGTAGTCCACGTCTTCGGGAAGTATCGGTGTAAGAACCCAGCGTGCGCTTTGAATGTCCGGAGTGCTCGTAAATCGGCAGAGAAGGCCGAAAAGAACGGGGGACCGAAGGCTAGCGAGATCGTGTGGGACGATGCTGCCGTTACGTCGCACTGCAAGAATGGCGTCGCGTTCAACACAATGGATACTAGGTATGTGTGATTTTCATGTCGAAGAATATTGAAACCATTTGTGGACGCGGTGGTGTCTGTAGGTGACGTGTCGAGATATTGGTTGACAAGGCGCATGCGGGAGGAAACCGGAACGTGTGTCAAATTCGTTCATCCCATCCACCGACAAGTTTGACCTGCCGACATCTATCTCTCTGTCGATTTCGTAGGTACATGCAGTTGCTTCCTGCTGCGGTGGTGGCTAAACTACCGTACCGCTTCTTCAAGCAAAACATCACGTCAGAAAGGCTGTTGGACATGGTTTCCGCAACGGAGGGCGATACGCCGGTACGCCCAAAGCTTGTGTTGTGTTGGTGGCTACTGATCGATTTTGTGGCGGCAGTACCCCGAGCCCGACATTTTGTGATGGAAGCATCCCGTGTCGCCGTCGCATGTCTCAGCAGACGTTGCATCTACCTTTGTTTTTGCGAAAGATTCCCAGTAGATAGATGAGAAGCCGTTGTGTTTGGGATTAACCCCGTCAGGGTCTCCTGCTACTTGTCCTTGGCTAGCTGGGCGGTGGAACGTTAACTTTCTCTTTCGTTGTTGACGTCTGTCAGGGTTTCCACCGGCTGCTAGTGGCACGCGACCAGGGACAAGAGCTGAGAGATATGCAGAGGTACATCCGATTCGCGGAGGAGGAGCAGGCTAGGGAGAGACGGAGTCGACTTGACGGGGAGTTCACCAAGTGGCCAGGATGGAGATTCAACCGCGGGACATTGATATCGACACCGTCCGTCGCCGTCTTGAACACCATCAACAAGGCTGCCCATCTGCAGGTATTGTATGCAGAGCTGACATCGGCCATGGCGTGCACGTTGCAAGAGGTTCGGAAGCGATGCTGTTGTTTCTGATGTTGAGAATGCAAGGCGAAACAACGACGTGTTGCAGATTTTTTTGGTTGACGGAAGAAATCTTGCGGGCGCGTTGTTCGATTGTTCGCAGGACAGAGACCACATGCTACGCGAGCTGATTGCCCAGGTAGCGGGGGAGTTCGTCAACTCAGACGGAACATTTCGCGCCGCCGGGAAGGTTATGGATGAGGCCCAGTGCCTGTATTTCCTGATGGGGGAGGATGCCAAGATTCTAGGGTACGGAGCCGTCAAGTCAGAGAGCGAGGAGGAGCTCACCCTTCTCTTCCAGAGGTGCGTGCGCCCCCTTTCAGGTCTTGGTCGAGCCTCATACTGAACCTGGCGTATTTCATTCAGTCAGAGAACGCATACGTATGTGCACAGGAGGTATCGCCAGCTCATGCGTTTTGTGGATGATCGAATTCCGCCCACAGGTACGCGGACAGGCGGAGGAAGAAGGGGACGTTGCATGCTCTGCGGTGGCTCTACGACGATCGCTGTTGCAGAGGTTGTAAAGACGTGACAAAGTACTATGGGGTCCAAATCTTCCCCCACGTGGAGCGCGCTCCACTTGCCGATTCGTTCCACGCAACCCAGGTGCGATGGACAAGTAATACGCGTTGGGACAGCCCCAGCCGTGCTTTCGCATGGTTGGGGTCTATGATGTGAACTTGGCATGGCGTTGGCGAAAAGCGCCCCGTGTTTCGGGTGTCAATAACGCCCGTGTGCGTGCAACGTCTGTGTACAATCCGTGCCTGCAACCCAAACCTTCGCAGCAGTATCAACGCTCAATTGCTTTTCAACTACTTTTCCCCCACCGCCTTCATTGCAGAATCTGGCGGGTGCAACCACTTCGAAGTCGCACGAGCGAAGGGGAGTGTATGCGAGGGGGGTGGGAGGATCTGTCCGCAGCAAATACAAGCCCGACGTAGACGCCGTAGTCGAGTACTTGATGCGGGAAAACAAGAGGATGACAAGGGCGGAGGCTGAGCGTAAGGCAAAATCCAAGTCTATGAGTCGGTATGTCCGTACGGTTTCTCGTCCGATAGAAGAGACGATAGCTGAGGTTAGCGAGGTGGTGCGCTTGCACGCAAGGCTGGACGCGGAAGGACGGGAGAGGGGCGAGCTGCCGCTGCTGCAACCCGAGTTGCCGCCGGGGAAGAGAGGACCGCGTGGCGCACAGGCAGAGCTGAATAGCCTCATCTCTTGCCTCCGAAAGGGATGCGGGCAAGACCCGTTGCCCGTGGATAAAATGTAAGTGGTTGTCGTGGCGTTTTATTTCCAAAGGGTAACTGCAACTGTTTGACGATGTTTTTTTATCCCGACCCACGCGGTTGCCTACCATGTTTTTCTGGTCGTTCGGTTTTTCTTGTTTATGCTATGAAGCCTGATCGCTACTCAAAAGAACAACGACCCGTTCCTGTGTCCCTCTGTCGACACGAAGGTACCTCCACGTTGGCACGGGGAAGAAGACGAAGCTCAAGCGGTACGTCAAGAAAGGAGGCACTGCCAAGAACGAGTCGTTCCACCGTAGCCTGAACGCAATGACTTCGAGCGTTTCTCGGCTCGGGCCGGGCGTCTGCGATCAGCGACTGCTGCAACTCGTTTACCGCTTCAACCTCGACAAAGACCGCAAGCTCGGCCGTGCAAGCAAGCACTCCACTTTGTGGGTTTGGAGGGAGCGGGACATCAACGACGCAGCGAGAAAGTGCCTCGTCGCCGAACCTTTCCCGAAAGCGGGGCCCCGCCCGGATGTGAGACCCAATGACGTAGATGCACACCGACTTCATATCTGGTTGTATCCGCGTGTTTTCCCGGCCGCGCGGAATAAGCGGCAGTTGAAAGTTGCCTCCTTCCGGATGTCCTCGCATAAAAGAATTGTCGGTCGTTCATCACGGCCTCGTGCACGTTCAACATACGCTTCCCTCCGAGCTATTGTTCCAATTCCTCATATGTGGCCGCTGGTGTTCGTCTTTGTTCGCTTACGTGACATGCACGTTTATTCCAGGTGCAGCAAGAGGACTTGGACGCCGAGCCGATGGGTTTTGAGTACGCCAAACGTCTGAGGGAAGACCGCTTGGGAGCCTGCCGACAAGCTGCCATGCATATGGTCGGAGTCGGCAGTGGGGCACCGGTGCCGGAATCTGGTGTGAACAGTCCACCTCTGCGGTTGGCCACGGTACCAGAAACAGCGGTTCAGGGGGGGAGAGATGCGGGAGGTGGTGAAGGGAGTGGAGCTGGCGCCTCTGGGGTTCACGGTCAGGATTCCGGGGCGGGTAGTGCTGCAGGTTCTCGGGCGAGTGGTGCTGGGCGGACGAGCGGTGCTTCGATCGCTGGGGTTGGAGCTCAGGGGTCTGGGGCGGGTATTGCTGCGGGTGCTCGAGCGAGTAGTGCTGGAATTGGAGCTCAGGAGTCTGGGGCAGGTAGTGCTGATGGTGGTCGGGCGAGCAGTGATACGGCCGAGCACGGCGCCGCCGGGGAGGGCGCCACCGGAAGAGCTTCGGAAAATCTGGGCGGGGCAAGGAGAAGACCTATGCGAAAGAATACGTCGAGGGGCAGCGGTGCTTCACTCCTCAAACCGAAGCAGTGGTGGCTTGCTGGTCTCAGGCGGTGGCTGAAACCATTGGAGAGGGTGTAAGTCCCAGCAAGGTTGTCCCTAAGGCGGTCGACAAGTTCAACACGCAGTACTTCGTGCAGGCGTTTTCACCTGGTACAGGGCAGGGGAGGTTGCGCGGGCCTACTTCAGTGAGGCAGGCCGAGAAAATGTCGAAGGAAAGGGCGTCTAGCAACCTCGCTACCTCGTTGGCCTCGGCATCTGCAAGCTTGAACGAGGCCAACTCCAGTACGAGCGTGCCAAGTACGAAGAGGCGTAAACGTGGGGATGTGAACGCTGCTAAGGCCCGAGTCGAGTCGGGGACGCCCTTGGAGCGCTCCGACATCGACAAAATCACGGACGTGCTGGCGAACGAGTACCTGAAATCCATGGGCCTGCCCACGTCTGGCAAGGTGGTGGACAAGCGCGAACGCCTACTGCAGTTATTCGCCAAGAACAAGTGGATGGTGTATACCCCCGATGCTGTCGACGGCGGGGAAGGGGCGGCTCGGGCGGCGGCGGCAGCACCGGCGCCCGAGGTTGGTCAGCGGGTGTTGACCGCTGCCGGGGGCCGACCGGGGGCGGCGGTAGCGGCGGCCATGGCGGCGGCGGCGGCAAAGGCGGCGGCCGCCGCGGCTGACCAGGGAGTGTTGCCGCCCACTCCCGGGGGCAGGTCGGTGGGGAGTGTGGCGGTGATGGCCGGGGCTGTTCAGGATGGTTTCCCAGCTACCGCGGGCGGGCCAGGGGCGGGGGTGGCGGGCGGGACTGCTCGGGGAGCATTGCTCGCTACGGGTGGAGGACCGGGGGCGGCGGCCGGGGCGAATCAGCAAGGGTTGCCCGCTGCCGGGGGTGGGATGCGGCCGCCACAAAACGAAACGCGCATTTGATTGAGTCTTGCAGCATTTGCTTAGGTCATGTAGATGAACAAATGCAGCATCTGTGACAATTTTTTGCATTTTTTCCTACAGGGGCGAGGGGGCAAGCACAGACGAGCGTTGGGGCTGCACCTTGTTTTTTCTTGGCGGGTTGTAGCGGATTTTTTTTTTAGTTCCGTAGGTTCTGATTTTGGTTTGGCCCATTTGGGATGTACAAGGTGTCACGTGTCGTGTTGCACCCATGCTGTAACAACTGCTTTGGAAGCAATTAGACTACAAGTGTTCGCCCGACCGACGGACCCCGCACTGCTGCCGATAGAGCTTACCATGTATTGGTGCTGTACTAGCTGCATCGGCGACGAAAGTTATCATGTTTCACGTTCACAGCGCTTCAATAGCTTGCGCAGTTCGTTTGCTTGGCGTCTGCTGTAGTACTCCAGATGCGGAGTGCGCTGCCGTGGTATCGTACGGCCGACACCTTACAGCGGCGCATACAAAACATACAACGACAGAGTACACACAAACGGGCTTGCCAGATCATCATGCTGCGTGCCCGCTGGTAATGTAGTACGCTGTCCCCCCGCCTAACACACAGCAGGGGCAGTAGACCGTTGGTCACGCAGGTCTTACATACAGGGTAATGTGTATATGCTGTCGTGTGTATGTGCATGCATACAGCACATATACACGTACATACACCGCCGATACACCCCCGTGCTGCCCTCCTACTCGCCGCCACACGCAGTACCTCATGGCGCACAGCATCACATGACATGGCAGACAGGCAGTACCATCGTTCGCCTTTCATGTTTTAAGAGGATTGGCGGTGCATACAGACGGCCGCTGGAGTGAGGAGGCAGTGCGCCGGTTGCAGTTGTTCAGTGTTCATTGTATGCGCGGCGGCGAATCTCGCTAAAATATTGTTGACTGCCAGAATCGAGCCGAACTGCTGAGGAGACAAAAATCGACGTGGGAGACTATCTCAACGCAGAGTTATCTGCTCCATCCCACGGTGAGAATATCCTGTACACCAGGAGTCAGTCATCTGGGTCACATAATCTTCAGTTTGGTTGTGACGTGCTCCGCACAATGTGGACTTGCCCCCCAATTGCTGGGAGTTTACGGTGCGAACCCCCCCCAGAACAAAAAAAAAAAATCTGGGCATGCCCAGAAAGTGCCCAGATGCCCAGAAATGACTTGAAAATAAAAAATTCAGTGGTCCATTTTCTTGCTCCCCGTGGCACTCCCTGCTCTTTCCCCCCAACCGGGTGTGATGTGAGAGATAACAAGCATCTAAACATCAAGCACTACAATCTCTACAAAGAATACAAGGGCATACCACTTACGGTTGACGAATATGACGTTGGTCCTGCGCACCCTTCCCGATCTACTAATAATAATGCTCTCAAGCAAGACCCAGGAGCCTACAGCCGCATCCGAATCTCCGCTGTACTTACTTGTCTAAAGGCAACTTCATCTTGCGCGTACTCTGGTCTTCTACCTCCAGCTGCACACAGTAGTAGTAGTCGTACAGGTGGCGAGTGTCCTTCTGAGATTGTTGAGTGATCAATCAACCCTCCAAACCACCCCATGCCCAGCCTAACGAGCACTCCACGTCGCAAAAGCAATCTGTCAAGAGCAACCAACGGGTTTGGCTTCTTGAATACTAAAGCCTGCCGGGATCTCCATTCCCTGCATCTCATCCTCATCCGGGTCTTGTGGGTCCATGCTGTCGTCGTCGTCTAGAAGAGCTTGCTCGTCGGTCTGAGGTTCAGAGACGTCTGCGAACGAGGCACCGGGGAACACAATGTTCGTGGGTCTACGGACATGGTTTGGACATGTTAGCCGTACGTACAAGTGTGACGCAGATGGTGTGAACCTTTTAGGTAGGGGTGCGGTGATGATGCACCGGGGCCCCCTTTTGTTGTGTGCAGCAGCCCTGCTGCCACTCCTCCTCTCTGAGCACGACAGCGCCCTGGGTACGGGCGTTGCCTCACCGTCTGAAGTTAATACACTACACAAACAATACCCGATAAGTACGCGGAGTACGGCCGACAAACACTCTAGAGTTTAGATTGATTGTCCCTCGAGGGATAGCCGCATCGGGTCATGTCTGCGTCGGACAGCGGTTCCGTCGCAGGGCTGGGGGAAGAGACCTCAGCCACGCAACAGCAACACGCCGAGGATCCGGCGATTGCGAGGCTGGAGGGCCAGTTATCGCAGCTGATGAGCGTAGTGATGGAGTTGAAGAGGAAGGAGCCTGGTGACGCCGTGGCGGGCGATGCCAGTAGGGGCGGCGGTGCTGCCGTCCCAAGCCAGAGAGAGGCTCTGCCGCCTGGGGGCGGCGGGGCGTTTTCCCGGGAAACGGCCCGTGATGGGCGAAATCACCCGCGGGAAAGCAGCTGGGACAACATACCGGGAGCGAGTCCTGGGGTTCCAGCGAGAGTGACGACTGGCTGGGCAGGTAGATCGGGAGCGAATCCTGTGGTGGGGCCAGCCGGAATGAGCCCGGGCGTAGGACCGGACCGCGGGGAAGCGAGGGGGTTAAACCCCCAAGGTGAGCAAACCGCAATTCGAGGGGCCGGAGCATTTTTGATGGGTACAGCAGTAGTAGCCAAAAACGTGTTACGGTCAATGCACCGCGTCTCGAAGGGGAGAGTCGCGGCCACGGGTACGACTCGTGGAGGAAGGCACTTATTCAAGCCGCAAAAACCGTAGGCTTGGACGGGCAGCTTATCGGCAACGCCGAGAAGCACGCACCCGTCGGTGACCCAAACAGGCCTAGCTCGGAGCTGTATAGCTTGGGCTACACAAGTGATGAGGTTCAGAGGGGCCTCCAGGCGTTCCACTTTGTGACTACAGCCATCGTCCGAGAAGCCGACAAGGCAATCGTGAATAAATGCGAGACCGCAAAGGAGATCCTTGCGGAGCTCGACAAAGTACACAACCCGGAGTCGCAGGGCTCGAAACAAGCCCTCATGAAGAAGATGTTTCGATTCACGATCCCCGCACACAGCAACAGCAACCCTGTCGAGCATCTATACACGCTCGAGCTGCTGTACTCACGACTGCGGGAAAAAGGGCTCAACGCTGACACACCCTTTGTTCTCGCACACTTTGTCGATGCCCTTCCACCCGAGTACCAACAAGCCAAATTCTTGTTGGAGACGGCTACAAACCTGGACCGGGGCGAGATAATCAGGGTAGTCAGTACCGTGCACGCGAGCCTCCCGGAGGGGAGGAGGGCCACGAAGGGCCAGCGGAAGGCGGAGCATGCTTTCCTCGCGAGCGACGGTGGCAACAGGGGCGGAGCGCCCGGCCGCAGCAGCGGCGGCCACAGCAAGGGCGGCGGCGGCGGTGGCAGCCAGAAGGGGAAAGGGGGTGGTCGCAAGGGCGGTGGTGGTGGCAACAGCGGCGGAGGCGGCGGCGGTGCAGGTAGCATGCACGGCCGCTGCTTCCGGTGCGGAGAGAAGGGTCACCAGGCGGCCGCCTGTACCAAGCCGGAGCCCCTGCGATGCGAGAAATGCCTGGGCTACGGACACGACAAGAGCAAGTGCTCGTCCGAGCAGGCGGTGCTCGCGGTGGAGCTGCCGGTCTTGGACGCCACCGCACTGGAGGTGGCAGAGGAGGCGCTAGTGGTCCGTGACTTCACAGGCGAGTGGAACAGAGTCGTTGATCGAGGGGGTGTAGAGCAGGCCAGGCAGGAAAGGTTTGTGGCCGATACCGGCGCAACCAACCACATGTTCCCGAGCGCTAACGCGTTCGAAAACTACCATGAGTGCGATCGACGTTTGAGTGTCGCCGCAGGGATGCAAGCCTTCGCCATAGTAGGCTACGGCGACGTGAGGGTGACCATCGGTTCTCGCGTTGGGACCACAGACCTGCTGTTGAAACGGGTCGCTCATGTGCCGGAGCTGAATTACAACCTCGTGTCCCTCACAGCCCTTTTGAAGCAAACCAAGGGCCGCTTAGCCGCAGACGAGCGTGAGTTGGAGGTGTTCGTTGGTGGGGGGGAGTCGGTGTACTTCCCTCTATGGGGGGACCTGTTCGTTCAGACTGGTCACCGCATAGACTCGGGTAGGGAACTAGCCTGTGCCATAATTGCTCCTGGTAACGCGACAGCGAACCGCACCCCCGTTGACATCAACGACTTCCACTGCGCGCACGGCCACTCCCACGAGGTGCTGCTGAAGAACACGGCGAAGCAGCAAGGAGTGACGCTGGTGGGCCAGCTCCGGGAGTGCATGGGGTGCTCGACGGCAAAGGGGCTATCCAAGCCCATCCCCAACAGGACGTCAACCCGAGCAGTTAAGAAACTGCAGAGAGTGTTCGTGGATTTGAGTGGGAAGGCAAGGGTGCAGAGCTCGGGGGGAAAGTGGTACACTCTCATTGTAAGGGATGACTGCACGAGGTGGAACCGCGTCTACTTCTTGAAAAACAAGTCAGACGCTGCAGAGGCATTCGAGAGATACCTAGCGGAAAACAGGGCAGACGGAGCCCCATCCGAGGTCATGGTCGTGCGGTCTGACAACGGAGGAGAGTTTTTCGAGGGAGAGTTCGGAAAGCTGTGCCGCAAGTATTGCATCAAGCAGGAGTTCACCCCCGCATACAGCCCAGAATACAACGGTGTAGCTGAGAGAGCACTGGGACTGATAAAGGATGCAGCACTAGCCGCCCGCATACAAGCGCCGATTCTTTACCCCGAAGCACCAAGCTACCCCTCCCTTTGGGCCGAAGCCACAGCTTGGGCATGCAACGCCCTGAACTGCACCTCCACCACATCCAACCCGGACAAGAAATCGCCGTACGAAATGTGGCACGGGCACCCACCTCCCCCAGAGGCGACGTACCCGTTCCTCAAACCCGCCGTATACAAGGTCAAGCGCACGCACAAGTCAGAGCCGAAAGCAAAAAAGTGTTTTTACCTCGGCCCTGGAATCAACACAAACCGTGATTGCGTGCGCATCCTGAACGAAAAACGCCAAGCGATCACCACTCGCAACTTCACCTGGCAATCTGTGCCCGCCGCCCCGACCGCGCACCCCCAGCCGCTGCCTCCCATTGCAGAGGAGGACGAGGAGCTCACGACTGGGAAGCACGAGGGCGGAGGGGGTGCGTCATGCCACGGTGGAGGGAGGGCGGAGGGAGAACCTGAGGATGGAGGTTTCCACCTTGACACGACGGCAAACCCGGGGCCCGCGGAGCCGCCCGCGCGCGATGCGCCGGCGGCGCCGCCGGCCGCGCCCCAGGAGTCGGGCGCGGGCGACGCTGGCGATGGCGCCCCCTCGAGCAGGGAGGGCGCGAGCGTCGCCCCATCTACCACGTCGACCGGGATGGCCGATGTGGGCGGCGGCGAGGACGACCGCCGCAGCAGCAGCAGCAGCAGCAGCAGCCGCGGTGGCGGCGGCAGCAGCAGCAGCAGCGGTGGCGGCAGCGACAGCGGCAGCGACACGGATATTCCGGTGCTCCGCGGGCCCGAGGAACGGAGGCTCGCCCGCTTTGGCGAGCCGGCCGAACTCACCAGCCGCCGACTCAGGGAGAACCCTCGCCGGAACACGAGGTACGAGTCGTCAACGAGTGCCGAAGGTCTGCTCGCCCGCCATGCATCGGCGGCCGGGCTGCCCACCCTGCCCATCACCAGCACGGAGGAGTACACCCACTGGATGCTCGCGTGTGTGGTCGACGTGGTGGAAGGGCTAGAGGCGAGGGCGGTGCAAGCGCTGCTGTGCGAGCGCGCGGAGGAGGCCAACATCGCGCGCCAAGAGGCAGAGGACTTCCTGCTGGGAGCGGAGGACCTCGTGCTCAACTCTCCAGACGCCTTCGTGAGGGCCCTGGCGTCGACCGAGCTGAGTACAGAATCCCCCATAGGACCGAAGCGAGATGACGAAAGTGGAGGGGAGTGGCCGGTGAGGGAGGCCATCGGCAGCATGATGTGGGTGTCGACGTTCTCGCGCCCGGACATCTCGTTCGCTGTGCGTGCGGTAGCGCGCCACGCCCACGCCCCTGCCGAGAGGCACTGGAAGGCGATACGGAAGATCCTCGCCTACCTCAAAGAGACGAGGGACCTCGGGATCACCCATAAACGGGGATCGGGGCTGGGGCTGGCGGTGTACGTGGACGCTAGCTACGCCGACGCTGAGGATAGACGTTCGGTGTCAGGGCTGGCAACAACGGTTGGAGGAACCGTCATCAGCCACGGTAGCAAGACGCAAGCTATCGTATCTTTGTCGTCTACGGAGGCAGAGTACATTGCTGCCGGAGAGGGTGTGAAAGAAGCTTTGTTTGTGCGTGCAGTGCTTTCGTTTATTGCCCCAGAGACCAGCGGCGGTAGCATTCAGGTCCTTGAGGACAATCAGGGGGCCATGGCTTTGGTGCAGAACCCCCTTAGCTCAGCGCGTAGCAAGCACATCGACGTGCGGTACCACTTCATTCGTGGATTGTTTAGGTCGGGTGACGTCTCGATCAAGTTTGTGTCGACGTCGGAGCAACATGCAGACATGCTCACCAAGGCTCTTAGCAAGAGCAACCTGCAGTACCACCGGAAAAAGCTGATGAATTTGCCGGAGCTTCTGTAGGATTTTCTAGCGCTTGGGGAAGGTCATGTATACCATGCGGGGAAAGATGCATTACTGTCGCGGGCTGTGTCCCAATGGCAGGAGTAGGAGGCTTGCCTCGCATTCTTGTCTTCGCCTTGGCCTTCCTGATAAGTGCGGCCGTTGTGATCCGCCGTGATAGCAATGGTTTGTGTTGGATGGGATTTATTTTCGAGGGGTTTTGCCCGGGTGCCGGGTTTCCCCTCGACCACCGTATTGGCATTTTATTGATGTATCCGGGGTGTTTTTGCCCTACTGATGGTTAGTCACTTGCGTGGAGAACCAGGGAGGGTGTTCGTGGGTCTACGGACATGGTTTGGATATGTTAGCCGTACGTACAAGTGTGACGCAGATGGTGTGAACCTTTTAGGTAGGGGTACGGTGATGATGCACCGGGGCCCCCTTTTGTTGTGTGCAGCAGCCCTGCTGCCACTCCTCCTCTCTGAGCACGACAGCGCCCTGGGTACGGGCGTTGCCTCACCGTCTGAAGTTAATACACTACACAAACAATACCCGATAAGTACGCGGAGTACGGCCGACAAACACACAAGAAGTTAGGGTGTCCGTCGCCAAACTCAACATGGCCCTATCATCATTTTTTGTAGTCGTGCACGGAAACAGAACAACAGCAAAAAACACAAGCTCACGTCAAGATAGATGAAGGACATCATCGTCATCCGCAAAGAATGACGAGTGGGTCTTTTATTTATGCAAAACAAACTTACCGCCGGTGTCTTCACCGCTCGCTGGAGTCAGCGCCCTCCACGAGCGTCTCATGTCCTCCATCACCCTCCTCCCCCCGCCCCTCAGGCTCATCGTTGCCGTTCTCCGAGCTAGCTGTGTTCGTCGTCGCTAGTAGAGGGAATCCACGTGTTGTTGAAATGACGTGAAAGATTGACATTTCAGGAAGTTTTGACGTGACGAGGTTACGCCGCGTTTTTGGAGGCAAACTCTGACGGCGAATTTTTTGTGAAAAAGCGTCAAAACTTAAACCGACGCGAAGAGATTGATGACACTTCAAATATCGCCAGACTGTGGCTCATACACGCTTGCTCTGTGCTCTGTTACCATCACCAAATCACGAAAGGAGCGCGGTCAGCAGCGAACATATTGGCCATGCCTACTGATTGCTCCTAGCGGTCCTGCACACACACGTCTCGGCAGTTCTCACGGCGGCCCAGTGGCCGGACTCGCGTGTTCGGCGCCCGCGTTCGGTAGATGAGCCATCGCGATTGCGCACGGGCTTTCAGCAGCAAAAAGGGGCATAGGCAGTAGTCGGGGGAGTCCCGCCCTGGAAGGGAGCACATATATATATAGAGGATTAAGGGAGGGTACACGGACTTGGCCAGTCAGTAGGTGCATTTCTCCCGCCCCCTCACGGGGTTCGGTGCTCTGCTGCCGCAGTGACATCGGTACACAGCAGTACAGCGAGCAGCTACCTCACTCATCAGCAACGGCAGTTTGACGCCTGGGAAGTCGCCGCGGCAAAAGAGGGAAGGTCGGCGGGATGAGGCGGAGCGGTACACCTAGTCTCCTGGGAGCCTGGGAGTGAGTGTGAGTCTTCGCTTCAGCATGTCGACCCTGGGTGGCATCCCGAACCAACCCGGGGTCGTGAACATGACCGGCGTTAACGCGTCAACTTGCGTCAACTCTATACCACCATTTTTTTTTCCCCTCCCACGTGCCAACGGGCACACGCGGTGCGAATTTTTTCCCGTCAAAACCCTCAACCGTTACTTTATGTTGGCGTCAATCCTCAAAGGTCAAAATTCCGCGTCAATCCATAGTGGATACCCTATACTGTCTTCATCGTTCGCGAAGGTATACACGGCTTGTCCAAACCTTCCAAGGTGATTCGATCATCGCCCGAGCCGTCCACGGTCATAGCCATTCCGCACTTTTCGAAAAGACGGTGTCGGTACGCTTGTTGGTTGTTGAGTCTTGCCATGGCCGCTCCCATCCACTGAGTGATCAAGACCCGCCTATCAGAAGCTGTCAACGACGCGGTTTCCCACCTCTCGAGGTTGTCCGACTGCTCGATCCATATGTCCATCTGCCTCCCGACTTCCACCTTGCGAAATCGTCCGGCTCCTGCATCAACTGGCTGCACCTCATCCGTACACTCCGCAGGGCCATACCAGGCGAGAGTGTTGCAGTGCTTCGCAAGATACTCCTTGCATCCGTCCGTCATCTGCGCGTGCAAGTTGTCCATGATAAGAATGGACCTCGCCTTGGGGAGCTCACCCCGCCCGCGCATCAGGCCTTCGCGGTAGGACCTCTTCGCCCACTCCATGCATGCAGAGCTTTTGGTCGGCCCACGCATTCTCCTGGAAAAAACACGTCTACGTCCTCGTGATACGCTGCCTTCTCCACCGGCGAGATCCGCTTTCCCGTGCCTCGGAAAATCACTGAAATGTGCATGATGGTCTTCTCACCCGGACCAAAGATGACTTGCATCGTGCACTGCCTTTTCTCTAGGCCAGCAAAGGGCTGCGAGATTGCTACCCGCAACGCACCTCTCTTGTCCCACGTGTCGAGCAGCCGTTCACAAGTTTGCCAAGCTCTTTCAATAGTCCATGGGGCAAGGGATTGGAGAGGGACATGATCCCCCTGCACGGCAGGCAGCTCGTGGCACGCTGCACGATGCGTGGCACGCCGCAAAATTGGGCACCCGGGGGGCACGACGTGACAGTGGTGCCCCCGCCCTCCCCCCCTTTTTGACAAAATACAATTTTTAGGTATGCCACCCAAAAATAACCTGACCCCTCCCAAACCCAATACACATATACTTCGATCACCCTTCCTCCCTGCGAATATGTAGACTTATCTGGCAGCCGCCACATTGCTGTCGTTCTTATCTGTAGCAGCAGTGGTGCACCTCTGGTGTGTGTTCTTGTTCCTAACAGGACGTGCAGTCGAGCACGTGTGTTCTTATCCGCAAATTCTTAACTTTTGGAATTTTTGAGCCTCATATTCTTAAGTGCCATATTTTTAAGTGCGGGCCGGCACTGTACCGCACGGGGTTTCAGGGTCCAGCGTATTCGCCCAATCTCCCCGGCCAGGGCCCGGCCCTCTTGTCCGCATCGTCGAAGGGCTCCATCATCCATCATCCGAAGTTGGTTTTTCTGCCTTCCTTGCTATGTGTGAGTCAAGAGTCAAGAGAGTTGAGAAGCAATCAGGGAAAAACCGAACCCGACGTCAAAACCATCCTCCATCCTCGTAGTATCCTCGTCATCTCGTCATCCCATCTGAACCAAACCAACAGCTATACATGACATGTAGTAACATACAGCAGGACAGCAGTAGTAGCAGCTGGCTCTAGGCTCTAGGCTATAGCTTCAACTTCTACATAGCGGTGCAGAGAGAGTCGACGATTACGGGCAGCAGTGTGTAGTATGCAGTCTCTTTAGTGCGATGCTGGTTGCGAGTGCAAGGATGTAGACGCTAGATTGGGGTTGAATGCTGATGATGATGATGCTGATTGCGAGCGAAGGAGGAGCGAATGAATGTCGGAGGGGTCGGGTGCCCGACAGCGAGCTATGCATACAGAGCTCCACACGGAAACTTCAGCAGCAGCAGATGCTGTATCTACAAGCCAAGCAGGTCCAATGTTTCGCCCTTCATGAAGCAGGATAAGTCGTGCGGACGTGCGGATATATATGTCGTACGGGTTCCTTTGAGCACAGATTCATCATGAACGCGTGTGCGTGGACACCTCGCACCTGCTCTGTCGTCCTCTTCCGACAGCTGGGATGCGAACAGATTATTCTGTACAGTCGTGCGGCCACTCTACCCCGCGAATTGAGTGGAGAGGACTCCCGCGTCACCGACAACCTCCAAATCCAGGGGCGTTGCTGCAACCGTGACCCTGAAGCCCCATACAAGATTCAAGGTACGACTGGGGGGCAGACGAAGAGAAACACGAGAACTGCCAGTACAGCAGCTATATACATAGACTACTGGATGGAGACACCAGACACGGGTGTCGACTTGGCGGAATCGAAATGGGTGAGTTCACGACTCGAACTCATCAGGGTAGGACCGTGCGGGAGAGATATCACACGGTAGTACAGCTCGGCGCAACAGGTATGGTATGTAGAATTGAATACCTTGGCCCGTTCGTTGTTTCTCGCTTCAACGAGGCATGTGAGAAGTCCAGTCATTCGGTTCAACCGAGGCATTTGACCGATAGCATTATTTTTCTCGGTTCAAGTCCCTGACCACGGATGGAAGGATCCAACCATGCGTGCCCAGCCCTCTCGCACCCCCTTGCCCACCTGCTCACAACTTTCACAGCCAGTGGACCATATCGTCAATCGGCACCGAAATCGACTTGTCAACGGAAAAAAAAAAAAGGTGAGGCTGGTGGTGCAAGAATACAGAATAATAAAGGAGCAACTTACATAAAGTATGCATACATACATTGAAATGATCGAATGGGCTCCATCTTGTGCCTACTATACTGCTGGAAGTGTGAGGTTGACTTCAAGCAAGTATATTCTATGTGGATGGATAACTCCACGCTGACTCTCCCACAATCTTGCCGAACGGCTGCTAAGGGGAGAGCGTCTTGTAGCGAGAACGAACTACAGCATACATTGTGCGTACGTCCAATCCTTCTGGTGTTGTTCCGCCGAAGTATATACAAACCAACATGTCATGGATCTACTGACCTTGTTACACACCCCGCGTCTACGTCTTTACGGGATGCCCCACAAGCCATTGCCAGGGTGAAACCCGGGTGACGAAGAAATCATCCGCTCGCACACGATAAAACGAGTTGATATGTCGCTTCCCGACCGCCCCGCGTTTCCCTCGAACTAAATTGCCGGTTTCAAAGAATCATGATGCACATTTTCTCATCTTCGTGGGGAAAGCTCCTCGTGATGGCTATGCTCGTCACTTCCGTGGCAGGTGGTGAGTGAGAGAGGTTGCGGGAGGCTTTCGTATACAGCTGTTCTCCATGCCACGCCCTGTAGGACAAGAAGATGCAGGCCTCGCCTACATGTGTACATGTATACATCAAGACATTAGGTTCTGTGGATTTTCCCCGTCCAGGTTTCCCATTGACGTAGAATATCCCCATGATTTTCTCACGGAGGCCGCGCAGGTTCCCAGGGTTTGGCGGCCCTTTTCTGCCCTGTCCCGACCTGAATCAACGAAGCTGCCGACCGCCGATTGGTCTTTGTCGTGACCATTCATGGGGCCGCTAGCCGCCATACTTTCGTTTGGCTCCAGCCTCAAACTCATCAGCCTCGCACTGTGATTGAGTGGCCTCGATGGTGCGTGTTGGCAATGCGCCGGACGACCACCACCAGTCATTCACAAGACAGCAATTCTGACAACGTTAAGGATTCCGGTTCTCGTTCTTGGTTTATCGGCCATCGGTTTGCAGGCGTGACGTACCCATTTGCTTCCCGATTTCGATCAACATGCCGTCCAGAGATGCTCTCTCGTAGACCCTCCCTTCCCGCGCTCTAAGAGCCCAGACCACAACCAGTCGTGTCGAGGTGAGTTTCGTTGCGCCACGTGGGTGTCATGCCATGCAGGTTAACAGTTTTGAAGTTGAAAGTGACGTGCGGTTGAGTATCTTACACAAGGAAGTAACGCTTTCTTGCCCATAACAGCATGAACGCCAACGTCAGCCGTAAATTGACAGCTACTCATGGCACTTCCATTCTCGTCGTGCCTCCAGGTAAGTCGTCCTGGTCGAGGAAACCGACACCGTCCCAGGCCACGTGCGCCCCCTACCACCCGGGCATCCAAGGAAACATCGGCCAGGGCCGCCCAGGCATCGTCTGTTGCCCGGCGAGGCTTGGTCCTGATTTTTGTGTTGTGTGGTGTCTAGCTACAGACCAAGAGTGACTCATTGGCAAACTTCGTAGCTCATTAGAGCCTGCTAAACTCCGCTACCTCTTTACTCTCACCACATTTCCCCTTCTCCTGGTGCTCCTCTACTGACAGCTGGAATGCAGGCAGTGCGGTGGCGTGGGATGCAGGAAAAAACAACCCTTCGGATTGAGCGGGGATGACTGCTGCGTCTCCGGCATTCTCCGAAACCAGGGCTATTGCGCCGACCGTGGAGCTAGCGCCCCTTGCATCATCCAAGGACGCGGGGGTAAGACCGGGGGGGGCACAGAGTAACGGCTCGAATGACGAGACGGCCTCTATGGTTGGTGTGCGACTTAGGAGTGCGAGAACACGGGTGAATGCTGATGGGGGGGCTTAGGTCACCCCCCGACTGTCCTACCAAAGCATTTCACCTGTTTTCGCTAAATGGTTTGGGATTGGAAATGGCGGCAGCTCCGTTGTACCTGAAGCCTTTGGGGGTCCGAGCAGAGGGGCTGACAGTCACAGGGCGCTTCATCTTCGTAGAAGCTCATGTCCGGTAGACCGCTCGAGTACGTACTGTGGAACTGAACCGCTTGTAGTAGACCGGTCGCGTGTGAGGAGGAAGAACATGTGTGTATTGGTACGTATCGTCTAGGCGTTTGGCACGGATGGTGCGGGGTGATTTTACTCCTTTCAAATCACCGAAGGCGCTGCTCGCTGTCGATGCGCTCGCTTGGCTTCAACTCCCGAAACCTTCGCACTGTGACTAACGGCTCTGACGGGTGTTGGCAGTATGTGGTGGGGCACCAATGATTCACGAGCCAGTAAGGGTACACAGCGGTAGAAAAAATATTTGGCTAATCAGTTAGTCTTCCTACAGGCGTGCTCGGCCCTCTGATTTCCCCCCTTCGATGGATGTTCCTTCCCAAGGTAGACTCTCATACACCCTCGCGTTCAGTAATGGAATATGAGACCCACGCACTTCCCGAGTCGAAGTTTTAACGTTGCGTGCCAGCTAGCTAACCCAACGTGACGTGCAGCTGCACGTCGTTGCATAGAGACGAATGTTTTCCGGCGACCGCAATGACGTCCACGTCAACCGCTTATTCACAACTCGCACATTTTTATCTCCAGGTACGTCTTCTTCCCGGCAGAAGGAACCGTCACCGGCCCGGAAGCCACGCAAGTCTTCCCGGCAAACGAAATCGGCCCGGAAGCGGCACAAGCCTTCCCGGCAGAAGGAACCGACACTGTCCCAGGCCACGTGCGCCCCCTACCACCCGGGCATCCAAGGAAACATCGGCCAGGGCCGCCCAGGCATCGTCTGTTGCCCGGTGAGGCTTGGTCCTGATTATTGTGTTGTGTGGTGTCTAGCTATAGACCAAGAGTGACTCATTGGCAAACTCCGTGGCTCATTAGAGCCTGCTAAACTCCGCTACCTCTTTACTCTCACCACATTTCCCCTTCTCCTGGTGCTCCTCTACTGACAGCTGGAATGCAGGCAGTGCGGTGGCGTGGGATGCAGGAAAAAACAACCCTTCGGATTGAGCGGGGATGACTGCTGCGTCTCCGGCATTCTCCGAAACCAGGGCTATTGCGCCGACCGTGGAGCTAGCGCCCCTTGCATCATCCAAGGACGCGGGGGTAAGACCGGGGGGGGGCACAGAGTAACGGCTCGAATGACGAGACGGCCTCTATGGTTGGTGTGCGACTTAGGAGTGCGAGAACACGGGTGAATGCTGATGGGGGGGCTTAGGTCACCCCCCGACTGTCCTACCAAAGCATTTCACCTGTTTTCGCTAAATGGTTTGGGATTAGAAATGGCGGCAGCTCCGTTGTACCTGAAGCCTTTGGGGGTCCGAGCAGAGGGGCTGACAGTCACAGGGCGCTTCATCTTCGTAGAAGCTCATGTCCGGTAGACCGCTCGAGTACGTACTGTGGAACTGAACCGCTTGTAGTAGACCGGTCGCGTGTGAGGAGGAAGAACATGTGTGTATTGGTACGTATCGTCCAGGCGTTTGGCACGGATGGTGCGGGGTGATTTTACTCCTTTCAAATCACCAAAGGCGCTGCTCGCTGTCGATGCGCTCGCTTGGCTTCAACTCCCGAAACCTTCGCACTGTGACTAACGGCTCTGACGGGTGTTGGCAGTATGTGGTGGGGCACCAATGATTCACGAGCCAGTAAGGGTACACAGCGGTAGAAAAAATATTTCTCGTCCATGGCTAATAAGAGAGTCTTCCTACAGGCGTGCTCGGCCCTCTGATTTCCCCCCTTCGATGGATGCTCCTTCCCAAGGTAGACTCTCAGACATACACCCTCGCTTTCAGTAATGGAATATGGGACCCACGCACTTCCCGAATCGAAGTTTTAACGTTGCGTGCCAGCTAGACTTGGAGTTTGAAAGTGACGTGTAGCTGCGCCTCGTTGTAGCGACAAACGTTTTCCCACAACCGCAATGACGTCAACGTCAACCGACATTCACAACTACGCACAATGTTTACCTCTAGGTACGTCTTCGCGGCAGAAGGAACCGTCACCGGCCCGGAAGCCGGGCGAGGCTTCCCCACCGATGAAGCCGACACCACCCGAAGCGACGTGCGCCCCCTACCACCCAGGCATTCAAGGAAACGTCGGCCAGAACAGCAATGGCAACGTCTGTTGCCCGGTGAGGCTAGCCCCTTATCTGAGTATTGCACGATGCCAACTTGCAGGCCACAAGTGACTGGCCAAGGCAGTCTATATCGCGAACTCGGTCGTTCATTTGCGTGATAAACTCGTGGATCGTTTGGAAATCTTCGTTGCTGTCGACACCTCTAGCCCACGCCACCGTTCCCATTCTCGATACGCGTTTCTGCGAACAGCTCGCATGCGGTACGTGTGGTGGACCAGAATGTGCCTCGAAGAAGCGTCGCGGACTTGACTGTTGTGTCGATGACATCATCCGAACGTGCAACCCTTGCTCTAGACCTGGCGCCAAGGCCCCGTGCATCATCGACGGTGAGTCCTTCCGACACGAGCTAACACTAACGAGAAACGACTCAAGCATGGCATGCCGACTACCATAGACACGCGTTGCATTCCACGGAATATGAGTGGTGGCTTGGAAAGAAATTCCACCACTAGCGAGTCTCGTCTCGATGTTTGTAAGTATCTTGTGCATTTTTGGAACTGTTTTCTGTCCGAGTTGTCAGCGTTGCTCGTTGCTCTCGTACACCTTGACGGCTTCGTTAGATGATCCTAACAGTCTCCTAAAAGGCACTGACCACGTATCCTGCTCCCGAGGTACCTCAGGCTGGGCTGTGATGCATCCGAGAGAACGCCGTCGAGTTTGCGGTAGAATCAATGCAAACCAGACGCCGCAATAGGCCACCCGCGTGGTGATGGTTCTCTGCCTGGGCTCTCCCTTCGAGTTTTTGTTTCTATTCTTTCTTATCTCAGCACGCGTGCAACATATCTGTTGTTCCTATTGAGGCGCAATCCTCCACCGTCATGACATCTTTACTCATGAAGTTGTGCACCAACTATTGTTCCGAAACTGCACAAACGTCACCTGCTACATGCTTGACGTGGTGACCACTCCCCTTTGAGACCCCTTCAACAACAATCCATCGTGTACGTCCCGGTCTATTCCACGCAGCGAAGACGGGGCCGACTCCCGCATCGACTACGGCGCCAACTATTGCCCCGACCCCAGCACCGACACCTGCGCCCACTCCTCTTGCACCGACGCCAACCCCAACACCTGCACCGACCCCTGCTCCAACGCCAGTACCGACACCAGCACCGACACCAGCACCGAAGCTCGCACCAACGCCGGCGCCAACCACGGCGCCGACGCCTGCGCCGACGTATGCGCCAACTTTCGCACCGACGCCTGCACCGACGCTTGCGCCGACCCCTGCACCGACGCCTGCGCCGACTTTGACCCCGACGCCTGCCCCGACCCCTGCGCCCACTTTGGCACCGACGACTGCGCCGACTTTGGCACCGACGCCTACGCCGACAACTTTGGCACCGACGCCTGCACCGACTCCGGTCCCAACTCCCGCGCCAACCCTTGCGCCGACCCCAGCACCGACGCCAGCGCCAACTCCGGCGCCCACTCCCACACCCACTCTCGCGCCGACGCCTGCGCCAACGCCTGCAACGACCCCAGCACCGAAGCCTGCACCGACCCCAGCACCGACGCCTGCACCGACCCCAGCACCGACGCCTGCACCGACCCCAGCACCGACGCCTGCGCCGACGCTCGCACCGACGCCTGCGCCAACTCCGGCGCCCACTCTTGCGCCTACTCTTGCGCCGACGCCTGCACCGACGCCTGCACCGACCCCAGCACCGACCCCAGCACCGACGCCTGCGCCGACTTTGGCACCGACGCCTGGACCGACTCCGTCCCCGACTCCCGTGCCGACCCTTGCGCCGACCCTTGCGCCGACCCCAGCACCGACGCCTGCGCCAATTCCGGCGCCCACTCCCGCGCCCACTCTTGCGCCGACGCCTGCGCCAACGCCTGCGCCGACGCCTGTGCCAACGCCAGTGCCAACGCCTGCAACAACGCTTGTACCGACCCCAGCACCGACGCCTGCACCGACGCCTGCGCCGACCCCAGCACCGACGCCTGCGCCCACTCTTGCGCCGACGCCTGCGCCAACGCCTGCGCCGACGCCTGCACCAACGCCTGCACCAACGCCTGCACCGACCCCAGCACCGACCCCAGCACCGACGCCTGCGCCGACTTTGGCACCGACGCCTGGACCGACTCCGTCCCCGACTCCCGTGCCGACCCTTGCGCCGACCCTTGCACCGACCCCAGTACCGACGCCTGCGCCAACGCCTGCGCCAACTCCTGCGCCAACGCCTGCACCAACGCCTACACCAACGCCTGCACCGACCCCAGCACCGACCCTAGCACCGACGCCTGCGTCGATTTTGGCACCGACGCCTGGACCGACTCCGTCCCCGACTCCCGTGCCGACCCTAGCGCCGACCCTTGCACCGACCCCAGCACCGAACCCAGCGCCAACTCCGGCGCGCACTCCCGCGCCCACTCTTGCGCCGACGCTTGTGCCAACGCCTGTGCCAACGCCAGCACCGTCCCCAGCACCGACCCCAGCACCGACCCCAGCACCGACGCCTGCGCCGACTCCGTCCCCGACTCCCGTGCCGACCCTTGCGCCGACCCTTGCGCCGACCCCAGCACCGACGCCTGCGCCAACTCCGACGCCCACTCCCGCGCCCACTCTTGCGCTGACGCCTGTGCCAACGCCTGTGCCAACGCCTGCACCAACGCTTGCACCGACCCCAGCACGGACGCCTGCGCCGACGCTCGCACCGACGCCTGCGCCAACTCCCGCGCCCACTCCCGCGC
>FN649734.1:44263-159580 GCA_000310025.1 Ectocarpus siliculosus
CGTGCACCAACACCTGCACCAACACGCGCACCGACCCCAGCACCGACCACAGCACCGACGCCTGCGCCGACGCCTGCGCCGACAATGGCCCCGACACCTGCGCCGACATTGGCACCGACCCCTGCACCGACCTCTGCACCGACGCTTGCACCGACGCCTGCGCCGACTCCGGCGCCCACTCCCGCGCCCACTCTTGCGCAGACTTCTGCGCCAACGCCTGCGCCGACTCCCGCCCCGACCCTTGCACCGACCCCAGCGCCGACGCCTGCGCCGACAACTTTGGCACCGACGCCTGCACCGCCTCCGGCCCCAACTCCCGCGCCGACCCTTGCGCCGACCCCAGCCCCAACGTCTGCTCCGACACCAGCACCGACACCAGTACCGACGCCTGCCTCAACTCTAACGCCGACTCCCGCGCCGACGCCTGCGCCGACCCCTGCTCCGACACCAGCACCGACACCAGCACCGGCGCCTGCACCCACGCCTGCGCCCACGCCTGCGCCGACTCCCAATACAGACCATGATACCTGCGATATCTACACCGACATCCAGGGGCTGGTCGGAATGAACCACAATGGCATCGTCTGCTGTCCGGTGAGCATCCTTATCAAATGGTTTTCAAATGAGTCGCCAACTGTCATACGCCACTCGCTACCTGACAAGTATCAGAGTCCCATCACACTACAGTGTACGTCACCGTATCAGTCGTGATCGTGGCCGCCTTTCGTCTTGTCATTCATTCCCGTCGAGACCAAGCGACCTCCCGTCTACACCCCCCCGTTCTCAATACTCATCTACACCAACAGCTCGCATGCGGGACGTGCGGTGGCCCAGAATGTGCCTCGAAGAAGCGTGGTGGACTCGACTGTTGCATCGATGACATCATCCGAACGTGCAACCCGTGCTCTACACCTGGCGCTCAAGCCCCGTGCGTCATCGACGGTGAGTTCTTCCACCGCTAACATACACCACCGAACAACAAAGGGCAATGATTGCAAACCCCATAGACATGCAATGAGGCTCAACCCATGTGATTCCTGGCTTGGAGAGGATTCCCAATACACACGGATCTCCCGTTCCGATGGTTGCACATCGCTGTGTATTTTTTGGATCTATTTTCGTAGGTCTAACAACCTCCTAAAGTCAACAACCACGCATCCTCCTCCCGAGGGTCCTTAGCCTGAGTTGTGATGATTGCCAGGGAACTCCGTCCGGGTTGCGTCGGCACAAACGAGATGCCACACGCAGGGTGATTTCGGCTCTTCGTAGCTTGCGCGGCGACAGCTTGATTTCTACTCTCGATGTCTCTCTCCACGTTTACCGTATCTGCTACTCTTCTCGTGAACATGTACGTATTCCCCCGGTTCATTTCTCTTGTTCTCCCCGATGTATGACCAAACACCTCCTGTGCCGTGATGATCGTCCAACACACTCTCCTGACGGACCCCTCCGACACGCGCTAATCGTGTACGACCCGGTCTACTCGATGCAGCGGAGACGCACTCAACGCCGAAGCCTACGCCAAAGCCGATGGCGACGCCAAAGCCGATGGCGAAGCCACTGCCGAAGCCGGTTCCGAAGCCAATGCCGAAGCCAATGCCGAAGCCAATGCCGAAGCCCATCGGTGAGTCAGGTCCATGCGTGAGACAGGAGAGAGAAAAGCGCGTTGTCTTGCCCTTTCATTTCCCTTGATCGATGTTCCTTCTCGAGGTCCTCTCTCACACACTCTCCCGCACCGTGCTCTATGAGATCCACACCTGTTGTACCGTTCGATCCGGGTCGAAATATCGTAGAGTAGCGTGCCAGGTGTGCGGATTCGAAAGTGATGTGCAGCTGCGTGTCTTTGTCTAGCGACGAACGTTTGCCCACGACCGCATGAACGTCAACAGAATACCCACTACACCGCTTGCGTACCACCTATCTCCAGGCACGCCTTCCCGGCCAAAGAAGCCGACACCGCCCCAAGCCACGTGCTCTCCTTACTACCCGGGCATCCAAGGAAACATCGGCAAGGGTCGCCCAGGCATCGTTTGTTGCCCGGTGAGGCTTGCTCTGGATTTGGATTGTTGCGTTGCGTGACGTCTATTTAGTTGCAGATCAATGGTGACTAATGGCAAACTCCGTAGCTCATTGTTGCATGCCGAATTGGTGGACCTGCTGCAGTAAGGGCTTCTTTACATGTGATGCTTCTTTGCATGTGATACCTCTTTCCCCCCACCACATGCCTCCTGCTCCGGGTGCTCCTCCACCGTCAGCTGGAGTGCCGACAGTGTGGTGGCACGGGATGCGCGAGGAACCAACCCTTCGGATTGAGTGGAGATGACTGCTGCGTCTCCGGCATCATCCGAAGCCAGTGGGATTGCTCCGACCCTGGGGCTAAGGCCCCGTGTGTTGTTCGAGGAAAGAGCGCTATGCGTGGGTCGCACATGTAGTGAGGCTCAAATTACTGCAATCTGTCGGAACGTTGACCTTTCCTATACTTTCGTTGCTGTACACCGTAGTGAGAGGAATACACGAACGGTTCTTTCACATGTCCCTTCCGAGGGCATCAGAGTTCGAAATTGTAGCTTGACTGCTTTCAAGACTCACGAGTGCGAATGTTGTGTGGACGTTTTGTTGGAAGGTAACCCTCACTTCTGGGCAACTGGTGGAGGGGCGAATACTCACATGGCGCTTCTTTCCCAGGACATAATGATGTCCAAGGGAGGCAACTCGAGTATGTAGCGTTGAACCGCAAGGCGGGACGCGTGCGTGTGGATTAGGCACATGTGTGTTTGGTTAGTGTTTTCTTGGCTAGACAGTCGAAAGGACGATTTGACGTGGATGTTGCGGCCTGATTAACACGACCGGAATCAGGACGTGTGGAGTGCAGTTCAGGGGGTGGATGTAAGATCAGTGGAGGACCAAGATGCACCTGATGGCGTGGTACAGGGCAGGGTATGAACTGGGCGTCTATCCGAAAGTGTGAGGACATCAAGCGTATTGTTGCCTTAGATTCGGTCAATATACTTCTTTACGCGTGTTTGCCAGCAGAACAATGGGGAGATATTATCCTTCTCCCAAAGGATGCGGTCCGAACGTCTGCCTTTGAGGCGCCTTGATTCAGATGCCCTACCGAGGTCCCACAGAGACTAGCACTCTCATTGGCGCCCTCACCCTTGGGGAAGGGTAGACTGAGTCGCCAGTGTACCAATCCCGATCCACGAGCCTTGCTCTGCGGTACCCTGTTGTATCTCTCTCAAACTAAAGGTACGATAACCCACTTTTGAACACTCCAACAACCGGGTAGATACCGCAGCAAAGGAGAGGCAAACGGATTTCTCCGATGTGTTTTTTTCTGGTATAGTCGTGGCGCTCTCTTATCGCACCAAACCATTTGCAAGATCAAGCACCAGTCTAAACTATCGATCCCTCCCAAATACTGGTATTGAACAGCTTATCTTGACTTATCACGAGTCGTGGCACCGTTTCTGATGAGCGGGGCGGAGAAATCACCCAAACACCTTGTTGTGTATGTCTAGATATCGCGACCTGCATACCATGGGTCAACGGAGCTCCAAGATCGACGAAAGTATCAGGTCCCCGAGAAGTTATACCTGCATTGAATGTTTTTCGTAGACACGAGAACTGAAAAGAGGCGTACCCAAGGGGTTGGGTCGAACGAAGGAGATCGGGACACGAATACCCTTCCACGACGAGTTTTCAGTGCTGAGAATCGCCGGACAACACACAGCAAATGCTCTCGGATGACCATGGGGCGCCACTGTCACAAACGTAACTACACACGTTTTGAACACCGCCAACATGTGAGAACAACGCACATCAAGGCTATCAAGGCTCGTCAGGCTGTCGAAGACCACGGCGGGCACACCCCCCAGCGCATCACCCCAGAAAAATTTGCTGTATATGAGTTGGAATCTGGAGTTCGTGCATCGCGCATACACACAACGTTGGACGGAGAAAGAATATGATGCGTGTTTTTGAAAGAGCCCACCGGTGAGGAAGGCCCTGTTCGAAATACGTCACTTCAACAGTCTCTGACTCTCAACGCGGCGGGAGGCAGGCGCGGTTTTAAAGGACGAGCTGAGAACAAGATCTTTCTGACTCTTGAGTTTCTTAGTTTTCCATGTGTTTTTGTTTTGCAATGTTCAATCAATCAATCAAACAGAGAAAGGCAAGCGCAACAACCAAGGAATTTGTTCGCCCGCACGTCACGTCCGCTGGCCCCACTTTGGTAGATCTGGATTTCAAAACCAGGGCATTTCCTTCGGAAATGAGTGCCGACAACCAAGAATATAGGTTTGTACCCACGTCCAGACGAGCTATATGTACATACATAGGTTTGTATCGGTAAGTCATCCTCTGTCGTCGTACCGATTGAACAACAGCGTTTACGGAATTTCGAGATTTCCTACTCCCCCCAAATCACCAAAATCACCCCGAAATCGAACGAAACGCCTTACCCAAGTTCGGTGCGGGGACCTGCGGTGAGATCGGATCCCTTCATGTAGTCTCGTGGGGCATCAAATTGTTCGCTTAGGCCTGGATCGCTGCTCTCTTACGGGGCAAGCGTCTTCCAGGTTTGGATCGGCTCATCAACACCTTGGCATTGATGTGGCCAATGTTGCTACAGTACCGCTACGAGAACATCCGACGCAAACATGCCGAACCCCTATGCATATGTATGTGGTCGGGCGTATGCAGTACTCTACACAACTAGATCTTACCGACCCGCCAAATAAAGACGGATTCCGTCTGGTCTGGCACTGCTAACACTATCACTACATCATAGAGTATCCATGACAAGGACAACCCCAGCGAGGACCCACTTCGCTACAGGCGTCTTCGTCCTAAGGAACGCATCAAATACATAAGTCGGACCTCGCTGCTGCGTCTTGTAAACGGGACACCTGTTCGAAGACGCAGTATTCGGGCGAACAAAGGGCGAAATCAGGACGTTGTTTGTGTGGCAAAGAAACTGCTGGTGAAGAACACCTGCTTTAGGTGTCTTTTTCACGATGTTTTTGAACATACTGTATTGCAGTAGTGAGGCATTTCTAAATCAGGGCAAGGGTGTAATTCTGCAGCCTCTTCAATGACTAAATTTATCACTTGCACGTACGTCCATCGGCCATTTCCCGTCGTATCGTTTCGTGCTTAAATTCAGCCAACTAGTCAAAGGTGACTTTGTAGTGTGCAGCACCAGCGATGACCGCAACAACAGCACCGTCACTTTCGATGTCTCACATGAATACACTGTTGTCCGCCCTTTGGCTAACAACCGCGACACACGTGATGACCGGCATAGGGCAGTACATTTCCCTGGGCTTCGAGCTCTCCAGATGCTGCGCCTAATGAGCATGCAGCCCCATATGGATTTACGCGAGAGAGCAACGTCAAGGGGAGTTGCACAGCTGGCAGAAAAGACGGTGCCCTGAACCGCACAAGGACCTCGGGTTGTGGGAATGAGTGATTACGCGGTTTGTCGGGAATGGCTCAACGATGAAAGTCGAGCCGTTCAGGAGGGGCCCAACCTTTCCTCGGATGGAATTTCGCCAATCGTTTTCGCGGGAATCGCAGCAATGAGACAGCAACATTACTCAGCCATCTGGCAAGATTCAAACAGCATCTTTACACCACCATAGTAGTTCGTGTCGCTGACCGCACCTGGACAAGACGCAGTACAAACAAGAGAAGACTTAGCCTTTGGCAAATAGTCTATTCCCAGGGGATACATTTTGGACAAGTATGGCTTGTTCTTTTGCGGGAGAGGACGGGCATGTTGACGAAGTGCACGCACTTTCCACGTCTGAAGCGCAGGAATTTGGAGTACAGAAGGTGCGGCCCAGCACGCGCCAGGCTGCTGAATAATATGAAGTATCGTACGTTACTTTAGTTTGGCATCTCGCGTCCGAATACACTGACCCAGGTCTTAGTTGGTACTGGAGTATGTGATCGTTGAAATATTTTCGATTTCTTTGTCACCGGGAAGCAGCTAATCAGCACCTCTACACCTGAACATTAGCACCTGCAAGTTCCATCGTGCGCCATCCAAGCTTAGGCCGTTCACGTAGGCCCCATCCCGGCTGGGAACAGAAATGTCTGAGACATCCATCTATGATTGATGCGGTCAAATGACGGGAAAGTGAAACTGTTGGGTTAATGGTCAAAGCAGAGGAAGGAGAACTTTGTGGAACAATACCTGTGTCGGCCCCGTTTTTGTTTCGAACAAGTGGGACATCGATTGTATCAGTCGGGTACCGGGCGATTCGGCGATTTTCTGACCACCAAGGCCGCGTACCAAACACCATCATACAGGGTCGTTGTCGTTTCATGCTTGCCCAAAATGCGAAAAGTCCGAGGATTGTTGCGTTGTTCAACAGCATGAAGAACACCTGACCAACCTACACGAAAATGCTTCCTCGCGACAACATTCCGTAGCAGCGTGAATTCGCCTGGCATCTGCACAACATCACCTTTTTGGTAATCTCCGTGGACACGGACAACTTGTCTAGCTCCAGACCGCCAGCCTTAGCAGTGACCTAACACGACCGTGCACCGTGCCAGGAGGACACGTCACGAGGAGATACACATGGTGTCAGGCTGAAAAGCATGGGTAGCGCGTGCAGGGATTAACTCGTCCACAAAGTCAAGTATGCCGGGGCACACCTACACCTGCTATTATAGATGTTTTACAACTAAGTACCTGCAAGACTGCACAGCAGGCTAGCCCGCACCATCCATACGGACTGATGTACCAGCACAGCAACCAAGCAGCAATACTTCTACAGGCAGCTCCTGTCCATTGTCCATCCATGATGTCTGGAAATACACGTTCGTTACCCGACGAACATCCAGGAGCGACCACCAGAAACTCCAGCAACGAAAACCACCAGTCGCCAACCCCAAGGGCACCAACAACTCTGAACCGGGTCCACTTGAGTCAAAAACTGTGCCATCGAGACGCAGCGGTGGAGAACACGAACTTTGAGGGTCGTTCGGGTTACTCCTTGAAGGGCTACTGCGCATGTTGACGTGGCACAACTTTCAAACGGATAGATTAGAGTCATCCTTCCCGGTGACCTTTACAAACTACTTTGGACAGAGAAGCATTTCCTACACAATGGTTTCCTATGTCACTACAGTAGTTCTGTCACCTGCATGATAGCCGTGAGGAACGATTGCGGGTTAAACAGCCCGCTGAGCCAGGTGACCGCAGGGGGCTCTTGAGGGCTTCCGACCCAGTCACTCAGCTGTACGAGTCTCGCCTTGTCGACGTTGTTGTTGATGTTGTTGTTGTCATCGAATACGTTTGTGTGTGCCGCAGCATTGTTTCGAAGCAAGGGTCAGGGGTAGGCATACCATCAACTGATACTACAGTCCAAAGCGGCAGTGTCCGTGAGTACATTAGTGGTGTAGGTCTCGGCTAGGTCTGCAAAACGTCAGCAAACAGGAAGAGGAGGAATGCATCTCGCGAACGTGTTGATGGCTGGTTCACTTTTCCGTTTCTTTTCTAAGCAAAACTCCTTCCAAACAGTTGACAAGTTTCCAGTGTTTCGCTGTGACAGCGATTCTGCTGCGTATCGTTGTGTGGCTGCGGTGACACTAAATCCAATGCACCGTTTGGTCTTGGCCAAAGAAGTTGGGCACGCTTTCACAGCGCAGGTCGCCCTAAGAATTAGGCGAAAAACCGAAAGCAGTTTCCAGAGATTAACAACGCATTGGTTTGGGCATCGTCATAGGATATCTGTGATAAAACGTCACATGTCCACCGTTACCTGAAGATCGGACAGCCAAAGAGACAGGGATCTCATGGATGGATACGCCAGCTTCTCCCATGCACTGGGAACCTAAGAGTTTGCCAATGCCACAACAGAGAAGTCGATGAGCATACGGGGGCACTGTCGTTAATTGTTGGTAGAACCATGGTAATGGAATCGTGCCAGGACCGACTTCTTCTGTGCCGGCTCACCGTATTGATATCACGCGGCAGCACAAACAGGCCAAGGGCCCTCCATGTGGAACACCCCTCCCCCCCGGGCCAAGATTGCAGCGCAATATAGGGGGTTTAGGCGGCACGCTTGCCAGTCTGTCGTAAAGGATTTAGTGTGCCCATAGTAAAACCGATATACTTTTCATTGAATATACTTTCGTGCCGCATTCTAAAACCCATAAAAGTCTCTTCATTTGTAGGCTTCGTGTCGTCATACTATTTCCTACACCATACACTAGACCTCGAGACCAAGATTAATGGGTTTTTTTGGGGTTTTTTTCCAAAATTCCCCTATAAAAGCTCTGTGGGGGATCCCGCGCGCCCGCGCTAAAAAAAGCCCCCGAAAATTTCCGAACCCCGGGGATTTTGTCAAAATTTCCCCCCCCGGGGACATATAATGCCCATCCCCCCCCCCCCCCCCCCTCCCGCGACCAAGATTGCAGCGTAACCCAGGGGTGTTGCGACATTTTCAGATGGAGGGCCCCTTGATACAGGTGCAATAGAAAATCGCGAGAAAATAATGGGATACGACAGCTATTTAGACGCCTTCCGAATGATGGACATCGTGCGCCCGATCGGTTGTGCTTGATGAGGGGGTATGGAGTATGCGGTTGCCTTATTCTGCTGCATACTGCTGGAACGGTTCGACTGCTGATACAACGGTACATCGTCGCCTGTTGCTGGTATCATTGTGTCCTTCCTTACCTTGTCCATGGAAACTGCCGACTGCAACTCCTCGAGTTGCTCCGTCATAGTGAGGTCCCCCTAAGCCAATTAACCATGTCCATGGTCATAGCCAGCGCCACGGCCATGACCAAGGTACGCGGGGCGTGATCGGCACAACCAAAGATGGGAGGATTGTTAGCGGTGCCAGGTACACAAGTATTAGGATTGAACTAATATCATGGAAACAATGGGGGGGATAGCGTTGGAGTGTGGGAATAAGTCCAACGAGGGAGTGTCGGTGCCCTGTTGGAATATCATTCCAGAACGTGCGCGATTTGTTTAATTCGCCGACCTGTGCCAAGTTCCTGCTGTTGAAGTGTAGCAAAATGCAACATTGCTTGTGCGATGCTGCCTTCGCGCAAGTCAATATTCCCGTCTCACAAGTAAAAATTGAGAACGGCTATTGGCGACGCCTTTGCCGGCGTAGTCTTTGTTCGTCATCGTTGAAACGCCTGGTGTCTCTCATATCAGCCAACATGCTATAGCTGGCTGTATTACCTTGAAGGCGAGGCACAAGTCGGACAACGTCCGAATTATCTCTCCCACTAAATGGTTCATGCGTTCACACTCCTGAGGCGCGCATGGGAGGGGGTGGAACGGCGAAGAGGAGGTGCGAAGAGCGGAGTATTGAGGGTATTACTTGGGCGTTGCATGGAGCGAAACCTTGTTTTTGATAGTGACCCCCTTCCCCGTCACGTCTTCCTCTTTTCGTCAAAACGAATTTTGGACCACGACGGGGTTGGATGACAACCCGAGGCAACTTGTAGATCTGCGGGCACACGAGGAGCGCGGTCAACGCGGAACAAGTTGGCTCATGTAACGATTGCGGCTTCTGAACAGCTTTGCTTAGCTGTCAGAAAATATGGAGCTGAGGCTTGATGATCTGGCTTTCCGTTCCCTCGTGCAATTATTGCATGGCCTTAGTTACCGGCCTTCATTTTGCAGCTGGTCTCTGGCGGGAGAGGGCTAATTGTTAAATTTGGGGGGAATTCAGGCATGAATCCTGTACGACGGGCGCCTGATATGGACAATGTGGTAAGCTCCGAGATTATCGTCAAGTTCTCACCCGACGTTCCAACTCTAAATCTATCGAATCCTACTGTACCTGCAAGAGGATGTTCTCGTAGGGCCCGAGATCGTTGTCGCAAGCCACAGCGATGGCTTCCAGATCGAATTTAGCGTCTCGAACCACCTGACGTGCGACCGAGATGAAATGAAGGAAACGGGAATTTGTTTCACCGCCCGATCGACTCTAGCTCCGAGAAACCACACCCCCCTGATGTGGGCGATGCTGCTGAGTTAATGTTGACAAAGTGACAAGGATGACAAAGTACGGCGGCTGGGCCATTCTGTGGAAAGTGCGATAATGTGCGAGAAAATAGCTACCTTAACCATATCGCCACCACGAACAATAAACAATGCCAAATGGTCGTTCGGCCTTGGGGGCACCCAAGCGAAGTCAAGCGAACGCCAAGCTTGGCTAACGCACAAGGTCCCTTGTTCAAACTGAGTTGGCTCCTTGTCTTTTTCGTTGTTCAATAGTTCGTCGTTCGGCTGGTAGACAGCCTCGAGAACAATGACATAACTACCTCTTGTCTGCTTCAGCAACAAGGCCGTCAACAATGCGTTCTAAGTAGGGGGGGCCGTTCTTGCTACTTGACAAACCGAAAAAAGGGCTGCGATGTTAACCACCCTACCCTTCCCCATGGTCGAAGGCGCGAAACGAGATTGAGGAGACGGAACAGGTGACAACAAGGGGACGTGGAGAGAACTTCCCAGACCACGCTTTCGGCCGCCGTCAGTTCCTTCGCTTGGCAGGGACAAGACATGCTCGCTGTCTTGCGTTCACGAGCACATCAGAGTCCACCACGCCGAGATAAAAGAGTTCCACGACAAGCTGCAGATATGACTGGGTTTCGCTGTAAACACTCTCACGCGCAATACCGTGTAACCACATCTTGCGTCACACTCTGCTGAATACCTCCAGAATATCCTGGCTGGTCTGCTCAGCAAAGTTTACTCCGCCGTTGACGGCTCCTTGACCCATCGTTCGGTCCCGGGCCGAAAGATCCAAGATCGCCGCAAGCAGTTGGTGGGAGGTTTCCTGGAAAGAGTATGTTAATGTAGAGAGCGGAAACTCGTTATGTTTGGGTCAAATGAGAGCGTGTTAAAGTATATGGCGGGTGTACCATAGCGGTGGAAATATCCTTGGGCGAAGAGATCAAGAAGGGACGGAAGAACTGATCAGACTTGGGGTTGTCGACAAACGTTGTCAAGACGATGCAAAACGTGCTTGCGCTGCTCGTTGTCAGAGGCGTCGTCTGGCTTGGACGTGCAGATGAACGCTTGAAACTCAAGCTGGCATGCTGAACCATCTATGAACGCTAAGGACGTTCTGTCGATGTTAAACACTCCCTAGACGCCACACCGGCAGTCTGCGCCATCGCCATGAAGGCACGTTCTACAACGTGGGCGTTACTTGTGTAATAATACACGACAGGGGATCATACGTGAGATCCACTACTGGAGGTTCAGGCTGTGCGACACATCCAGCAAGCAGAGATCAGAACCCGTTCGCGAACCCGGAGGGTACGGGAAGACGAATGTCTGACATCAAATAAAAGCGGTTTGAGAAACCGTCCCAAAGGCACCCAAGCTTTGTTTCACTCGTGTTTGCGTGCATGATCACACAGGAACTGTCACGCCGTGAGGTTTCTCCAGTCTTCGAACGCAAACAAGGAGGGGCAACAAGGAACGACGCTGCACCTTTCCGATACTCCTCGGTTTCAGCAGGACAAGGGCTTCAACCCCCTGGTGTTTCTAGGAGAAACATGCACGCAGTGGTCGTGGGCGGACAATGGATACAGCGTCTGTGTGCGCGTGAGCACCTCGCTGATCGTCACAGATGGTGAGAGCACGGAAGAGCCGCTACTATCGTTACCGTGCGGAAGCCGATCTCAGCATTGGGATGCAGTCCGAAGGCCACCGGGGAGTTCCCGTGCAGGGTGGCGTCAATGTGGTCCAGGATCTACTCGATAGGGCAGAAGAAAACGAACAGCAGTCGATTACAAGGTAGGTGATTCAGAGGTTCCAGTAAAGCTAGAATCATCATCAAATAGTTGTCATTGTACTATTTTCAGTATCTAAAGCTTACGACTCATCCGTTATTTGTTTCTGTCTTCCTCCTTGTTCTCTCCACAATCTCTAGCACAAACGCATCATACTGAGTGTGTAGAAACAGGAATCGAGAAATGCAAAGTACCGTGTGTCATGCAGAACAGCACTTCAAAGGCGAGTTTACTTCGCGTTGGCTTCCAATTTGTCTCGTTCATCCTTGCATTGTGAAGTCAAGAACAAGCTGCGTACGATATTCCGAAATCGAAAACGGCAGAGTATTAGCTTTCAATGATTCACGTATTTTCCCCCAGATCTCACGTTCGGAGTATATTTTCCTTCACATACCTGGTCGTAGGAGTAGGAAACCGAGGGAGCCATGAAAATCTCGGCAGACGGGTCACCATTTCCCCCTTGGGGCGGCGAATCCGGGTAGGGGAATAGCGGCATCTCGTCGAGGAGGTCATCTTTCATGAAAAACGTCAAGTACGTGCTGCACATCAACCTGGATCCCGCAGGTTTGGGAGAGGGCCCAGTCAACAGCACAGCAGCATATCATTTGTCAAGGATATCTTCCATTGCAGAAATTGGGCGAGAAGAGAACCAAAGGGATGGTGACACGTTTGCCGAGGGAGAGTCTTTTTCCACCCGGCGCTTGTGCACCGGGTGGAGCTTCGTGGAGAAGGCAGTCTGGTTTCGCAAGTTTGACCGAGGACTTTCCATTCAAATCCAGGGTAAAACCGTCTACGCACATCGCAGAGACGTTTCCAGTCGTAAGCATTTACCCGGTCATATGGTGGGGGCTACTCTATACCTACGCGTGAGGAACTTTGTCGGGTTTGTGCCAATCAGGCCAACCTTCCACTAAACCAAGACGTTGGGGGAATGCAGGTAAGTGATGGAATGGCATCACGTGTCAGACGCGATGAATCAACAGCCATCGGTTCTACAAGCGATAAGCAAGCGTGTTTCCGATAGCATTCTATACATCGGCAGCGCACGACTGTTTCACAGTAGCCCTAACCCCAAGGAGAACCTTTGAGACAAGGCCGGGAGGAAGGGAGAGCAGTTCCTGCTGGGTAAGTGCGGGCTACACTGCTCTGGAATGCCCTGATAAAAAAGCTTGAGGTTTGTTGCATCGATCTATCGTTGCCGTTCGGAAGCACAGCCTCGACCTAACGAAAGGTCACCACCATTAGCATATGTAAGAAACAACAGATGGCCGTTTGATGTGGGCGCCTTGCCCCCTACACACCTGTCGAAGTCATTGACGATATGGCCGCCGTACATGATCTCGCCAAACAGATACCGGAGGTCTGCCCACGGAACCTGATCGGAAGGTACATGGAATTGGTGTAAGAAAGCAGGCAAGAACAATACATAGTTCACACCGCACCCGCAATGCTTTCGTGACCTCCGGTACCGAACCGAGACATTTACCAGGCAAAATAAGCATTGCACCACTCCAACCCTTGGCAGACCATTGTTCAGTGTACCGCACATGTTTTCAGAGCTGTCGGGGGTGCTCGTTGTTCATTCGTAGCAAGGTTCGAGCGGCTACGGCATTACCTGGTGCACACAACCTTACCTTGCTTGGAGCGTTCTCCATGTAGTTTTTCAGGACCGCAACGCTGCACGTCAAGTCGGATGAGCTGAAGGGGTACATCATATTGAAACCCTGAAGGGGTGGAGAGGCGGACGTGACGTGAGGGCAGGAAGTGTGCAAGTTACCGATAACTATGCCATCGTTCTTGAACCCCACGCGGCTCGAAGAGGCACAGGAAGCGCCGAACATGCAAGGGCCAAAAGCCCCGTTGCCTATGGTGTAGCAAAGCACATAGAATGACAAGTTTCTGGCCGTCGTGTCTCGGTGGAAGCAAACAGTCCCCCGTCAAGTTTCAACCGAGCATCCTATCAACGTAATAAGGGGTGTACCGTTGGAAACTGCTCGTGAGCACCAAAAGCAAGTGCATGAGGTATCGATAACGCAGTCAGGTTGTTTACCTTGGGACCGAACTTTTTTCTCTCCAGCATTAGGGCGTGGAAGTGGCACAGTCCGAACAAAATTCCTTGCGTCCTATTGGGAAGATCAACCACATGCGCATAGCAGTGGTCACAACATGGGTTAAGGCCGAAACGACGGGCACACCCACAAGCAAGAAAGATTGAACGATTGAATGAAGTGTAGCGCCTTTCAGCATCACTAGAACGCGCGACGGCAACGAACAAGAGATAACTTCAATCTTCGTCGCACATGCAACTTTCGCGGAGTTATCTCTCTTGTCCCAAAGCCGCAAACCACTAAACTGTGCGGAATAAAAGTGTTCCAACTTTCGACTCAGATTTCAGGTCAGTCAAGTCGACCTGCTGTTCTTGCCCCCAACGGGTCTCACAACAGCGCTCGACATAGAAAGTCCGAGCAGGGAAGTCATGTTTACCTTGGTTCTAGGTCACTGTAGTCCTCCCTGGAGATAGATGCGAATGCCTGCTTGAGGTTTGCTCGCAGACCCGAGGGCGGGTCATTTGTCAGTTTGATGCACCTGGTGGCCAGAATATTCGTTGCGCCATCGAAAGAAGCGTAAGTTATGCCACGGGCGGAATAGCTCAAACCCCAGGTGGCCGGCTTATTGGTCCACAGCTCGAGAGGTGAAACTACCGCATGTTAAGAAAAACCTGCATTATTCTACAAGGGGTGGGAGGGTTCGTTACGTCTGGTAGAGTAGAACAGACATTACCGGTCAGTTCGCGAAGAGGAACAGTTTTTTTTGTAACAGAACAAGGACACATGCTTGATGCGACACTGACGCTCTTTTCTTGCAAAGTGCTCACCTTGGCTGTGCGGGGTTAGTGCCACAACTGAAACATACACTATAGTGGTTCCCGTCCTACACGTTATGTTGTTAGCACAAGCTCGTCAGTTGCTTTGGTTCCCGAAATGCGCTGTCCAATTCTCGTGGTAGAGGCAGATGTGTGAAAATGCATCTTACCTTTCGAGAATGCCGACAGGGATTGTTTCCGACGGGTCCGAGGAAAGCATCACGCGGAACTTGGGGTTTGATCCTATCTCCTTGAAGTAGTCCAGTCTCTTGCTCAGCGCCGGTAGCCACTTCGGCATCAAATGGACGTTGTTCAGCACTACCCAATGTCCCTGTAAGGTTTGGTGAGAGGAAAGCGTCGCAAGTGCCGAACACTGTAGGTCAGAACCATGCGAGGTGACAAGTTACCCCGCCCGTTTGCACCCATATGCGTGTCATGGGCTATGCCGAAGTTGAGCAATGGCGCTTGAGCAGCAACTGTCCATGTCCTGTTCAGCGATCATTTTACGACATGAACAACCAGATAAGCAGGCGAATTCTCGAAGGGGGTTCTCGCTGGCCACTCACGGATCGAAACACGGCACTGGCACCGACAAAACACCCACCCCATCAAGCCTGTGTGTTTACCCCTTCCCCTATCTCAATCGCAATATCTGACCCTGGGCGGAACACCCTCCCACCTGAGCGCTACCAACGTCTAGCCTGTCCATCGCCACCTCATCTTGTCCCTGGTGTCCATGTCATGTCGTATTACAAAAGCCACGCGCACAGGAACGTTGACGAAAAAAAGGCGACAAGAACCAACAGTTTCGTCACAGCGGCCAAAACGTGGCAGTGAGCACAGGTGAAATAACGTGGGCGGAGGAAATCTTGTTTCGATAATGAAGCTGTGCCGCTGATATCTGCTGTCCCTTTCGACGTTCCAGGTGCAATTCGAAGCAACAGGAACTGCCCTGGGTAATCGCATGACTGCGGGGCTAACCCATTGACTGGAAGACGCAACCCTCGGGTGCATTTGTTTTCCAGTAGTTCGCCGTGCGCTTCCTGTGCAGCCGCGCTGTGCGAAGCAAGGAAGAAAATCGACTTGGTTTCTGTCGCTTTCGCACCTGGCCTAACGAAATATCGTGGTAGTTAGTCCCCCTTTCCATGCCGTGCATGTCTGCAAGCTTGTCCACGTCGGCTGTGACATTTGCTCCGGCTGACAAGATGAAGTATATTGGGGTGGCTGGATCAGAGTCCTTGAAGGCCTCCGACAACACCTGGTTCGGCGAACCAACAGCATGAACATGGGAAAATTTCAGCCACGCACCTACACGTCGTGAGAGTACAGCAGTTGCGCGTGCTTACGACAGCCGGGTTTTATCCTCCATTCCCATTTCCCCTTCTTCACCCTGTCCCTGCTACAAAGAACTTCTCCCCTACGATATCTCCCATATTTTTACCACAAAAAAGGATTCCACCGCTTAAGTGGTTTCGCAGAACGATATGTATTTGCCAGAATGCGGTGCTCATGATAATGTCGGGAGTACATGTGTCACATTGGTCCATGGTAGGGTGAAAGAAGATGTTTCGTCGAACTCGTGCGACGCCAGAGAAGTATTCGAGAAGCATTTGCTTGCGGCGTTTTTTTCATAAGTCCCAAATGTTTCGCGAAACGACGGCTGGAGACCGAGCAACCCCGGCCACAAACCCACGACACGGAACGTGGTGAAAATCGTCACAAGAACCAATTCAGCAACCGATCGAAGCTCCACGGTGTACGACGTTCTAAGCAGGCACGACACTACCTCGGTGGCTCCCTAGATGAAACGGATTATGTTGGCGGTCTAACATCTTCGATAGTCGTTTTCATACCATCCTACTTCGGAAGCTTTACTATTATCGTGTTCTTTGTTATCGTTTCGTATAACAAGAATCCTGTGGTGATTTCTAACGGAGGCTACATAGGTGTCCAAGAACTGGCGTGGGAGGAACACACTGTAGCGACCACTGGCGACCATGTGATAGCTCCTCGCACCTGGAAGCTGTTCAGCTTGGCATCGATGTCAGCGAACGCCGGGCCGTCGGGCAAGTTTGTTCTCACAAAGGTTGCTATCGCCTGCTCGACGGAAGCGCGACCCGATGGGACACGATGGGGCACAATCGATAGGGCGGGTTAGTGCGAGTGCGGGGGATGCGTACTCAGTGCCAGCACTTGGCCTCCACGCAGCACGGAGGGTCGTCGGCGGTATCGACCGTGCTAGATCGAGGACACATGCACTTGTCGTTCTTACTATATCGCGATTTTCAGACTCTGCAAACGTTGGTGATGGTCTCCCAATAGTTGAAGCGAGCGTTCCGTGTCATTCGGGAAAAAATGGATTCCCACATGTCAACTACAGCGAACATCACTGCGGGTCCAACGACATGGAAAATGCAAGAAGCGAGACTTGATGCACCCTGAAAATCGATTCCCAAAATTTCATGGCTTTCCTCTTCCCTCGCAGTCCAATCCAGCAAGAACCCACCGTACCTGGGTCATCCGGTCTGGTCGCAGGCACTTGACGACCAGTAACTTGAGGAACGGTCGCTTGTCGAGCTCTCGCCAATCCAGAGGAAGCTTTTCCACCTCGGGGGCAGCAGCATCAAACCACTCGCGAAACCGCGGCGCCGATTCAGCCACGTCATTGGCGAGCTTAGCAAACCTTTTGTTGTTTGGAGGCAAGGGGGGCGGGGGCATTGGGTTCAGGAGATCGATGTTGAGGTGGAATTCACGCCCGGGGGGATACACTTGCCATGCGCTAGAAGCACGCCCATTTGGCGATCAACCGCCGCTTGAGCCGACTTACCCATCGAGCGAGCTCAGCTCCAGCACCATCCTCCACGCTGTTTCGGAGAGCCAGTCGGCCGGGGGTGGATCATCCCCCGCCCCACCGGCAGCGGCGGAACGTCCTCCCTTGAGCAGGAAATTCAGGGCCTCCGAGGAATACGCGGTGTCTCCCCCGAATGCTCCAAACTGATTGCGGAGGTTGCGGTTGTGGTAGAATGTGAGGGTGGCGGTAGGATTCACCCATGCGAAAGTGCCTCCATCCATCTAGGACATCAAGCGCCTAGCAACACATTCGGAACTGCCCTGTGGAGGATGCTGGAATATGACAGTTGTACAGCTTGCCAGGGCCTCCGTGAGGTAGATTTGGGATCTACTCCGAAACATTCGTAGAGGTGGGCTTGAGCTTTTTAAGGGTCGTTCCAACCGTCCACACTTGCCGAAAAAGGTTGCGACCTCTGGGTGTGGCAGTTCAGGTAACGGTCGACCCTCGCGTTCGTGATATATCGTCAGGCGTCCTTGGCGGCCTAAACATCATCGACGATGAATATGACGTAGCCCGCAGGTGGCTTGAGTAGAGGAGGTCAGCTGATACTCTGGAGCCTAGAAACGTCCAAACACGAAAAAAGACTGCACCTTCAACAGCCCGAAGGTGAGTTGTGTCAAGAAGATTAGCCGGTGCTTCTCGAACAGGCCCCTCGTTACCCACGTGTACACGGTGAATCGGAGGCTTCTCCTAAGGTTTTCCACGCGTTGCGGTTGGTCGTCAACCGCCGGCTTGCTCGAACTGATGGACTTGAAGAAAAACCTAGGCATTGTGTTGCACAAGGTGAACGTAGAGGGGTTGTCGATGAGATGAGAGTGAGGGGGGTATTGTCCTCGGCAGCTCACTGCACTAGAGCCGGCTGGCCCGTCGACAGTACGTGGTATCCCTAAATCCAGAGGGGTCCGTTCTGCTTATGCTCCGTTTGGAACGGCTGATAATGACCAGATTTCGGAGTGGTCTGAATACGCCTACCTACCGTGTTAGCGAGTCGAGGCTGTACTGGTACATGGAGTTGACGGTGCTGAGTTTGAGGAGCATGAAGTACATCAGGGAAGCCTCCGCGGCCACCGGTCGGTACACCTCTCGAGCCTGTGAGGAGTGGAATACAGGTGCGGGGGCTGTTTCGGCTTTTCGGGAGGCAAGGAGATCGAGCTCTGCGAAAAATGCTCGTCCCAATTAGACTGCGTTCTCTGTGTATAGGTTTAACTGGACCCCCCCTTTTTGTGCAAGCGGTTTTCGTCGGAAATTTCAACCGGCCCGTAGGATATTGCATTAACGCTGCCCTCCAGTAGAGATGGCCCGGCACGCCGTTCTTCCTGCTTAACACAGTTTTGAATTTTCGATTGCTGTATCGTGTTTGTCAGTCGGGTTGCCAACGGTTCGCACTTCGTTAATCCCAGCCTCGGTCTCCTTTCCTAGCACAACCGCCTCATTGATCTCTCGAGCGGTCTCCTTCATCTCCTCCAGTCCCTGATTTGTATCACACACGCCATGAAGGGTAGATGGATCGCGCGCGAACAGGATCAGTCGCCCTGCCATCAGAACAACTTCACAGCCAGTAGCTTTCTCCGTGCCACACAGGTATATCCATTCACCATACATCGGCAGCTTTCCGTATTATCCGCAAATTCTCTTGCACAAGAACCAACTATTAGTTCCAATGTGACCCGAACGTTTGACTGTGCTGGGGTCACTCAGTTTCGTTGATTGCTCGAAACAGCTCCGCGATCTCGGCAAACACCACTACCCCCCTCCACATACTAAACGAGGGTTACGTGACATACTGCGTTGGACCGGAGCCACCATGCTAGATTTTCACGCCTGTATTGAATTGGAAACCGATTCGTGGAGATGCAAAGTTGGACAATCCCATGATGGGGCATGATAAACAATCAGACTTCGGGATCATTGAAACTTGTCGTAGGGATTACACGTTTCGTGGAGTCAAGCATTCTCTATTGTGTCGTGCAGTTCAATTTTTCGAACATCGACAAGGGTGCCTGACAGGGATCACTTCGACCAATCCACTCAAGTATTTCGTTTCACCCGCGCGTTGAACAAGTGTTTTTTCAGCGCTTCGCGTGTCGCCAAAGTAAACCTCGGCACCGCGGCCAAGAACATATTCCACCCGTCTCCTAGGTGCTGCTACAATAGGCTGGCGTTTGTATTTTGGCGTGAGTTGGCAGGGTCAACGAGCGCCTACCTCGATGAGAGCAACGTCGGCAAGAATATCAGCAGGAGCATCCGCTAGTCGCTGAAGCAGCTGGTCTTCAAGGCCTTGGAGCTGCATTTTGTAGCGGTTGGACGCCTGCAACGAAGCAACGAGGAGCGAGTGTATCGTCGACAAGCACACGACTAAATATATAGGTAATTCGTACGGGCAACGCGTCATCGCTGTTGATCAGGTACCATTGAAGCGCTTATGTAGCGTGTGTGGCACGGCCAAAGTAGTGAAGGTGGTGTCCGCAGATAGTCGACATCGTGCACGCAGCTAGCTTTGCGAAACTTCTTCTTTCTTTAACCTGCGTTCCCGTCGTTCCGAGTGCCTCCCCTTTTGGTCTCGAACACCTTCCAAAAAGGTGTAAATCTAATCTACACCTCAGCGCCCAACGACGAGGCGCTCGCGTTCTCGCCAGATGGCTATTTCCGAGTACATTCGGGCTGTTTCGCAGACCGTATGATACCTGCACGAGGTCGTTCTTGGTCTTTTCAAGTTCCGGTTGTTCTGCTCCAACGACCGACGCCAAAAGCTGATCCTCTAGTCCCCTGGAAAGATGGATTTTTTCCATAACAACGGTGTAAGAGGTGTTCGTTTTGAGGTCCTATGCTGAGCTCTTGGGTTGCGTCGAAGGCTTGTCCGCTTCTTGAGGAACACGCTAAAGGAGACTTGCGAAGAACGTGCAGTTTGTTTCGCGGTGCTGAGTCGGCCACGAGGAAATCAATGAGGATCATCTCACAAACATTGTAACGAGCAAAACATTCATCTGGACCGACAGCTATATTCTTAAGTCTCCGCCTTCTCAAGGCCTCGTTTTCGAAGGACACGTAGCAAGCCATTCGTGAGGAGAACCCAAGTTTCTCCCTAGGGTCAGGGCTACCTTTCGGTCACGATGAAGTTGATGAGCGTGCAGGTTGCGAACACCTCCGGGCGGTAGTGAGGGTTCGAAAGTCGACTCTGTAGATAAAGCCTAAATGCCGGGTCGTACTCGCAATCCTCCCCGCCCATGCGCAGGAACAGGTTGCTCCCCTTCCGAATCACCGCCCTCTGCAGCACCGGGTTGAGCGCCGCGTCGATGTCTTGAGGGCAATTCTCCACGATGATTGTGTCGCCCTCCTGGATGGCCGCCACGATTTTCTTCATCCAATTCGCCTGCGCTTTGATGTATTTTGGGTATGTTGTTTACGGTAGCGGCTGTTGTTCTCCACTGTATCTCGTCGTTGTTTGTCAGCAGCGCGGGCCTTGTAGTGTGTACAGCACTATACTACTGTGAAAATATTGTCGAAAGATGCTACAATGCACAACCTCCAAGACCACCATGGCTCTCTATTGTATCGTGATTTTAGTCATTTCTGTGGAGACGCCGCGGTCTTCCTGAAGCTGCTATGCTGGTCCTACGACTTCCGTTCCGATGAACTGTAGCCTGCACAAAGGTATCCTTTCGCCTGTTTTATTGCTTCTGTACGGCAGATCGTACTTATCGCCCAATGCCAAGCATCGATACCTCAGAAGTACTAACATTTCCAGACTCACCGTAGTAGCTCTGGAACAACAAAGTTCAGGTAGGATTTCATATAAACAGGCTGTGCGGGTGCTTTCTTTTCAAATCTATACGGCATTACCACGTGCTTCATACGCAGACAGGCCTAAAGGTATTATGTTGACTCCGAAACCGTCGCAACGGCATACAGTAGGTTAAATACCGGGAGAATCCGGTGATCGTACAAGTATCGTGGTGGCTTTGGTGGTCGTACCTCGCCCATCTGGAGGACAACAAGTGATCGGCCGCTCGCCTCTGTGGCGACTTCCTCGTGACGACGCAGCCACCGGATGCCCTGAAGCTGCGGGTCGATCATGAGCGGCCATCGCTGGCACTAGAGATGGGGATAGTAAAACGGGTGGGCGAGGGAACCTCATGAAGCTACTTGTGCCTTACAGGTATGTCACATGTCGGATCAACAGCAAACATTATGGAATGTCTTATTCTAGCGTCGTCATGTTGTTTCAGTTCCGACCTGAGTCAATATTCCTCCGTTCTCCACGCTGATTTGGTCCGACGGCAGTCGCTCGTTCTGCCATTCCGCCACTTGGCTGTCACTCGTCAGCATCTGCAGGGGTTCTAACCCCTCGCGAAGTGGTATCATCTTTGCTGTTAGGTCGGGTAGCCACCTGGGCATCACCGAGGACATGAACCATACAGCGTGCACGCCGGAAGCCGGACGTAAATTGTGGGCGGCGAGTCGAACCTCGCCCAGACAAAGTTGTCGGAAAAGGCGTGCTTGAACCGGTTTAACTTATTGATAGCGAGCGCGGAGGCATAAAAAAACATTTTCGCACTCTACTTCCAGGTCCATTATGGCCATCCATGCCAGTTCGAAGAGCATGGGGCATGGACTTCGCAATGTGTTAAAGGCAGAACTTGCGTTGCTAAAACAACCGCAGTACCAGCAGCAACAGCCGCAGCAATGGCAATATCGATATCCACATCAGTATCTGCACACGGGGTATCGAACCTATTTCTCCACAGCTCTTGGCGGTAGTCCTTGCTGAATGCTCCCGCATAGCTAACGAAGGCCGCCGCGAGTAGCACGTCTCCCACGATGCTCGCTCCTCTATTGGACGCAAGGCAATGGCAGAGAGGGGCAATATTGGCGCGTTGGAAGTGGAACTCGGCGTGGAGTTGGCGATAGGCCTAGAACAAGCGGTGATGATTCCCCTTTGTGTCGGGTGGTGTTGGTGCTGGTGTTTCGTGCTTAAGGTCCAGGATCGTGAGGAGAATGCCTATCTACAGAACGCTACCCTGTGATCCACCTCCGCAATTAATTGCATTTTCATAGTCAGTCAGATACGCGTGATCAACGGGCCAGACGACACCGCCAACAAACGACATTAGATCCAATAACCACGGAACGACCACCCGACCCGACGTGAACAGTTTCTAACCTCGTTCGCAGTCGCTCGACTTCTTCTCCCCAGCGTTTGTTCTCGCTGGCCAGCCCCTTTGTTAGCCTGCCCAAAGTCAGAGTATAGTGCCGCTTTGCCCATTAGAAGCGTCATCACGAGAAATCGAAAAGCGATGTCAATGACGAAATAAAAGGTTTAGCTCAGGTGCCGGCACCACACCAACTCCCAAACGTTTGCTGGCAATGAACTGGTGCTCAATCGTTTAGACGTGTGAGGCGTTCGAGCTTATCTCAAAACAGACGTTTGGTTCGAGCGGGCCGATAGTGTGGGGTTGTCGTATCCCATGCAGTTGTTGGAAGGGAAGAGTGGTAATAATCTCTCGTAGGCACCAAACAACGCTTCACCATATTTTCTCAATGGGGTATTTTAGCTGCAAGACGGAGTCGATGATAGCAAGCAGCCCCCAAGCAACAGTGCCGTTGCATCTATTTCATCACAGACACGCGCATGGTAGTTATTTTGCCTGCCCCGGATTGTGAAGTGTTTTACTTGAGCAGGAATATTCGCTACCTGTGCCCCTGTTGCTTTTCAGGTGCGGAGCTCACCGTGTGCGGCCACGTTTGGTGTTCAGCGCACTGTCCATGTGGTGGTGGGAAAACATACAGCCTGGGTACTCCAACACCTCTACCGACCACTACTGTAAGACTTCTTATTTTGTACCACGCGTTTCACCTCTCAGCCAGGCCCAGCCGCTCCTGGCAGGCTCTAGCTTGTCCCTCTACTCTCGATTTTTCCTCGGTAGCCTCTACGAAAGACTTCTCCAGCTTTCCCAAGTGCGCGTTGATAACAGCCAAGGCGTCCTCCACCTGTTTTGTGGCGTTGTGTTGGTAGGTAAGACAAACGAAAGCGGTTGGAGGTAGAGTCCTGTTGTGCTCCCTACGTAAAAGAAGGTTGGACCCTCTGGTTTCATGCTTGGCCCGAGTGCATTCGTTTGGTATGTTGTTGTGAGGTAGATGTTCAATTATTTGGACCTGACCAGCTTACCTATCGCAGGGAGGGCGCACAAGAGCGAGCACTTGGACTGATACTGCTGTGTGCATTTTGCTAAAAGCGAAAGCTGGGCTGTTCTTACCTTTGATAGATCAGCAATCGCGGCGGCTTTCGCCTCCTGGGCCGCTTCCAAAGCGTCCATGAGAGGCTTGACCTTCTTGTAGATCTGCGAAAGATTCCGTTGTAAGGTGTGGATAATGGCCACAACGTAGAGGAATCATTGTTGGCCGAACAATTCAGCGTTTCGAGATGTACACTCAGCACGCAATTGGCAGCAACCGAGTGCGTGGTGGAACCATTTCAATTTGTTCGGTTCCATGCGCGTCTCGTGATAAAAGGAACAATGTTGAGGTGTTGTGGTGCAGAGGGTATGAAAAGCAGAAACCAAATATAGAGAATGAAACAGTGGTTCGTCACCACAGAACAACTATGTAAGAATGTGCGTCGTATTTGTTAAATAATCCCCACAACAGGAAAGACAGCTGACCACACCTCCTACTCCTATGTACCTTGATCAACTTGATGATATTCCGTATCCCCCCTGCACACACTCGCGCGGGACGCTCACCTGGTTGAAGTTGATGATGTTGATGACCCAGTTGCAAAGGTTAGCTGCCGCGGCAGACTTTGTCTTCATAACCGCGTACGTAAAGTCCGGCTCCAAGAGAAGGGGCTGCACTCGCTTCACGACCTCCTGCTTGATGTTGGAAAATATCACGAGTCAGACCCATATCCTCTACGTGCTTCTGGCTGTACCACACGGGAAGGAAGGGATAGCATTCCCCTCCGCAAGTTTGAGGTTGGCGGTGGACGTCAGGCCTATGTGTGTAGATCTAAAGGTGGAGATGGATACATTTGATTACCTGTTGCAAGAGGATCAAGGGGGAGCCGAACAGCTTCAAACGCCACGGGGTACGGGGCGCTGCTAACACAAAGCATAGATGAAACAATGTACGTTGATTGAAATCTCGCAAGGAAAAAAATATTTTCGTTTTGTCAGAGGAAAAGCGCAGACGATAGAAAAAGTATATCAAGACTGTGCCCCTTGTGTGATGCTAATTCTTCAAGTAATACTCAACGATACTTCCGGACACAAGCGTAAAGCTCTTGCAACGCGCCGGCCTGACTTCCTTTCATCCTCTCAGCGTTTTGCAACTCTTGTTAGCCAACGAGTCAAGAACCGCTTGTCACCGTTCACCTCGGGTACATCCTCCCCTCTATACTCCTCGAGCTGCTCCTTGAAAGCGTCGACCTTTGCCATCATCTTCTTGGCATTTTCCCAGCTGAAGTTCTTCTTTTCGAGCTTGACCATGATCAGCAAGGCCGTCGTCACTAGATCCACACCGGGTGGAGGCTTGGCATAATGCAAGAGAACGCACGAAACATGCGGCGACACTATTTCGGTGACAGATGGCAAGATGAAGACAGCCAAAGTCACGGTCTGGGAGGCCTTCATCGGCTAAGCGTTGCTTACGATGCCCTCGCACTGAATCGAAAACGTGCCATAATACATAAAGAAGCGGCATTACGTGGTGTTCTCCATGATCAGCCGGGTGCTGGATTCTCAAACATAGTGTTGAAACAAGGCCGATCCATGAACCACCTTGTCTAGATTAACAGTACAATTTCAGGACCGTCAAGGGCCGCACAGGACGTGATGGCATGCGTAATGCTGTTAGAAATCTCTCCAGTTTCTACCGTTTGCTATGCCCCCTACTTTTTGCACCAACTATAATACCACCGTGGAGGACGTATGTCTGCGTTTCGTCGCCAACCATTTTGAGCTACGTCAAGCTGGCCGTGTCTTCAAACAACGCTGCACACCTTGCTGAAGCTCTTGAGCTCTGTCAAGCTCGCCTTGTCCAAACAGTTCACCGCCTCGTGGGCAGCCATCAGGGCCGGCTTCGCCACCGCCAGCTCCATCTCGGCCTCCAGCTCAATGGTTCTTGCGTTGCTTGCAGCGAGATCGGCTTTGGACTTCTCCACATCCGCGATGGACTGAAAAATGTTCCAGTAGAAGTGATAGCGGGAATTGCTGACCATCATCTTAAATGTGGGCATCTGTGATGCAATCAGAACCGCCTTAAAGCTCACACAATCGATGTAGTGTTACAAATCTGCATTTCTACCTCGAGGCACATCCCTTGTGCATCCAACGCAGGCTCCGTCATCAAGCATTCCGTCATCAAACTGTTGTAGGCCCCACACCACAAACTGGTAGTGCCACGTAAAGAGGCATTCTACCTGCTGGGCTTCGGCCTCGGAGCGCTGCGTGCCCATTTCTTCCAAGAGAACATCCGTCCCGCGCTTCTTCGCATCTACCTCCTTCATCTTCAGCTTCAGATCATCCCGCAAGGTCTGCGAAAGAAAAAATGCATGCCAACTGACTCGGGCGGTAAAAATAGGGTCTTCCCGGGTTTGGTGTGCACCGGGCTAGGGGGTGGCATCCGTCCTCGAAACGAAAGCTGTAGTGCGACTCCATCGTCTCGTTGTGTATGCATTTTTCGGTCTACGAATTTTTCAAGGCTTGTTCGGCATGGTAGGCTGAACTTCTGTGCGTGGACGCAATATCGGCACATGACTCCCGTGGCCTTGATGATGCAGGCATTCACGCGATGCCTTCAGCGGGTTTTGAGTGGGGAGCATTATGATTTCAAACACTCCGAGACGACGATAGAAAACTACTCGGTCGGCGAGTTGCGGGTTCAGTACGGTGGGTTCATCCTTTACCATAACTAAATGCAAATGCGGTAGGAACCCTATCTCTATTCCTCCCGCTGCAATTCAAGGTCAACGCAATCAAATCGGATTGCCAGAAAGCATGAGAGATGGAAGCCTTAGCGCATTACCTGTACATCGTCATTCGTTTTTCTCAGGGTTTGAAGGCCATTAGCGAGGCGGTTGATGTTACCGTCCAGCTCCCCTTGCTTCTTCCTCAGCAGTTCCTTGTAGAAGTCGATGAGCTCGAGAAAGCTCTTTGGTGTGGTGTAGTTATACCGTCCCTCTTCTTGAAGAAATCGTTGCGAGACCTGTGGGAAGATGAACAACCACGCACACAAGCAGTTCGATCCATGAAATACAGCACTTTCTCGAGTGATGCAAGGCAACCCGCAGAAGTACCACGGTTTTACTTTGGAAGACAACTGTACGATGGATTGGCAACTCTAACTTTTGAAACTACAGCTTCTTCAGCGACAGTGTCAACGCCGACAGCAACTTCTACTGTACGACGACCGACAATGCCAACATCACCAAATCTACAATAACATACCTCGCCGACGGAGTTGTGGACTTCCGCCATGTGGTGTGCGATGTTCTCCTTAATCTTCATGGGGATACGAGTACAGGGACAACGGAGGCGCATACAGGCAATGACCGCGTGAATGAACAGTATCTGGCCGAAAGAGTATCCACGAGGCGTCGGTGTAGGTGCTCGGGATCTGGTCGTGATTGCTCGGAAACTGATTCGTCACAAAAAAAGGGAGTGAAAATAGGATATCCGTCACTGCCACCATCATAATCACACGCCTTGGCCACAACCCCCACCAGCATTCTTCATCCCGTTTGCTTTCTGCCAAAATACCTCGTTGTCTCCAAGGGCCATGTCCTCCAGGAACCAGAGGGACACCTTCACCAGCGCATCCCTGGGCCACGGGCGGAAGAGATCGATCTGCGTGCAGTTGATTAGTCCCGGAAATCTCCTACACCGTGACCGGAATGCGTCTCCCACGGGGGAGAAGCACAGGACAACGTGCAAGTTCGCCCGCACCCTGAGGGAGGATCGCACACAGATGTGGAAATAGCGGGCATCAAGACAAATAATGAGGCAAGGTGTAGCAGCAGAGGCAGAAAAAGAGAGAGAAAGCGGGCGAGGGGACGGACGCTGCTGTTGCGGTGGAAATTTCCTGTTTGGCCAGATCAGAGAAAGCCAATCGGTTCACATCCAAGCAGGGGATAGGGAACCACACGTAGTGACGGTGGTCGAGACGTTAACGCCAGGGCTCTCATGTTCTCCATGAGCACACGACTTGTTGCAGCTCTCACCGTTCGACGAAGAACTGCATGAGGCTGTCGCGAACGTCGGGAACTCCCGCCGACTTCGCGGCGATTCGTATGGCGGTAAAGATCGCGTCGAACTCTTCCTTGGTGAACAGGTCGGGGATCACTCCAGAAGTGAGAATGTCGTTCACGTACACCAAGAAACGCTCGTCCACGATCTGGTCAAGCGCGGGAATCATGACATCGCGCATCGGATGGTATTGTTAATTCTTCTTCTGCCAACGCCGAATGCTTCACTGTACACTCTCGTACAGCATATGTGCTTCTGACTTTCCTTTGCCCCCCAGACTAAGAGTTGGTGTGAGTTTGGGCACGTGGTCAACTGCGGCGGTGATGACTGAAACTCAACACCAAACGTGGAGCATGCTGTCTCCTGCTGCCAATTTCACATTGATCGGTCCAACCACCGTGCAGTATTCTTATGCCCCGAGGTACAGTACCCGATCCCGGCTCCCACCTGCGAGTCCGTGAGCATGAAAACAAGCGGTAGGGCGGGCTTGACCCCAGCTTTTCGGTACAGGTCCTTAAGCTCCGCTCGAAGGTCAGCCACCCCGTAGTTGCTCGTCACGGCTATCTCAGACACCTGAACATGATTTTGTTCGTCCAGGTGGAGTATACGAGGGGAGAAAATCAGGTGTGGTAGGGCCTCTTTTGAACAGAGGCTGCATGCATGTAGGGAAAAGTGGTTCGTGCTTTGTGACGAAGCGTTTAGACGGATAATCACACGAGACTGTCATCATGTGGGTTATAGATCGGCCAGCACCAAGATCAGCCTGGTACAAACCGTCTCTAGCATGTGGTAACGGGCCCTGTAGCTCTGCAGATCTGGCTTCATTACCATGAAGTCCTGAGGCCGCTTACCTCACAACCGGAGATGAACGCAGCCAGCTTGCAGAGGGTCTGTTTTCCAGACCCACCCACCCCTAGCAGCAGCGCATTTCCTCGCGGGAATTGCAATATTCGGCTGATCCTCGTGATGTGGTGCATGGCCTGGTCGAACAGAACTAGGTTCATCATGGCGTGAGTCTCGTTGTACTCCTGGAGGCAAGGGGCGAGAGGGGGTGGGGGGGGAGCATGGCATGGTCTCGTCGATAAAGAGCAGGTATATCATGAAGTGTTTCTCCGTAGCACTCTTGTGGCGGGATCGAAAGGTTGGGGCGCCGACGAAAAGGACAAGAAAAAACAGTTAGGTCGCTGGCGGCATTTATATCTGGTTTGAAGGGGAAGGGCGTGTTTGTACTACAGTATGCCCCTGTAGTCGCGGGAAAAATGGACGTTTGCTAGCGCAACGCCCCGGTCACATCTCTCAGCATATTCTACAGAACAATCCGTCGAGAAACTGGAGGTAAACTCGAACTCCTCGTACGCAAGGAGTGGAAGACCTCTTGAGCATTGGTTTTTGGCTGTTTGGTCGCCTCGATGTCTCCATATACACGAGACTGAAACTTGAGGATTCGCCGAAAGTGCGACAATCTTCTGCGGCACCTCGTAAGATGAGCCTGGTCGGGTCGTGTTCAGCGTGGAGAAAATAGCGTAGGGATATTGTGTTGGAGAGTTAAAGTTCTCCATTGAAGGCAGCGGCAGGAGCCGCCCTCATACCTTGATTTTGTCCTGCAGGTCTTGCTTGAGATAATCCATGGACGGCACCGGGACATACGAGGCTGAGTCAAGGTCGAGGTCCTCAGGTTGGACCGCGAAGGACGTGAAGACATTAGTTTCCTGGAACACTTCACTTTGGGCGTGCTGTTGTGACGCACGAACAAAGCGGTTGACGACAGACGACGTATTTAGGTGTTACCAACTTGCAGGTGTGACGGAGCGCTATATAAGATGCTCGACTGCCCGCGACGACAATCCCCCTCAGAGACGACCATAAGACAACGATCCATCCCGAATAATCACTTTTGCATGTACAAAATAACGTCTCAACGAGGCAAGCATATGACGCGGCACTGTTCCCCTACAATCCTAAATAGCAGCCGGTAGATTAATGCGCGCACCTACGTCTAGGTCAAGAGCAAATGGATTGGCCAATAAGGTCAGGTGCATAACCCAACAGAAGCGAAACCGGAAGGCTAAGGCTTCCTGCTGCCCCTCCACAGTGTTGATCGAGATGAAGAACTCACATCAAGGCCTAGGTGCTTCTTGGCCGCTTCTTGCATCATGTCTTCGAACGCCTTTACCTCGCTGTCGGACATCAGCCTGTAAGCAGGTTGTAGCGGTTACATCAAGGTTTTGAGATCGAGCCCCCGTCGAAATAAGGTTCAGGGGTGATCAGAGAAGTCTGTTTTCGAAGAAAACATGCAACAATTCAGTCCGATTCATGGAAGTGAAGCATCAGGCCAGGATGGTGCATTTTCAAGCAATGATCTTCGTTGTTGGAATCCTTCGTCGTGAAGATTGCAAAGAATGATCAACCCATGCCTAAATTCATGCCGTATACACCTGCTCTCCCGGTCGCGCCAAAAAATGAAACGTGATTGAAACCTACATAGCCGTCGTCCCCTGGTCCACCACAATAACGTCTTCTGAAAACCAAAACAGACGGCAGTGATGAGCTAGCGTCTGAAGCATTCCTCTGCTGGGTTATATTGGGACGCCCATCGCACCATGTGAATGGAAGGTGTAAGCGAGAACGATAAGCAAAGTAGCGGTCACCTGTCAGAGTAGACTCTTTCGCATTCGTGGCGCCATAACCGGGCAAACCAGCTCTTTGACGTGCAGTTCTCAGGTCTCGCCATGCACAGTCCCTGCACCAGAAGAAATAGACCAACGTATGATGTTCTTGTTTCCCCAGGTGGCCGGGGAGGATGCTGGAGGGGCGAGTAGTGGCCACGCGCTATTTCGGGCGTGAAAATGGCACTTGGAAATTTCGGGTTGCCTTGCGCAGTATCAGAAGTACTTAAGGTACCGTGGATACCACCACATAAGACTCGCAACGTCGTGGAGGGCTGACATCACCTACGATTTCAAGGGTACAGGTGACCCGTCGTTCCCAGCCATTTGCAACCAATACTATTCATACTGCAGTACTGTTCCTCGCGGGCTTCCCAACGTCTATTCCACTACTAATGTAGTACTTTCTGTCTCGTCGGTCCGCCGCCAAATCACTTACTTGTACGAGGCAGGAGAGGTCGCGAAGGTTGAAACCGTAGTAGAACTTGACAGCTGTCGGAAGGAACTTTGCGCAAACCGAGCGATACAGAGATATCGTCGCGTCGAGGACCGGCCCTCCGAAGCGCCGAATGTCTGAGGGGAACGAGTTGAGGTGTCCCCCGACCACTGCGCCATATATCTGAATTTGGATGTCCGGTATAAACGGGTACGTGTTTTCATGGTACCTGATCTCATACGGGAACGAAATGCCAAATTCCTGCTTTTTCAGCTGGAGGGACATACTTGACATGGGATTTCATATCGTCCCCAGTACATCCGACACTTGGTCTCAAGTATTTATCATTTGACTCGCCAGGTGCAGCTACCGGACTTGCCGGGAGCCGTTCGAACAACAACGCAAAGGTTATCCGGCGCTCAACGCTCGAGGGATGCGGGTAATTCATGGCGATCTCTCCACGTACTATGTAGCGGCCGGGGGTTGTGCGCCGGACATGTGTCAGCAGCTCCCCGACGTGAAAGGAGAGCGATGGTAAATCGCCAATTCACAATGTTTTTCTCGCTAGGTGATGCGTTCAGGGAACTTCGAGGTTTCAATTGGTGCACCGCTGTATGACCTTCCCCCTGTGTACCTCCGGCCGGTGCTTCCAGAACGCACACCCAGAGATAAAGGAAGTGGAGTCCAGAACAGATCGGACGACACACATGCACACATCACACTCTTCGAATTCGACGCGCGGTGTGCTTGTTCCCCGATCGCTTGGCGTGGAGCATCCTGTGATACACCGCCACGTGCCTATTCATGCAAGGGTAGGACCATTAATTTCGGCCAACCTACCGTGATAAGGTCGTCGTCGGCCGGAGTCTGGCAGGCGAACGTAACGAAGTGCCTCTGCAGGCGAGGGTTTATGGAGAAGGAGCCGCTTTTGTGGTTCATCGCGCCCAGGAATTGGACGTCCACTATGTTCTTCCTTAGACCCAAGTCCGCGCGGTCGTACCATCTGACAAGCGCGGCAACGGCAATAATACCTCGCGTTGAAATCGAAAGTATTTCTATAGCAAGCCAGGATATGCTCTTAAACCCTAGGTCCAAAGTGCAACGATGTACGGGCATAGGTTTGGAACAAAGCGCTCCTGAAAATGTGTGGTGATGGCTTGTCTGTGTCTGTCGGTTGGTAGAGCGAAAAGAGCGGTCGGTAGGAACTACAACAAGCACGACGTGTTCGTCGACACTCCAGGGTCGTGTGATCCTTGAGTTGCTTTGAACCCCGGTTCAAACACAAGAGCATTACAAGCATTGAAGTCAACAAAAGAGGGTCCCTGCGAGTGTTGATGCCATCATGATGTAAGCTTGTCAAACTGTAGTATGCCATCAACCCTCGCAGGGATTGCAGGGACGCTCTTTTGTGGACTCAATGCTTCGGCGTACGATCCAAAGCCTGTTCATGTGTGGATATAGTCACTGGTTGATGACGTCGACATCTAGGGTGTAAAAAACAGCAGTCTACCACCTACCCCCGATAGTCCATGAACTGTCTCAGGAGTGCGATCGGTGTCTGCGTGCCGTATTCCTCAATGAAGGGCATGTTCAGGTCGTCCACGAAGTAGATGAGCCTCTTTGAGCTGGGAGGCCCGTAGGTCTTGCCGCTCCTCTGCAAACAACAGGAAATGGAATAATGGCGTACAAGGCACGTCAACCTAAGCTTGGTTCGGCATATGGGGGACACTATTGGAGTGTTGCGGTGAGGTATTCTGCAACGAGGCATCCACACACGACAAGCTACACCATAGGTTTCGATGCTAGATGAACTTGACTGCAAACTTTTGTTGTTCGAGGAATACAGCTACTTCAAGTACTACATATAGCTATACACGTTGTCGTACCCATGCCTGCAGCGAGTCGTTGGGTACCTTGTCTAAGGGCTGCTCCAGCTGACGTTGCAAGGCGGCGGCGTCGGTGTAGTAGCTGGTGTTGATCGTGCACGAGAGAAGAGTGTCGCTAGCCTTTTCTCTGAGGAAGCCTTGCACCAGGGAGGTCTTGCCCGTCCCCGCGGAACCAACCAGCATTACGTGCCTTGAGGGTTTTGGCCGATCGAAATGAGGGATGAACGATAGAGCGTGGACAACAAAACGTGGGAGTGGGGACGTTTATGCGACACAGCTTTGCTATATGGAGCTTAAAGGGTCGTATGAACCAGTTCGTACGAATCAGTAGCATGCGAAGGTTACTCCGTGCTCCACCTACAGTAGGACCTTGCTCCAAAACGAAATCGTGCCCTGATCCAGAAAATCAAGCCTCTGCTCACACGCGTACGTTCTCTATCAAGCCAATTATCACACCTACCAGCACACCAATAACCGAAACTCTGTTTCTAGGGGGTTTTCTCTACCGATGGATCAACTGTCACCGGACCCCTTCTTACCGTTTCATCCCGACCAAGAGTTCCGTCAGGAAGCTTAGCCGAACGAGGTCCGTGGTTGGCACCACCATCGACGCGAACGATTGGCCTATCGATGGGGTGAAGGACGGCACCTTGTCCGACCAACGCCCAACTTCTCCGTTCTCAGGGTTGACGAAGTAGTCGAATACCAGTCCCTTTGCCAGCAACGCAAGTCGAAACAAGTTCAGCGGATGGAAGACATACGAGAAATTAGACCGCACGTGCCGCAGCAGCAAATTAGTCAGCTCGCGACGGGGGAGGGTGTGGTAGGAAATTGCGGTGCAGGAAACGCACGAATTAATGTCCTGGAATAACAAACTCGAAGGGTGCTACGGTAGGTATAGAAATCATGGGGTCCGGGCCGAATAGATGCTGTAAGATATCTGGCAGTTCCGGGGGGGGGGGAGGACTCGCGCATCGGAACTATTATAATGTTCTTGAGCCAGTGGAACTCCTTGGACATTTTGGGTACCGTGCCATCAACCTAGCCATACCGAGAGACGTAGGTTGCAACATACCCGTTTGCATCATTGTTGGATTTGCGGTTGCGGTTGTTTGCAGCGTGAAAACGTCTTACATCTGCGTGTTTTGTCGACCTGCACGGGGTGCGGGTATTGACTGTCGATTTCCTCTGGTATGCGCGTGGCGGGGTAGCTTGAATACCACTTCCCCTCTGACCGCATCGGCGCGGCCACAACCACAACACCACCCCCAACAACAACAACAGCAGCGGCAGCAGCAGCGTATCACCTGATCGGGTAGCTTGACGGACTTCGACGGCAAGAGCTTCCGCCACTCCTGACTGAACACTTTCCGGTCGTCGCATTTTGAATCGGAAGATAGCGCACCGCCGAAGGCCCACATGGCCGCGAACAAGAACACTCGCTCCATATTCTGCTCGGTAGCAAAGCAGAGAGGAGAGTGGGTAGGTGGGTGGTGAATGTGAGCTATGTTTGCATCTACTCCAGGCAGTGTCGAGAGAGCAAGTATCACAAATGTCTGCGTCTCTTTTTTGCACCCGGCAGAACAAGAACATGCTACTGTAGTGAATGTATCATCAGATGATCATCTTTCAAAGTCATGTTGCGCGAAAATCTGACATATTTTCCATAATACCGACCACCTCGGAACTGCCTTTGTTGAAATAGATACTTCTCTCTCATTTCGTTCGCTTGGTCGAAGCAGCGGCTTTTCTGCCAAATATATTATTCTCAACACGAACCCAAGAATACAAGTACATGTGTCCAAGTCAGTCATTCGTACCGCATGCTGGAAACCCGTGTACCGTGGTGTTGGGATGAGTGTGTATCTTACAGTCTTGCTGAACACCCACCAAGCAGTCATTGAAGGTATCGTTAGATACAGAGTGTACAGGAGGGGGATCAAGCAGTATCGGAACCGATTCCTTCCTACATAAGTGGCTAACCGTTGTACGATCGCTGATTTATCGACGCACCGATCCTGCTGAATGTGACAGTATCCCACCATACACACCTCGGAGGTTTTGTCTGTCAGGGCAGGGAGTAGTCCTTCAAGAAGCCGGCACACCGCCTGCACCATGTTAATGGTGGGAATTGGCACGAGAGGCTCCATCTTGGCCTTCTTGAGCATCTCCAAGATGTCGGGAACGTGCCTGGATTGACCACAGACAAGAATTAACCATAGCCTCGGGGACTACCTTGGAGCACCATCCTTCGCACACAACTCCGTTCGATATATTTGCAACAGGTTTGATCATGAATGTAATGATGCTTGCGCGAGAAATCCTATCCCGTTGCCATTCTTCGGCCCGGTCCGAACAGCACATGCCTATTCAGTACGTGTTTGCGTTGGAAACATATCCGAGAAGACAAAATCGAAAGAACAATGACCCTATTACTACAAAAGTTACAAAAGTTGTGTCATCACCTGTTGAACAGGCCTTCGAGGACGACCTTTTCACTCTCGACGGGGCGCGCCTGTACCCAACTCTCCACGTACGGGTGCCAGCCGATATCGGTCTGTTGAAAGAACAGGCATCACATGATGATGTACAGATCATGTTACCAGAGGATCGGCAATTGATGGTACCTCCGTTTGGACGGAAAGGGTGGTTTACAGCCTACACGTGGACGGCGTACTGGTGGTGTTGGCCAGTATTTTGTCCAAACGAACTCCATGGCTGATTGTTCCAGCGCGTCTATTGCACCGTAACGCGGAAAACGTCATGGACCAAGGGGATGACTGCGGCTACGTAGAGTAACGCACGTCAACGCGTGTATCCAAACTACACTAGGTTTGTGCAGTCCAAGTTCGACATGTTGTCCGCGAAACTTCAATTCTCATTCCGTTTCCGTCGACGTTCTGACAATGAGATGGTATTAACAGACTTACCTCGTTGACGAACAGGATACCAGCGCGGCTAACCGTTGCGGGGGTAGCATTTTTCAGAGAATGAATCTCGAAGATCATTCGCATGGCCGCCGTCAATGGGATTCGCTCGTTCGACACCAGCGTGAGCACCTTGTTTACAAAACGTTTGTATGAACGACGTGTTGTGGCTAGGTTGTTCGCGCAAGCACTTATGGTACACCAATTTGTCATTGAACCAAAATGAAAGAGCAGCCAGTTGGCCTCTCTTTAACACCACCACCAACAACAACAACACCGCCAAGAAAACCATACCACTCAGTTTCCTTGATTAAAACGTTCGGTTGCCAATAGGCGTCATTTTCGCCAGCTTCGCTTGCGGTACAGGTCATCTATCGGTGGCTGTTGTCATCCTCGGCATCCAGACGGCATCGACGTACAGAAATAAGAAACCCATAATGTGGAGAAATTAACCCCCATATCGGAGATATTGCGCGACCGCCCATATAAACGGAGTCGCCACGCTCACCTTGTTGTCATCCATGACAGTGTTCATGCTCTCGATCCAGACGGCATCGATGTCTCCATCGAGGATCACCCACTTGTGGTTCTGGTGCAGGCCGAATGGTGCCCACTCCTTGCTCATGTTTCTCATGATAATGGCTAGCACTCCGTCTTTCCACTCCTTCGCCAGGGTCATGTAACCGTAGAGCTCGTCCGAAGTGACCGCCTGATATCGCGGGGTAGGACGCCATGTGAGTACCTCTAGGTGATCAAGTCGTTCTTCCTCTACAGAGATGTGGGACTGGTGCCTCCAAGTTTGGCCATACCTTCAACCTTCAATCTTTGAATGGCTTACTGCCCCCATTAGGATTGATTCGGTTTCTCTCTCATCACTTCACGAGGCCTGCTCTTTGTGTTAGTGAGAGTAATCTTCGAGCCCCACTGTTTTGGTGCATGTCACTGGGTGTCTCGTTTGTTCACTGGATGTGATACGGTACACGGGACCGTATCCCCAGCCGTGTCAGGCGAGTGAGGCGATCGTTTCCTTCATAGGGACTTCAGCAGCACCCATGACAACGTCAACAGCTTTGAAACATCGACACAACATCAGCAAAACCGGTATGTAGTTGGGCTTCGTCGAATATCATGCTCAGACCAACGTTAGCCCACACGTACCGAGTGTTACCAGCCATCAGGGGCTCAAGCTTCAAAGCACCAGAGACCGATTTGTCGGGAAGCAGGCTCTAACCCTACTCGCAACGTTTTCATGGGCGGAACCATCTCAAACGAATAGCACTACATGCCTTTTGCGAGCTGAAAACATGGAAGACCATTCATGTGCGAAACAGTCTGAAATGAATAGCATCACATGCCTTCAGCGGGCCGAAAACATGGGAAACCATGGTTGTACAGGATTCCAAGCTCTACCTTGGGGTTGACGGTTTCGGCAACCGTGGACGGTTTCGCCTCTCCCCGGTTGTGGCACGCCATCAGGGTTTTCCATACCGTTGTCTTCCCACACCCAGCGGGTCCCAGAACCATTACACTGAAGGAATGCGACATTAACGTGATCGTTTAGCGTGGCAGCGGGAGCTACCCGTTTACGGCGAGGTAGAAACGTGTGTGCGAAGAGATGCAGCAGTGCGGGCGTTCGCTCGTCATGTACAGCCTAGACGTAGCCTGTCCATTAACCTGAAACGTCCGCTTTTCTGGCATATTCGACATGGCGACCCTCGGTGGCCCAGAAGCTACAAGTATTCCTCGGAGTACAACCTTTCAATGCCAGTTAGGGGGCGACCCACAGAACCCGATGAGTAGTAACCCTTCAGCAAGGGTACGCAGGAAGGAAAGCACTCTGAAAATGTCTTTTCCGGTCGATAAACCTTGGACACGGCGTTTTGGTCAGCCGGAAAAGCATTTTCTACCAATAACCAGGTAGGAAGTGTACCTGTGCCGCACGTCAAGCAGCTCTTGGAACTGAACCACCTTGACGACGAAGTCATGGTCCGGCTGCAAGGACAGTTCCTCCACACAGACCCTCGCGCAGGTTTTGGATAGCACCTCGTTCACCTTTCGTGGTTCGAGACGGGTTGTGGAAGGTGTCACGCTGTTTTTGGAACTGTTGAGATGAAGGGTTTCGTCCCAGTGATACAGAGATCGATCGGCTTCGGCTATGGAGGTGCTTCAAAAACAACTACAGAAGGCGGCGTAAGAGCAGGTCGATTGTACGTACACGCGACGGATATAGAAGCAGATTGCATCACCTCGTCCTTCTCCCAAAATGATACAAGCGTAGCCAAGAGAGGGGGAACGTGGCCGAAACGGTTTTTGGATTCGTAGTCGTCAATTGCACCTACAAGCACAATGACTCAACAAAAGCTTCTAGCACAGGCCGCTAGGTATGAAACAGGGATTATGTTTTCCCGCAACGCAGTCCTGCCTATGCGTCTGCATCCATGATGGTTCCTTGCCTTGGGAGCCAGGTCCATCGACGGAAAGAGATCTGCAATCAGCCTTAGGAAGATGGGCGTATCCGCGCTAACGATCTTGGGGGTGTTGAAATCTCGCAGCGCTCTCATCAGCACAGCCTCTTCGTCTATATCGGGATCGGAACGCTTGAGCTTTCCCGCCACCAGGAGGACTGACTTGACTGCTCGAAGGCCCCAATCGTAATGGAACTGAATCCGAGGATACGATTTAAGCGGGGAAGGGTACGCGTGGTCACGCGGATGGACAATGAGCTGGGGTGGGGTGCTGCCCGGTAATGAGAGGCCATATCCAGCATGTCGCGCGTCAGAAATGTTCACAATAACGCCAGCAATCAAACCCATGTCCAGCAATTTCTGAAAGGTCATCATCAGTGCCAGCAGCAACGACAATGGAAACCCACCTGCTTGGACAGCAGCTCCGAGGAAAGCGAGTAGAGCGTCACGAACTTCACCGCGAGGGCCCGAGCTTTCACGAACCCTTCGGCCATGAGCATGTTCTCGCAGATCGGCCGAAGGTCGGGCCTTATCATCGCGCAAGACCGAAACAAGGCCTTCAGGTTCTCGGGGAGCTCCGTCCGCCCGGCATACCCCGGGTTCATGGTGATGAAGAAGCCACAAGTGGGCACCATTGATACAACCTCCCCAAGAAAGTCGAAAACCCCGACCTGATTTCGCATCAAGGTATCGGGTTTCGTAAAGCACTTGAGCGTTGTCCGTTGGGTATCTTCTGTCTGGTCGGGTGTGTGTGCAGGAGGTGATTATTTTCGGCAACGTCGGTCTCAACAAAGCGAAACAGGAAACCCTTGTGCAAGATCTCTTGTGCACGTCAATCGACTCAACAAACTGGTGGTTGCCTTCAGGTGTTGCAACTACGCCTATACCACATCAGTGGGATGGGGATTTCAGGAAGCGAGAAAGCCCTGAAAACACCAGGGCGCTGAACTTACGGTTATTGACTATAACGTGGACTGTAAAACTTTGGGCAACGTCATGTGCAACGATTCATCCGCAAAATATGACCCCCGTGGATTCTTAGGCAATACTGACCTTGACGTTGGGGATTCCCGCTGGCAAGTGCTGGTACTGTGGCTCTCTCAAGTCGGGATTAGAGAATCGCGCAACCGCATCCTGAATGCACTTGACCTGGCTTGCCACTACCGACAAAACCTCGATGGAGATGCGGTTGAACTCGTCGAAACACCCCCACGCCCCAACCTGAGTGAGGCCTGTATCGCAGTCGGAACCACAAAGATTACGGCATCAAAATCTCGAAGGAAATGGCGTATGGGTTCCTGGGTCAGCCTTGATACCATCCAACTAGCATCGAACATGAGGCACATCGTTTGTGCATCAGGACCTTTTGATCGTAGACTGGACCAAACACTTGGTGTTGTGATGTGTCAACGTCTCCGTGTGGCCTGTTCGAACCGTTTTTTGTGCTATCACCAGAACTATTCAACCTTGGAATCACCAAACCACATGTGCAATGCGGTAAAAAGACACAACCCGCTTGACTGTGTGAAATGGGTAGCTGCCTTAACTCAACCCAATCAACCGTTACGTCACGCCCTGAGATATCTTACGCCTGTTTGTCCATGTAGAATGAGCAAACAAACGCCTCACATAGACATGCCACCGCGCCACGGCACAAGTACAAGGCACTCACACCTTTGAAAATATCGGCCATCGTGCGGTAGTTCATCTGGTCCGAGCAGTTGAACACGTAGCACGGCAACCCGAGGCCTCTGGCGAGATCTTTCGTAGTCTCCGTCTTGCCGGTGCCCGCGGGGCCCGCCGGAGCCCCGCCAAGCATTAGCCTCAAGGCGGTCGTCAGGGTGACGTAGCACCGGTCAGTGAGCGGCGTTATCACGAGCCGGCCGCAGTTGCCCGCGAACTCGAACGAGTACACCGATCGGAAGTCGCAAATCTTGATTCGGACGCAACCCTCGCCCGTGTCGATGGCCGATGCCGCGACCGCTCCACCTCCTGCGGCCCCCGCCCCCGTTCCAGACGACATTGGCACTGCGATCTTCTTGGCCCCATCTTGAGGGGCCCAGTAGTACCTTGAAAAAAAGTCCGTGCGAGCACGGAGAGAAGCTTCATGAGAAACGAGGCTGTTATTGCGGACGGAATCAGCGACATGGCAACACACTGTAAGTGACTTTACGAGGATATGTACGAGCCATCGCAGGGATGGTCTTCTCTATCGGTCAACTTTCTGTACCTGCTTTTAGAATTCCTGTGAACGAGTACTACAGTCCCTCCATCTGGGCGAGGATCAAATCCGTACAGCGGGATGCCCAGATCCACGGAAGCGGGATTTCTTCGCTTCGATCACCGCCGTTACTTTCCAAGGAGCGAGACACTAAAAGTGGACTAGTCCAAGAGAGGGGAACGCGTAGGGTAAGCAAGATAACCGTCCAATCGAACCTTCCGACTATGCAAGTATGGTAGCCCACCAAAGTCCCACTGATGGAAAGATGAATAACAAGGTACAGTACATACCTTAGCTGGGACTGCCAGGCGAAGTCGAGGTTGCTTTCCACTCTGCGGTCGATCAAACCCTGGACCACATCTCTACTGTGAACATCGATTGTGATGAGGGTGATGATCTTCGCGCGAGCTTCTTTTGTCAACCTGCCGATGTTTTTGGGGTCAGTTGACGGTTGTCGGTATGCCTTGCGTACACATATCTCCCATGTTTGCAGTGGTATCCTCGCAATTACAAGTCAAGCTGCACACAAAACCACACCATTCCTCCTGATCTCCCTACTAATTCCTAAACGCGGGCAAGGACAGGGATGAGATAGATTCGGTTGGCAATTTGTTCCGCGAGTTAAGCTACTCACTCCCCTGCCAAGAAATGTTTCAAGGTTTGATCTATGGCCTGATGTTTCGTGGCTTGTCACTTACTCTCCCTGCACGAGCTTGATGAGACCATCCAGCCTGACACAGCAAACCTCGAGGTACTTCTTTACGGCGTCCTCTGCTCCGTTTTCGTACTCCTCCAGAGCTCTCTCACACTCTTCAGTCCAAAGTATCTGAAAGTGACATCATTCATGGCAAAACGCTTGATGTGGAAACAAGAAGAACGATTTTAAAAAGCGCAAAAATAGATAGTCCAGATGGGCACAACGGAATACTTACAACACGGTCATGAATGTACACCCCGGAGACTGTCGCTTTCAGTGATCAGCTTCTATGGGCCAAAAACGGGGGCTTGTTTATCGATCAGGTGTTATCCTAAGCGCTTGCAACACCCGGAACTTTGCTGAGGCCGCCCCCCAGAAGACGAATGAAATGGGTACATGTTGAATCGATCCTACAGTAGTGATAAATGAAATCATTGCTAGGAACGACGTCTTCAACCAATATCGAAGGCAAAGCTTGGCATCGTCTTGCTAGACCAATGGCTGTTTCCTGAACATCGACGAGGTTTGCGTGGGGGCATCCATCATCCTTCCAACCCTCAACCCAGTTGAAAACGTAGATAGTGATAATGATATTGGTGACCAACGATCAATTCAGTACCTGGCCGGCAAGGAGCGCTAGCTCCGCGGGGTACCCGAACAGCCATTCTTCCCTAGGCTTATCGACCTCCCAGAGAGCGGCTTCCCTAACTGCCTCATCGAGGCTAAGCATAAGAGTCTTCTGCATCCAGGATACCAGGCTGAGAGGAGACCAAGTTGAAAAGGCCGTGATATTGATGTGGTGTTAGTCTAGGATCATTGGGCATAAAAACAGAGGGAAAACGTGAGCAGAGATTGATGTATTTCCTCCCTGACCCGCCACAAGGCCGAGGGAAAGATCACGGTGTTGTTGCAATTGCACCAGGTTAAGATCTTGATCGGTTTATTGATCGTGCTACAGGGTATGAAACTTCTTACAACTTGGCACAAGAAACAGGAAACCGTCCGTTTCAAGCTAAAAGGTACACACAAGTGACCAGCAAACTGCAGCATATCCTATGCACGTGCCGCTAGGGATACAGAAAAGGGGGGCACTAGTGGCGGCATCGTATCGTTCGAGACCAAATGCGTAGTGTCGTTCGTGATGTACAGTATTATTTCAATCCTTCTCTCCACCTGGTGAGCCACATCTCGACGGCACCCGTCATGTGGAACAACGCGTGGAACGGAACTCTCTCCCCGTCTTTTGCCAGCATTGCCACCGCGGTTTCTGGTACCCCGGCGCTGATTGACGCCAAGAAACGCGCAAAAACAAACGTATCAACATGATGCATTTGGAATAGCGTGCGGAAGGTCGTTATCCTCTCGAGCGAAACGCCAGAGACTCGGCGGTTTCACGTGTAAGGTGGTCCGCTTCCGATTACTTTGAGATGAAGCTTTCGTTGTACTCTGCTGTAATATGAAAATCGGCGTGGGGACACGAAGAAGGCAGGAAACAATGTGCCTACATGAACTGTCCGCTTCTATCTCTCTGGACATCTACCGCCGCACAATACCCTCTCGCCGGCTGCACTCATTGTCGCCCCTGATGGCTTATATACTTGCAAGAACCGTCCGTCCGTCGCTGCTACCAAACGCGATCAGGGAGAGTAGTGGCAATTGAAACAAGGAAAACATCCGAACAAGCACCATTACCTTTTCCGTGACTCCGCGAGGGACGGGTCGTCCCCATCTCCTCCTTCTCCACCTTTCGCAGCAGCAGACAAATCAACACTCTCGTCTGGTGCCGAAAATTCAAGAGATCCAATCCCGTCAAAGACAGAGCCAAGGTGGGGCTGAATCTTGGGAGGGTCGTTGCCGTTGGACAGGATGTCGAGCAGAGCCGCGTTAGACACGAAGTAAAACCTGGTCGAACACGATAAGGAAAACACGATCCACATGAATATTGAATCGGTGTGTTGTTGATAAGTGGGAGAGATTGCGAGTGGAGAAACGTAGCGCTTAGGGTAATCGGCCGACAATATCGTTGAAAAAAAGAGGGGTGTCTCTAACTGAATTCGGTAGGTTTCCTCCTGCCGTTGCGCTTGTTGTGATTGACCACGAACATGGTTTCGACCATACCTCCAGATCTTACTTGCGGAGAGGATCTCGTTCGTTCCTTGCTGAATGCCTCCCAAATAGCGAACATAGGTTACCTTGTCAAACGACCAGCCAATAAACCTATAGCATGACTGGACGCAGTGGCATTTGGATATCGAATGTTAAATGCGTTACCCCTGCAAAATCAGCTAGAAAACGGAGGCACCTGCCTTCGTGCCTCGAGTTTCGGTAAGGACCCTGGTTATGCACAATCACCAGATCCGAACGATGTACGAACAATGCAAAACATGCTACAGCAGCTTGACTTCCGAAAAATAACCGTTGAAATCCTGTAGGAAGTTATAGCGTTCCAAACCTGGGGAAGACGTTTTTCTTCATGTCGAGGTACTCCGTGAGGGCTCTCTCACACTTCTCCAGCTCGCGGTGCATGTTTGCGAGACCTTCTCCCCTTCCGTCCTGACACACCGGGAACATACAAACAGCACAAGCATGGCTACACCGTTTTCGTGTGCTGTTTCACGCGGCCGGAATTACGCATTCGTTGCTCATTCGTTGCGCAACTACTTTGGCATTGCTCTACAATATGTGGTTCTTGGTTGGCGACCGGTATTCGTTCAATGTGGTTGCCTTGCCTGCTAGACCAACCCGAAAGAGGGAGAAGCCCGGTCGCAGACGACCAGAACGCTAGTGAGCATCAACAATATAAAGTGCCTTCAATTTACGCAGACTTTATCACCTTGCCGTGAACGCAGCAGAGACGTCTTGGCAGAGATCGCCTTCGAAACCAGCTACTTTCGGCAGAAAACTGAATGTAATACATCACTATTTATACGCTCTTGCTTCGGAAGAGAACAACGCTCCGAACGACAACATATCCAACGTAGGAATGACCAATTGCTCTTGTTAGCAAAATAGTAAAGCGTGAAATATATCTAAATCACGAAGAATAGCCAAACCCTCCACCACAACACAGCAGCAGTGTAGGCCGGGTGCATGAGCATCTCGAATCGATCGTATATTGCTTCTGAAAATTGCCCGCTGAATCATCCCCGTCTCCGCAACATTCGTTATAGAACAACGCAAAGCTACCGTAAAGTTGCACACTGTACCTCGGAGCAGAATGTGACGACGGTGGGACAATAGGACCCGCTCTTCATCAGGTCCTTGAACTCCAGATCAATGCCTTCGAACCTATTAGGGTCGACAGTTAAGGGTACAAGCTAATTTCTTGGTCTCCTGGGAGAGGTAAATGAACGGGCATCGAAGCTTCTTGATGTCCGTAGAACCTGTCATTGCACATCGTGCGCGTGTTACGATATTGCCGATATACGACGCTGAATGTGAACCAATCGTCGCACTACCCAACGGAAACGTGTGCAAGCATTTCGCCGCACAACCCTATTTGATAGCACGAAGAGATGTGTGGTGCGATCCTCAGACGCACAGGTCGCCTGGTAAACCTTGCCGTCGGAGTGGTGGTCATTCTGGTGACGCATGACGGGGCGCAGCCCGATAAAACTCGACACCATGATAGCATGAAACACGAAGTGTCCGAGTCTTGCAAGTCTCAGCCCTACAAGAAGAAGAAGAAGAGAAAAATAACAACAAACGCAGCATTGACCTTCGCGTGTCGTCTGGAAGCTGAGACCTAATGTCCTTGCTGGTGAGGAAAATGGCCTCAAGCGATGTCCACTGCCTCTGCACCGTCAGCATCAGCTTCAAAAACGTCTCTACCTCTCCCAAGGTGGCCTGCCACTCCGTCACCTGCCGTGCAAATGATTCCAGAATCGGATTTCGGGGACAAACAAGAGGAAGGGTTTTGGTTGAATGGACTCAACGGGAGGAAGCTGGTGGGCTGTTACCACACAAGGTGGTAGAGTTGTCACACTCAACACAATGGCAGCGTATGTTCCAAATACGGCCAAACAGCACGTAGTATTATATGTTGTACATGATGCGGTTGGTTAGACAATGTGACGGATGCAAAATTTGTTCTAGTACCTTCGCCCAGCCCTGGAACTACAGGCTTGTTGCATAGCAGAAAAAGTCAAAATGTTGTTGCCATCGGATTCGACGTAATTGTTTTCTTCGACTTTTTCCCGGCAGTCATCGGGCTCAAGGCCGATACTACCCAGGGCGACTCTTCCGTCCACTGTACGTATTGCATGTGGCTAGCATATATCCCGAGAGACCACACGGTGATCGGATCGAGGAAAAGAACGTGAAACACTCTTCCGAAGAGATCTCCCGAATTCCAAGACTGCTGTCAAGCATGCACCTCACCTCCTCTCGGAAGAAGTCCACGAACTTTCCCATGCCGGCCATCCCCTGGAGCTGCATCTGGTGGTCCTCCAGCGCTTCGAGAACCTCGTCCGCCCCGAACAGCACGAACACCTCCGTATCCCGGTGCCGCACAAAGCTAAGCTGCTCCTCTTTCCAACGGGTTTCGATGTTGCGCAGGCGTGTCTCGACCTTGAGCTCCTTGGTGGCCACCTCAACCGCTTCCATGCACGCGTCCACGTACTTGTGCAAGTCGAGGGAAAGGGCATCCTCCAGGGAAAACGAAGGCCCCAACACGGTCGCGAGCGTTATCCTTTTTTGCGGCTGTTGAAGCTGTCCGTGTCCTTCCAAGCCAACGTTCGTGCTTGAGCGGCGACGCGCTTGCTGCGAGAAAAAGAGAAACAGCGGTTGTCTGTGCCGTTTGGGTGCTTCTTAACACCGAGAACAACCACACTTGTCATCAACGAAAGGAAAGGTCTTACTGAATGAATGAAAGGTACTTTTAGGTGCTAGACGTCGTGCGATCGAGACGGTAGCAAATATTGTCAGCATTGGACACCGCACCCTGCTCAGCCTCCGTTGAGCCGGCGGACGATGCTGGTCCGTGACGTCTAGGAGGTCCTTCCAGTGACGATCACGCATGGCGGGGGAGTGCAGTTCGTGAATCTGATACAACAGCACAGCGACACGAGCGGAGAGAAAAGGGAATAATTAACATACAGGGGTGCGAAACGTGAACGACGTCTGTGGGCGCCCCTGCGACTCGCATGGAACATGGATGAGATACCCGTGAAAGGGCAGAAAACAGGGACTGGAGTGACAAACGCTTGAACTATGGTTGAAGCAGGATGTAATAACCCACTTTCTCACTTTCTCGAGGGAGCAGTGCCGGGGACAGCCTCAAATCAAACCGGGAAGAATCGAACTGTTGGAACCCATACAATCACACACGCAACCTTGACCCAAGCCTAAAGAATGCTTGCTAACAGGTGCATCAAAGGTCCTCAACAGAAGGTACGCTGAACCAGTCTAACATACCACGGGCAGAGGTATTCACAAGTTAAAACCCACGTCCCAGGCATGTGCAATGTGATCGATTTCTTGTCTTTGTACCAGAGGATGTCCAACATCACTGACATTTTCGACCTTGTAATTTTCGAAAGGTTCTCCTTCTTGGGGCCAGCCTACATGTACCGCCGTGCCTCCCGTGCAGGGTAAGCGCCTTCTTCGATGTTGCGCGAGATTTAAATACTACTGAAGCATAACTTTAAACACTCACAAGGGGCAGAACCGTAGACATGTTGACCACCCGTTCGTCCACGGCTTTGTACAGGCCCCAGTCACGGATGCGCCTTGGCAGCCCCCGGATGTGAAGCTGGAGAGACCTACGCATAGGCGACCACAGTTTGCGGTTGGTTTATATTTCTGCACAACAACTTCTTCTACTCTGAAGCAGGTGCAGTTGGTACCGTATATGTCGCCATCTGCTCCCAACAGTTCAGACATACGTACTCGTGTGCAGTACTTCGCAGACTGGGATCCTTCGCAAACAAGGTCCAAGAAATACCATGCACCAGTTGCGAGGACTAGTGGTTTGGGGTCAAATCGCCGAGTTAGGAATCTGTCATGGTATGCCAGGCCGTCGCCAAGGGGATGAGCGGTGTTCCTGTTTGAAGGTGGATTGAATAATGACCGTTTCAAACACGATCGAAGTACATTAAGGGTTTGCCTTCGCCATTACCTGGCCTCTTCCAAGAGCTCGTCGGTCTTGATGTCGGCCCAGAGCGTGGCCGTCCAGGAAGCAAACAGCCCGTCCACAAGACCGACCACGTCCCACACCATCTTCAGCAGTCGGAGTTGCGTCCGCACCTCAACGAGACCTGTATGTCTTGTCGGCGACAACTCGAACAGCTCCTCTAGCTCCCTCATGGACAAGGCCTTCGCTTCGAGGGCACGCAGGGACTGTTGGATATTGTCCAACTTCTTGTAGCTTGCAACTGCTGCCTGGAAAGGATGAGCTGCGGTGCTGTCGCCGCCTCCGTCGTCGACTGACGTTCGCTTTTGCGCCGTCGCGAACGGCGCCGTTCGCTTAAACAGAGCAACGAAGGCTTTGACCTGCAGGCATTTGGATTGAAATCAAGTAACGATGGCGTCCGCTCGAAACAAGCTGGAACTAAGATGTCAAATAAATGGTAGGGGCAGAGTTTGATATAACGCGTTGTCGAGATCGGTATTATATTGCGCTCAAAAATATTTCACGAATGCAGAACTAAACCTTCATTCCTCGCTTGGAGTGAACATCAGGTGTTTCGTTCGAACATCATTGATAGACGTCGTACAGCATGGAATGTGAACATGTACGACCGGGGTTGTACGCCACATGTGCGCAATGCGCAAGCAGCACCTCTTCGCCGAAGTTAGCGATATCCTTCCGCACTCCATCAGCGGCCGCATTCTGCAGTGGCTGTATCTCGCCCTTGACGCGGTAGGCCTTGTTCACGGTGTTGTCCCAGAGCATGTATGCCGAATCTAGGAACTCAAGCGCGGGCTGCTTGTTGACGGGGGGAAGATCCACGGGTATCCCTCTGCTCTTGAGCAGCAGCACGGTATCCTTGAGAGGGCCGAAGAGACCGGTCACCATGGGGGCCTTCTTGCGGACGTCGCGAATATGGGTCATCGTGGACATGATGCCGTCTTTGTCTTCGGCCTGTATCAAGGGGGGCAGGGCGAAATCGAGCAAAATAAACAGGTTGTAAATCTCGAAACGACGTGGCTCGACGCTCTGAAGGGAGTTCTTTTCGACGTCGAAGCCATGTTCAATGGAAATCTTGTCTTATGTTTCGTTGGAGTCCCATCACTGCAATTCGAAGCTTGCGACACTTGCAAACCGAACGCAACACGGGAAGTTCCAATTCCAGTGAATCTCTAGAGTCATGAAGATGCTTCTATCGCTGGCATTTTGCTCTTAGTTGCAATACAGTTGTTGAAGGTAAGGTCAAGGCCGATCGCACCGTGCATCACAGCCGCTTCCGCTTCGTGGCGGAAAACCAGCTGCTTTAGAATGTGATGCTCACCGACAGGGGTGTCTCCAGCCCTTTCTGCGTGTATGCGATGAAGGAGTACATCCTCTCCAAAGATGAAGACACGTGGTCCTGCAGACTCTGCGCGAAGAGGTAGATCCATTTCGTCACCCAAGTGCTTATGGCCTGCTTCATGGGCTGCGCGTTGACGCGGACGAAGCCCACGTCCTGGTTATGCTTCAGAGACGCCACCTCCGACTGAACTCCAAGGTAGAGGTGTATCTTTTCGTCGAATTTCGCGAGGTTGAGCATGCGGAGCACCCGTGTGTCGTCCGTGCCGTCGTCACCCCCCGCTTGCTCTGAGACACCCTGCCGTGCTCCTCCTCCTCCAGCCCCTCCCCCGGCGTCGTCGTCCTCATCTTCGATGACCTCGTCGTAGCTGGCCTCCTCGAGAAACTCCTTGAACATGGCTTGTAGGTCTGTCGTCCACAGGTATTCGTAGGCAGAGAACTGGCGCTTGTAGGCTAGCATGGAACTCTCCATCACGTCAAGCCTTTCGTGGATCTGGGACAACTGAGACCGCACTTCAGGATCGTCCTGTTCAGATAATGTCGGAGGCATTTGTTGTGGGGTTCAATTTGAAGCAAAAGCAACGAGCAGATATCGGGGCCGGGACGTGCTACAATACTGTCTTGGTTCGTGCTTGGTGCAACTGTGAGAGGACTATGAACCCACATTTTCCCCAACACGAAAAACAGGATGTAGTTGGCTACTCTACAGGCCACACCAGTGGGCCTTCGAGCTACCATCACGGGGATTTGTGTACCCAAAGACGTGGCCAACCCCGGGATGCACCTGAATGTCTTTCAGGTAAGTCCCGTCCGTGCCGTCGATGCGACGGAAGGCCTTGGCTACGTTGAGAAACCCTTCCACCCAGCCCCACGTCATCCTCCGCAGGGTTGCTCGCGCCACCCAAGACGCTGCCCCTTTCCCACCGCCTCCTCCTCCGCCACCCCCGGCTCTACCGGCCGATTGCCCCTTTTGACCCTGTGCCGCGTTCGTGACGACTTTCTCGGGGTTGACCCTGGATTCCACCGTCCCAATGTCGGGAACGTAGGCGACCTTGCAAACAACCACCAAAAGGGGGAATGAAGCGGGGCAGCGCGGGTGAGTTCGCTCCATCCTCAAGAAGTCCAAAGATGCTTACGATCAGCCAACACAGGGTGATGAGGGCCACTGAACTACGAAGACTGTTTTCATGGAAGGCTGGAATGTCATCACCCTCGAGGTGGTTTGCCCCGTGAATGCCTGATTGAGCGTCAAGCTACCGCGGCTGGTGCAGGTTTTGTCTTCTGTTTGCTTGGTGGTCAACGTTTCCTGGCACTTGTACTGTATACAATATTGTTTACTAATTTGTCATACATCCGAACGACATCCCACGAGATGCAGTACAGCGCGAGCCATCATCCCAGTCTTGAAGGTTTGGCCAATCACGACTTTGGTGCGACACCAAGATGCTGCATCGGGTAAGGTACGGTGATTTCCTCACCTTGCCTCCGGCGAGGTGCATCTCCAACTCCAGCATCGGGGGAAGCTGTTGTTTGACGATGTACGAATGGCTCATCTGCTGGTTGAGTGTGCCGAGAGACCCGGCTACCACCTTGATCAGGCCTTGTACAACCTGAAAAAACATTGAGAATGCACAATTTTGTTTGATGTTGTGCAATCTTTCTTCCATGCGTGTGCGGGAAGGGTGGGATTCGTTATTGTGTACAAGCTACGTAGCCTGCCTAGTTTGTCCTATAGGGGTGATCTTGCCGCGTACAGTGTCTTGCGCACTGCACCCGTATGAAGCTTGGTTGTAGTCGACTAGCAACGTCGTAGCGGTGTGTCGCACAGGAGAGCTATAGAAGTTGTGCTCTACCTCGGAAAAAATGTATCTAGCTCACCAGTGAATTAACGAAATCGACGTAATTTTTCCAGTCAGGAAAGCCTGCCGACACCTTGAGCTTCCGGTTGGTATCTTTCAGCAGTTTGTGCAGCTCCAGTCCCCCCTCTCGGATCGCCGCGCATCTTTTGAATGGATGTACAGCATCGTATTAAGGACAGAGACGCGCAAGAATACCTCAGCGGTTGGTGCCTCGGGTGCTTGACGTGCTGGCACGCTTTCCTTCTGCAGGGCATACACTTGCAAACCATAGTGATTACCCAACACGTTCGTTCCCAAATCGTGTGGATTAGTCCCGGATATACTAGGATGGATTCAAATATGGTGCTTGGCTTCCAAATGTTTAGAAGATGATTGGCGTAGGCGTGTATGCTTCGACGTCGTAAACCAATGACCCTCCCGCAGCACTGAAGCACCTGCCGAACACTTTCTTCACGCTAGGATTAGTTCGCAGGGTCTACCATTAACGCCCATGCCTCACCACATAACTTCAGCATTCTGACGTACGGCATGATGATATATCGTTTACGTCATGCCGCACTATCACATCGTGTCAGGCCTACCGGGTCTATCGGTGGTCAGTCAGTGCACGCGCATCAGGCATGCTTGGAGTACGTCTTCTACGGAAAATACCTGTTGTCGATCACAATATGAGTAAACGATCGAAGCTCGTTCGGTGTGAAACGCCATACACCGGGAAGGATCTGAAATTTCCGGACAGAAAAACGCAAACAGGGGAACACGTCCGATAAACTTTTCTTGCCTCTGCGTGACGATGACGCTCTGCATCTGCTGGAAATTTTCCGCCGTGGATGTCTTGGCACCCCTTTCGAACAGTGGCTGGGCGGCCCACGCCCGCGTCATCACCTCCAGTCTCTTTAGGTTACCCTTCATGCCCGACAACGTTTCACTCAGCTCTTTCACCTGCAAGATAAAACAATCAAGATAGTGATATCGAGGTTATGTTCCGCGATTCTTAGTGGTAGCTGATTTTTTTCGGACGACAGACCAAACCCCGAGTTGCCGATTCTTGACGTTTGTAGTGCATGTCAAGGGTGAGCCGACGGCATCCATAGGTTCAACGCGAATTCCGACTGATATGCTATGGGGATGCTGTGAACAGACGGTGTTATCTTCTCTAATTACCCAATGTGAAAAACGACGGAGGTGCACAGGTCCGGTGCGATTTGGTTCGGAATATCAGCTTCTGGGTGCACCACAACCCAACCCATCATGGGCATTTCATGCTCGCCTCAGTCATGGCCTCCCCGATGAAGGTGTCGATCCCCGTGCTCCGCCAATTCAGGGTCTGCGCCGGCGCTCCTGAAGCCATTCCGGTACCCCCCGCTCCTCCAATCGCCTTTCCGCCGGCGCCTCCCGTGGCTGCTGAAAACACGTGGAGAACATAGAACACGTTCTCAATTTTGGTGGTAGGGACCCCGTGGAAAAAGGAAGACTTCTAGATGTTGGGGGCTCCCATCCGGATTGAGTCCCGATACTCAGCATATGTGCTGGCAGTATGGTCGTGGTGATTGTCCTCTCTTCGTTCAAACATTATTGTTTCTCGACAGGAGTTCTTTTCAGACCAGCTTCTAATATACAAACGAACGAACCCTTACACATACACGCGTCCCATTCTGCCTCAACGAGGTCTACACACGCTTTGCTTGCTAATCGCCTTTGGCCGTCGTTCGCTTACCTCCAGTTGCATTTTTCCCTGCGCCTTTTTTTGCACTGGGGGTATTTTTACCGTTCTTTTTTTTGGGCCCTTTGCCACCGCCACCACCGCCACCGCCACCGGCCTTAGCGCCCGCGCTAGGCTTGGACGATTGTATCGCAATCTTGTGCGCTTCCCCCCCAATCCCTTGCGCGAGGAGCTGGTCTATTTGTTCCAGTTGTTGCTGCAGCAAGGGCCTCTCGACCGGCAGCAAGGTAACCTCGACGTTGTTGTGCATGTGCACTATGAGATCAAGGTTCCCCATGTGCCTGCGGAAGAGCTCGCCTCTGCCGAACACCTGATCCATAGGCCATTCCACGGCGATAGGAGATCGCGCAAGAGTATCTGTGGGATTCCTATACGGGATGGCATGGTTTGAGCTAATTGTGTCGGAGATCCCGTAATGTATTTAGAGTGGGGGCTGACAAAGCACCAAATGGTTTAGAGCTCCCTCGACCCGAGCGAAAATATAGATACCTAACTCTCTAAATACTTATTTTCAGGCTCTTGCTCATACTCAAAGCGCGAGGCTATTTCTTGGACTCGTTGGCATCGTGTCACCATATATATTTATATATGTGAAGAGCAAGCCCGCTTCCAAATTCCCAACCCATTCCTGTTGTCATTTGTATTCGAGGGTGAGTTTGTGGTTGGGTTGTAGCAATGATTCGCCCTACCTCGAGGGCAGACTCGGGCACTCGCAGTCCCAGCAGCAGGAAGTATTTCACCTCCCTGAGGAGGCGCACGATGAGAGGGTCGAAGTTAACCCTAAGCAGCCTGTCCGCCTCTCGCACCAGGAGAGGATTTTTTAGCTTGGTCTCGATCGAAACCTGGATGCTCGCGCCCCAGGCCTCGATGTTTTGGTTTTCAAAGTCTGCCAGCTGCCCAACCAGGAGGGTGTAAGCCTTGACCAGCTCTCGAGCCTCCTCCGTGGCAAGCACCTGTGAGGGGGCGTGAACAAGGGTTCCAGGTGGATCTGCTTGCCTCGGGGTGTTGAGACAAGAGTCGTTCTTTCAACAACGAGATTTAGGCTCACAGGTCAAGACACTGGAGTACGTAGTGTACACGTGGGCATTGGCATCAGAGGTCCTCCACAACCGTTCATCGCAAGATCTAGCCAGTTATGAGTCACCGTATCGAAACATCAACTTGCAGCTGGCTACGCACCTTGTTGTCGAACTCTTTGATCTTCGACATCGGCAGCGAGACCCTCTCCAACAGGCCTCTCGACCACGTTAACGCTCCGGCGACGGGGGGGAGATTGTTAGCAATCGGAGGGTCTTCGTTCTGCTTGATGAACAACTGTAGAACCGGAAGAGAGAGGGCTGTAAGCAATCGTGGAGTGGAGTAAAAACCAATCATTCTGTCGTCCATTGGTGTAGTCAGCACGAAAAATGCCGTCGTGCAACCTGCCGACGGAGGGTGCGTCAAGCCAGACCTAGCTAGCTTAAACACGGCTGTAATTGCAGCATCGTCGTCAACTACCAGAAATAACGATACATTGGTTCGCCCGTCACGCATCTCGTTTCCGGCCGCACCCTCTCAATATTTTCCGATAAAACAACTCTCTGTGTCGCACAGAAAATCATAATAGTTCATAATACAACGCATATTGATTCATCGTGCGTACTTCAGCACACCGGTTACACCCGTGGCGACTTCGGGTTAAGGTGGGTGCACCCACCGCGTACCTGCTTGACTAAGCCAACCTCGGTGGCGAACTCCTGCACCATAATCGCGTGTTTCCGCTGCAGCTCCTCGGCGATGGCGGGTCTGTGCACGAGGTCCGAGAAGCAGTCCAGCAGCCGGAAGCGCCCCCTCAGCGTAGGGCAGTCGTCGAACGCTTGCGTCAGAACAGATGCCAACCTTCTCTCCAGACTCTTCACGGACAGCCTGCACGGCATATGCCAACGTTCAGTGGATCAATGGACAGTATGGGGTGGTAGTCGCTATTTTGACCAGGCGGGGACGTACTCTCAGCATATTCCTCGCCTCTACGATTCTAGGAGCTACCATCGAATTTTCCAGAATTGAAGCTGCAGCAATCCCTTCCAAATCGATCCGCTGTTCGCGCTGACACTGCTGGTTTTCATCATGCATGAATGTGTATGGTGTTCGAACCGCAGGCCTCCCTGTATCCCCGTATCTCATAAACGCGGGACGGAATGTTTCTTGTTTTGACTGACCAAACCGGGCGGGAGGATTCTTTGAAGAATAACAACGCCATGAAGATGAAGACGCTGAGGTTGGAAAAGGTGCAGGCGATTAACCACTAGCTCAGCGACGTTCATACTGCAAGGGTCCGCGCCTTTGGCGGAGTACCGCTAGTGGGGCTGGACACGACGAGGGTCCGGACAGGGGTAAGGGGGGGAAGCGTGGCAGAACACCAGTCAAGTGCCAACTTTCGTGGTACGGAGAAACAATTTTTCTGGCTTGAGGGTCAGCAAGGCACGGAGTGAAGGAACCAAAAGGTCACAGCGGGCCACTGAGGTGAAGCCAACAACAAAAACAACAACGACATCAGCGGTAGTTGCAATGGCATGCCTGACCTGAACGTCTGGTAGCTGTTCTCAAAGGCACCAGCTGCGTCAAGGTCGATGATGTCATAATCCACGTTCTTCACCGCGTCAACGGCCAGGCCAAAGTCCAGGTAAATCTGAGAAACCGAAGTGGTGAGCACCTTCCCCTTGGTCCCCCCGACCTCGAGGTTGGCCAGCTGTATGCAATAAAAATATCAGTAGGGTAAGGGCGAAGTTTCAACCTACGTCACAGGATACATGACCGGTTGCACTCCCTAAGGAGACCTAATTCGGTACTGGTACGTACACTGCCTTTCGCGATAAGAGGGTAGTTTCCTGTTGCCGTGTGAGGTCTGGGCCATTCAAAGCAATCACACGAATGATGACCAATCGGTGTGTACTACACCTAAACAACTACTATTAACAGGAAGTCGGCGGACTATAAATAATCTCTTGCATTTTCGTACCTTTTGGAACTGGGCGATGGTTACCGTCAGGTCCAAGACGTCGTGACAGCGCTCGAGAAACGCGTCCATCCTCGCGAAGACGGCGTTGTTCTGCACCCTCCAGGGGTTTGATGGACACTGCACGGCGGCTTTGGCTTTGTAGTCAAAGTATGTCGTCTTAAAATTGCCCAGGACCTGGAAAATATGTGTAGCACATGGTTCTATTCATGTCAAGTTGTAACAAGGGCATGGATATTCAGCGTCTCACCTCAGCTACAATGTTGTACGGAAACGTGGCGCGTTGAGACTGTAGAACAAGGGGCGCATTGGACCCTCGACGCGACTGTAGGTCGAAACTGCGTGCGGACGACGGATCAACATCGTTGCGGCATTTCGCATCCTTTCGTCGCGTACGATATGGTTGAAGGTGACCAGACAGGAGCAGAGGTTACGGCCAAGACACTATTTACGCCAGGATCTACCGAACCGTTATGGAGTGCGATGATACCCGCCTTTCAGTACCTTAAGCGACGTCTCGAGGAGTTTTATCGCCTCCCTCTGTTGGTCCTGCTCTATCAGTCGAAAGATCTCCCCTCCGGCTAGCATGTCGGTGGCCCGCGCAACGAGCGTGTTGCACATCTAGGTTGGTCGGGATAGCAGACAACAACGGCCAGCAAACAAAAACGGGTACGAACAAAAAGCGTGCGAACGAAATCGTGTAGCCGATGATACATCTTCCTTGGAATATATCCGCCTTGAACATTTGGTGGAACTAAGAAGGAAGAGGGTTCCTACGTATCACATCTGCCTTGCCCTTGTGCTCCTGTCCATACCTCGACTTAGGGTTAGCACGAAAGAAACGTGGGATTAACCACGAAATCACCTATGAAGTCAAAGAATTGATGTTTTTGATTGCTCTGCGAGCACCCCATGTTATAGGAGAATAATAATCAAGTCTAACAAACTAGGAAGCAAGCAACTATCGACGGTTTTACGAACGGCGTCATGCGTCATTGCTCGCACCGTCTGTGGATACTGTCTACCTTGCTCTCAACATCCAGATGTTGAATGTACTCTACTCTGGTCCTGTTAGGCACAACCTCGAAGGGTCGGTTGTCGGCGTTACATGTGCTACGCTGTTTAGACAGATCCCCCGCTATTAGCCCGACGGTGTAGAATTCTTGGTACCAGCGGGGAAGGTAGGTGACAACACGCACCATCCTCCAACGTTGACGCCCCGTATCTTCTTACTAAGGAAAGGGTGTGTGTGGAAGTCCAATCATGTGTATCGAGAAGGGTTCTAGAAAGGCGTTTCCAGCGCCACCATGATAAACTCCAGTGCAAGCGTCGGGAAGAAAGGGTGTGTGAATCAATTGATCCAGTCGATAGTGCTTGCGAGTCCGCGTGCACACAGCAGTTGCATTTACCCACGGTTCACGCCTCGTTCTCACCTCCCGCACGAACACAACGAGCCGGGTGCTGGTATTGTAGTACCCGGAGCTCTTCCACACGAGCAGCAACATGTGAAGCGCCGGCCTGTACAGTCCCGGCAGGTTCTCCGGAACGATCTCCGCTTCCAGCCGCTGCAGCCACGGTCGCAGTGGCCGCAAGTACCTGTTGGTATCGTTCGCTTCCGATCTAGCCAAGAAAGCCTCCTTGCAGAGCTTGGCGAAGGGGGTAGAGTAGGTGCTCTTGTTGCGGTCCAAGTACCGGAGGATCTTTCTGACCCGGACCGACTGCAGCTGGGCAAATATGCCGTTGAGGTCCGCGGCCTTCTGTTCCCAGAAGTCAAGCTCCTCAACGGGACCCGGATGGAGGGGTGTCCTTTGCTGCTGCTGCCGCTGCTGCTGTTGGGGTTGTTGCTGCTGCTTCCTGTCGATTGATGACAGCAAGGCCGCCTCGGGCTCCTGTAGGATGATTTGTTCGAGGGGTTGGGTTAAGGGGACAGGCGAGAGGTTTGGTATTCACATTGGTGCCGGCCTATCGCTTAAGTCGTACTTACTACCGTTCCTCTCCTAGTCACTTGCCAGCATGAGGCTCGAGAGTGCACGGGTGTGAGGGGCAAGGGGGTGGTTGAGGTTGTCGGGAAGAGGAAGGCTATTTACTTCATTGCCGATGAAAGCAAAACTCACCCTCCACACCCAAATTGCAAACGTTGCTTTCAAGCGTAGCAAGATGGATTGAGAAAGGTAGTTTTTTCTCCATAACCAGGTAGACGACATTCCACATTCTACGTTCTTCGCAGCTGACACGTCTGTACTCGTTGCGTACGTTGCTCGTGACTACTTCCCAGCTATTCATGGTCGAGTCCCAAACGCATAATGGCCAACTTTACCGAACTCTTCCGCCTTCTGCCAATGGCTGCTGACAAACATTGGATTCATGCGCTCTCTTCGTCTGCCAGACAAAAACATGAACTTCGCGGGATTCCCTTTTTCACACCTGTTTCAGGACGCTCTTGATCTGCTTGGTCCATGTAATGAGGGTCGACTCTAGTACATGCATCAGCTCCTTGTGATCGGTATCGTCCCCCACCCCTACTCCTACTCCCTGTCCACCCGCATCTCCCCCGCCCTCCTTCTGCGATCGTCCGGTAGAAGCAGACCCGTTCCCATTCTCCCGACCGCCACCGGTTTGACCAACCGAACCCGTCGACGTTTGAGGCTTGCTGCTGCTGTTGTCGGTCGACCTCGCCTGAGGGTTGTATGAAGGGGCCTTCTGTCCCACCGGCGGGGCGTTTTCCTGGTTGACACCGAGAACGACAAGCTAGTATCAAGGGCAGAGATCGCATGACTTCGAGTCGTCTTCGCCGAACTCAACCTTTTGTGATTTTGGTCCTGGGTTTCTGGGTTTGTGTGGGTTCGCTTGTGCAGCCCCTTTGTAGGCGGACTGTCGCGGAAACGCAGGTACAAGCACCCTACCATTGTTGCGGTGAAAACACGCGCTTACCTGCTGCTGTTGTCTCTCATTGCTGCTGCTGTTGGCGTACGAACCAGGGTCTGGTGGAAGTGGCAGACACGTGACCCCTCGAACTTGTCCAAGAGCCACCTGGACGTTGGACACTAGAGTACCGAAGGCGTCCATCACCTGTCATTGTGATTGTCATTGTCGCCACGGGAGTTTGGCTTTCGGGTTTAGGGAATGTTGGTGTAAATAAGGGCGGTGCGCATGTGCGCCGATATTGAACCTTTGTCCCACGGAGCACCGCAACAAGACCTGTCGTGATCCTGTGCCTGTTGTTACTGCCTTGCGAGTGGCAATACCGGTAATACGATTGTGGAATCAGGCTGAGTTATGCGGCCAGAGCAGCGATAATTATTTGAAATGTTCAGGTTCGTGCATTTGGGAGGGGGGTCTCTTTTCCACCGCTTTTCCTTGGTGAAGAGAAGAAAGCAGAGAGGCCGGGTTCGCTTGCTAGTTGCCCCCATGGTTGAAATACCGGGTCTACTATCATAATATACCCGACAAGTAGAAAGAAGCAGCGATTTCCTAAAACTGCATTTTTGACAGAGGGAAAAACGAATAGCCAGAAAATCAGGTGCAAACAGCGTTACAATGATACTTCGAAGTAGGCAATATCAGCGAAGAGTTGACCCGACCGCGTGCATGTTCCACGACGCAATCCAAAACGTGGTGTCTTCACTCGGCCTTAATTCTCTGAGCCGAATGGTGTCGTTGCGGACACGTGAGACAGGCAAACTCGAATCCTGTTGGGAAAGTTAATGTAGCGGGAGTGTTTCGTCGCCTGGCCTGGATTGCCGGCATCTAGGGTGAGAGTTGTCTTGATTGACTTACCTGACCGGAGACGACATCGCTCCAACCCTGATCCTCCACGTGGGCTCTCAGCAGCGCTGCGTAAACGGACTGCGTCACCCGGCATAAGTGCGGCAGCGCTCCGACGGCCGGTAGATCGCCCACCACAATCTTCAGGTATGTTCAAGCGTTGCATGCATGTAGGGGGCGTAAAAAGTATCGTCAATGGAGGGGGTACGGCACCCGACCTCGCTTACCTTCGGGAAGGGGGAAATGTATCGGTAGACTTGACTCTACCTTGCTGAAAGTGTCGTTTGTACCGCTCTGGATACACGCTGATTTGGTGTTAGGTGTGGGGTTCTTGCGTGCCGTTGTGACATCAGCCATGACCATTAATGATATTTCCTACGGGAGAGTTTGATTCGATGTCGAACACGATCAACGCAAGACTTCCACGTGCAGTTCAATCCCGACAGTCCTGGCTACGAAAGAATAGTAGTCTATGCCGACTACTACGAAACCACGATGTTTACACGAATTTATGGACACAGTTCCGCTCGCCTCTTGATCAAAAGCATCGCCAGAGACAGCCCTTGGTTCCAGCTTGGCAGCGTATACGCAAGTGCCCTTGGTATTCTCCGGTGGCTTCAACTCCACCCTGCGAGCGAGGAGGTGGCGCAGGACAGGACAGTAGTAGGGCGCCAGAGTGCGTCCGGTTGGTGCTGATACCTCACGGCCACAGAAGAGCTCTGCCGTACAAACCAAACCTTGCAGTTGCCGCTAGGTAGGTAGCGCAGAAGAAACCCTGCAGCCAACGTCGTCCACGATGGCAACGTACCTTTTGGGTAGATGTTCTACTGTACAATGGAAGCGCTCGGGCAGAGGCTTCTCAGGATAATATGTACTTCAGTCTACCACTCAGTGGCACGCGAGACACGGGTGAAAATGCTAATCTGCACGGTAGGTAGGCCACGTATTGTTTGTCCCCAGGTTCAGCGAGTTGCATGTCGTACAACGGTGTTCTTTGGATCCATGCCTTTCCGGATGTATGGCACTCCCTAGGTGTCACCTCCTCTGTAAGTGCGACAACAGCAGTTACGTGCCACACCCACGCATACCCGGGATCGCGCGCCCTTAATACCACACACCCTCCATGGCTCTCATGATGCACTGTATAATCCGGACCATTGCTTTTGAATCCGAGGTGAAATGGTTGCTTTGGGAAAGAAAGAAGACAGCACTACTGTACCACCTTCTTTTGCTCACCTCAGACCACTGTTTCCCTTGTCCGAGAAAAAGTATAGAGCCGAAGGATCTCCCTGTCCCCCCTCCAGAAACGCGTTGACTCTTGCCAACGCCCCTTCGCTGTTGCCAAAGGACCGGATGTTCTGCGCCGTCACCTTGGGGAAAGAATGCGCCACCTTGCAACAACAGCGGCGAAACGTTTGCGCCATTGTCGCAGCAACGATGGGGGAGGGTGTGTCTCAATGCTGGCTTCAAAGACTCCATGCAGTACATCCCTATTGAGATTGCTGTTGCGGTATCTCGACCTGGTGCGGTCCTTCTGTCTTCAATTTTCAAAGAAAAGCGGGATGACACCCCGCATGGTATCATCAACCCTTGTGCTCAGTAGTGCAGCTCTCAAAGTCTCGGCCTCATGGCGGTGTGACCAGCTTCCAGAAGTCCCGTGCTGGAATGCATTCACAGGGTGGCAGATATTTGTCGATTCGGGGGGGAGGGACGCCAGCCTGCTCGGGGTTCCATGATGGTGCTGCACACTGGCGATCTCTGTACCGCTGTGTGGAGTCCACTACAGTATAACGTACACTGTAGACAAGATTTAACTCTGAGGGTGCTACAGTGCTGTAGGGCTCAAAGTGATGCTTACACTTTCGTTTGATAACGAACTGGTCATCACGAGGCACGCTGCTGCTCTTCACGAGCGTTGATTCTGGTATTACTCCACACAACACTGATTCCGTGGGCACGAACATGTACGCAAGTCTACACGTACAGTTGTTCTTCCTACGACATGTTCATACCACGCATACCACGCACTGGGTTTGACATACCTGACCCAGAAGCCAGTCCCATCTTCGATCGACGCTGACAGGCAGAGCGCTTCCTCGCCTTCTAGATTGACCGACCATGCCAACAGCGAGCCGCACCTTCGCTGTATCTACCTCCTCCCCCTGTCCGTATCTTTGTTCCTTACATATCCCTAACGACACGACTTTTGCTCAAAGATGCGGCGAGATTTTGTCTTGTGTTCTTCCGCGCCCTTCGCCGAACCAAGACTGTCGGCAGGCGTCACTTCAGCGGTATATGTTGTTTATAAAGTAGGGCCAATGAAACGCCAGGGAGTTCACTGAGAACCAAGCGGCGTTTTTTTTCATGGCTCCCCATGGATCCTCCCATCCTCCCGTCGCCCTCATCTTGTGCCGTGACCTCGCGTGCCTCTCTTCCCGGTCAACTTTCTGTTCCTGCACTCTCGCCCAAAGGAGCGTGTGGGCGGTGAGCGAGGTGAGTGGTGGAGGCGGGTAGATTTTTCCGAAAACGTAGACCAATGCTTGCTGCCGCGAGCAACACAGCAACCCGTGATTGATTGACACAATTGCAATATGCACCGACACCGTTCTTTCGGAGAGAGCAGCACGGCACAACAGCGGCTACGCTATACAGTTAGTTTATCGTCATGCCATGACGTAGCAGTAGCACCCAGTTGAGCATTTACCTGGCATGGTGGCAATGGTCCAGAATCTGCTGTGTTCGAAATGGACAGTGCCGGCCAGCAGCTCGCATTTTTTTTTTTTGTCGTCGCACTTCAAAACAAAGCGCCTACAACACCGAGCATTTCTGCCGGACCCGTAGACTCCAATCCGTGGTCACACTGAAGGATTTCTCTCCCTGAGGTCCCCTACCCAGTGCTTGCGTGCGATATTCACAAGAAATCGAGGTCTACATTGATTTTGGATTTTATTTTAAACCTCTGCATACAGTAGTAGTTTGGGCTCACAGCCACCGGCATACATTCGTATGTATTTGAATCAATGGTGCTGCTGTCGCTTGGAAGCCTAAGCTCAATATGGAGAAGCGCGGCTGTAGGATTTGACCCTTAGGTGTTTCGCACGAGCAGACGTGCATTGAACGTGCTGCACTAGATCCTGATGTAGACTGACTCTGAAAACGGCAAAGAGCACCCCAACAACCACAATGCATGGAGATGTAGACACGACCATATGGAACTGCATGCTTCGAGAGAAGAGAAAGAACCCAATTGTTGCCCCACAAAGCAGCGGTTGGGGCTCCACCTGCACACAGTAAATACCAGTATATTAAGTAGCTCAATACACCAGACAATTTTTCCGCACTTTATGCATATGTTCAGGACAGCATCGAGCACAGCAGTACATGTTGTCGGGACGGCAGGAATTCAGTCAGACAAATGCTTCGTGTTGTACACATCCATGGTACTGCGGTGTGATGCCTGTGTTCCTCTCCTCGGCCTCTGGCTTGCTGTACACATATCTCCCAAAACCCGCATGTCCCCTGGTGAAACTGTACAGCCTGGTACTGGAAAAAAATGCTGACTGGGCGTCAGTATAGAAAGTGCATTTGGGTACACTTTCCATGCTGAAGCCAAGTCAGCTTTCGTTCGTCGGGACTGTACAGCCTCTCCCCATGAGCGGACGCGATTTTTTCGGGCCCCAAAGAAACCTGAAACTACAGTAACTGCGTATGAGTAAGGTAGGAGCTTCATGGGATATCTGACTCTTCCCGATTTCGTTCCGAAATCTGGATGTGTCTCAAATCCGAGAATACTACAGTATCCGGCAGGAAGTTCGTTGTCGATATTTTGTAAGCGGAAAATGAGGCAATGAGGAGAACCGAAGGAGCCCAAGAAAACCTGACAACCAACCACCCCAATCAGACCTCACTCAATTACACCACGTGTTCATATTACGCAGTGTGGATCAGCGCTCCGACATAAACCGTAAACCCACAAGATCATGGCGGCCTCGCTTCTCAGAAGAGGGAGTTACAACAGCCGAGACATCAGGTTCGAGCTCGAGGCAACCATCGTCGTATTCGAGGTGAGTCGGTCCAAACCACAACGCGCCCGATTCCCCCTTGAAGCATTCTGTTACTAGAACCAGGGCAAACACCAAGTACGGTGACCATCATTGCAGTGGGAAGTGGTGTGGTGTACGCGGTGGTGGTTTGTCTCGCGGGCAAGCCTACCCCACCGACGCACTGCTCCGGCGATGCTTAAAGGGTTTTGCTGACGCTTCGATTGTGCAGGAGGAGAAGGCAGCGATGCAAAAGCTCGGCCCGAAGGTGGAGGTGTCCCCAGCAACCAAGCGCCTTTGGCAAGAACTGCAGCAAGAAAAGGTCAGCGTTCACATCCACAACAGCCGAGGGATTGGATAATGGCTGTAGTGGGATATGCTGTGAGCAAACGGGGCGAACAAGGCCTTCAACGCGACGAGATAGGCTTCGGTTCATCTCTCACCCTCTAATTGCTCTGCCCCGCCACCTACCCAGCCTACTCAACCCTTTGCTGGTGGTGTAGACCATCGTGCGCGGCACAGCTACAGGTTTTATTTCTTTCTTTTGTTGATAACGCGGCCACCCTTTCCCCACAAGACGATATCGAAGGCAATTGATCATTCCAGCCATGAGACGCTTCATCTCTAGTGGGATTCCCCCTCTTTATCCTCCTTGTATTCTACAGGCGCGGGTAACTCTGTCTGTGTGCGTTGTACATAAATTGTTCTGAAAACTACAGTAAGTTTCGTTGTAATCAGGAGAGAGTGTCCTCGATGACCCTAGACTAACTCCCCCCCTTGTATCGTCTCTCTTTCGTCACACACACCCCTCTCTCTTCTCCTCCTGCCTGGAACACATGCAACCCCAACCCTTGGGCAAGATCGCTTTGGAAGGATTGTACATGCACGCCACTGGTAACGAGTACAGCCGCCCACAACCAGTATGCGACCGTGATATGAAAGCGCTGGAGATATTTTTTGAGGCAATGCATGGTAAGGCGCCTGGCGGTAGACGTGCGTAGGAAAGTCTGTGCAAGAGAAACTTGGAAATTGCAAAGTGTCCCATGCTTCTCGACTTGCCAACCAGGAGAGCGTTCGCGTTGTTGCAAGATATCCCCCCCCCTTCACTGAAAAAAAAATCATTTGAGGCACAGGGAGAAGACGACAGGGTGTGGTTAAAAAGCGTCCGGTGGAAGTGTGTGTGTGGGAGTTTTCCGCCATATGTCCGAATACCACCTCTTGTAATATGAGTTTTGACGCATTGAGGGTATGATGGTGACACGCGGAGGGTGTGCAGCGGACGGAATTGATCGGCGGCACGAAATCGCACACAGCACAATAAAAATCCAGCGCATGGGCGTTCGATATAGGGGAACCAAAACCCATTGAGTCACATCAATAGACATGAAACCTACGTGTGATGGCCAATTACTGTTTATAGTTCGACATATTTCACCGTTGTTTTGGTGGAGTTGAAGTCACCAGAGGACAAACTGTGAATTCCCCCTTGACTAAATACGCCCCGCGCAAATCACGTTTCAACAGGGCGTCGTTGGCTAGACTTGTCAGGGTGGCTAGGGAGAACTGCCACAGCCAACACAAGAGGGGTACCGCCTTTCTCATGGTCAGTCGTACTCATTGGGAGTTGTCTTGTGTACTTTAGTTTGTGTGTCCTGTGCATGGCGTGACCACAGAGAGAAGCTAGAGTGATGCTCAGGTCGCGACGCGAGAGGTGAGGTGTCGTTTCTGTTTCCCGAGACGCATTTGTTTGGTGAAATGGCCTCCAAGGGATGGTCCCTGTTGGTAATTCTGTCCAGAAGCGCATTCCTGCCTCCTTAGCCATACTCGAGCTCGACCTCAAACGCGAACCCCAATCTGTCTCGCCAACATTGAACGAGAAGCAATCCATGGTGCTGGGCCGGAGTAGAGTGCGGTGTAGGCGACGTTCAGGGGCTGAGGTTGTCCGACAACCAGCTCCAAGGTGTGCTACCTGGCGCTGCTTTGACAAACATGCGCGGCCTGGTGACCCTCGACCTCTCAGGCAATGAGATTGGAGGTACGTCTACTTCCACGGCAGGAAATTGCCCCCATCTTCGCGCCTCGATGAAGCGCTGCTGACTGTGCGGCGTTGACTGACTGAACGCAAGTGGCATCTGCTGACACAGTTGGGTATTTTCAGATCCCTGCGTTAGACGCTGTGATGCCTAAACCAAACCTCGCTGTGCCCAAATGCAATCCTGAAAGCGTTGACAAGGTTATAGATGCCTCTGTTGAGGCTGAGAGTGAAAAAATGAGCGCTTGCTTTTGCAGTCCGGTACCCAATGTCGAATAGACAACCGCGACGTCCACGACGGCATGGTCGTGTGAGGCTTTCTCCTGCTTCAACCCCGCACCACTCGTGCTTGCGGAGGGCGACACTGAGGATATTAGGGACGAGGGCCCCGTCCTTACATTCTAGCAACACACGCCCCACCTTCCTTGTATGATACATCAAACTCGACATCTCAACGAGGGAACGCTTGACTACTGTTCTCGTGTTTGGTGCTCTCCCTGCGTGCAAGGTACCCTGCCTCCTGAGCTTGGGAAGATGGTCCACCTCCAGTATCTCCGCCTCGCGGTCTCGAAGCTGGAGGGGCCGATACCGGGCACGCTCGGCGAGATCAAGGGTGGGCCTTTGTCGCTTGACATTCGCGAGGAGTGTTGCCATTGTCGTGGTCTGGCCTACATTTTCTCCTGGTGGCATTCAATCGGCGTCCTTGTGTGCCTGATCGGCACCTTTGCCACGGTGTCTTCGCCTCAGAACCTAGATCGCACGTGTCGTGTCACGCGTTCCGCGGGTGTTGCCCTTGAACGCTCCCAGCATTGCGCTCGCTGCATCGGAAGCCAACATCACGGGTAGGAACACATGTCCACCGCAGCGTTGAAGAATCAACAGCAACGCTGCCCACACTCTGACTCTGAACGGCGACCCTGATATTCGTCGACGGTGTTCCAAAATTTCTCCACTGGGATTCATGTTGTTGGTCCATCAATCTAACGATTGTTGCCACTAGCCCTGTCGAATTATTGGCTCACACGTGACTACCTCTCTTCACGGCAACCATTTACAGGGCTTCGGGAGCTGGACATCTCCCATTCGAGGTTATCAGGTCCAATTCCGCCATCTCTCGGGCGGTGCACCAAGCTCTCCTTGCTAAACTTGTCCCACAACAGGCTCAGCGGTGAGCGACATAATCAGCGTGAACGACGCCCGCATTTGATATTCCCTGTCAGATTCGCATGACACAACGCGTAGTTTTTTCGGTTCTCCCGAGGTCGTATTTTGGAATTTGTTTTTGCTCTCCCCTCCCATGAACTGCCCCTTTGCACTTGTCAGTGACCAATCGCAACAAGGGCTATCATAATGTTGCTCGATAACGCATTCCTTAAGGTGCAGCTACCACATGCAGCGACACAATGGTACATTGCTCTGTTTGCGGTAACTCGCTGTTGAATTGCTCGAGCTCACCTCGCTGAAACAGTTTGTCTGTTGGTCATCGCCCCACAACATAGACACGATACATTGACGGCGAAAGTACTGAGAAGCTGTTCATATTTGCCTGCGATGGTGTCGACGTGTGCTTTGTGGTCGCGGGTTGAACTTCCGCGCAGCAAATAATATCATCACAGTTGGGTTCGAAACACTCACAGGGCGGCAAGGATGAACGAAAACCGTCCCAGATAGGTTGGGGAACGCGATATTAGTGTGTTCTGCGACGGGTGGGGTCGACTCTCTACGCCGGCGTCTCGGTAAACGGGAGTTGGAAACACAACGAAGAGTGTATGTTTCATTGCCATCGCGGAGATGGTTCCAACCACCCGCTTAGACTTTGAGGTCTGCCGTTCTACCTTCTAACCGGGAGCGAGAAAGCGGTCTTCCCTGAACTAGCTGAGGAATTCCGATTTTCTCTATCTTGGGGGCTTCGAGCGAGGCAGAAGAGAGAAAGTGTGGTTTGTCTTTGGTTGTCTCAGAGTATGATTTGAATCATGGCATGCCTCTTCGCGCTGTAAGGTTGGCTCGACCGACCAGCGAATGTGTGTTTGCGTGTAAACCTTCTCACCCCAGGCTCGATGCCGCCTGAAATAGGCAACTTGCGAGCACTGCGGGAACTTTTTCTCGGCCACAATCGACTCACGGGGAGAATACCTTCGTCGTTCGCTGACCTCGTGCGGCTTCGATTGCTGAGCCTCTCGTGCAACCGTCTAGAAGGTGAACAGGTGGTGAGGTTGTGCCATGCTCGGTGGCGAGCGCCAGGGCTTTAATAGTTCATGGTTGCATCTGAAGACTTGGGGAGCACAATGATATGAAGACAACATATTGTATATACAGTAGTAGAGGCGCAATGAAACCCAACAGCAACAGGTTGGAACGAAATGGCGTTGAACGGTGTCGGTGTGCACGATCTTTACTTTACTGCGAATATTAGCTTGTGCATGACGATAAGACACTGGATACGCATACGACATGGCGAGTCGTCATGCTTACAAGGTAGCGCAATAGACCAGTTGATGGTTACAACGGTTCAGTAGCGATAAGACGGTCGGCGTTTCATGTACAGAAACGGTACGTGGCCCATTGATGGAAGCGACGAATTCCATTTGACCGTAACAACGCCCGCACCCTGACGAAATCCTCCCCCTTTCCCTGGCACAAAATCCCGAAGGGACTCTGTCACCCTGGCTTGGAAAGCTCACGTGCTTGCACCGGCTGCTGCTCGACCACAACCAACTGTCTGGTCGCCTCCCCAAGGCTTTTCAGAACCTTCGCCACATCGAGGTACGTAAATGAATATATTATTTGCCGTTTGCCTTGTTGTTGTTACTGTTGATATTTTGCTGCCTTTGGTACTTGAACTGTCGTAACGGAAGTGCTGTGCTGCCCATGTTCTTGTTATATCTCAGGACCGTCGTCGAAGCTGCTTCATTTCGTCGCCAACGTACTCTTGTTGTTTGTGTGCCACACAAATTCAACGAACGGTAGTGATCCATTCAAGCAAGCCAGTGTTTGCCGTGGATACGGAGCTTGATGAGAGAGCGAGGGCCTACCGAGAAATGCACCCAGCACGTCCGGGTTGTTTTGCCCCGCCATCCCCTCCACCCACCCCTTGCTAGTATTCGTTGGGCATCGGTATTCGTCTTGAATCAAATGATATCACCCTTCTTGATACATATGATAAGAACAACAGCAACGCACGAAAGTGATGAAACTCGGCCGCAGTGGTTTTATCGAGCGGTATTAATGAAACGCATATGACACCGCGCAACATCCATGGCGGCCGCACACTCTATGTCCCATTCGTTGTAGGTCGCTCACTTTCAACATAACTGTCTATCCGGAACGTTACCGAGGTGCTTGGGCGAGTTGACCGAGCTGAGAGTCCTGAACTTGGCTGGAAACCAGCTCCAAGGTGTACACATGTCAAAGCCAAAATAGTCCAAAAGCGGTCTCAGCGTTTCCAATTGTTTTCGACGCGCCTTGGCGTTGAAACGGCTCGACTCTGAGGGAAGGGATAGGATTAGAGTTGCATAGGGTAGTTGGTCTTGGGCAGAACACATCAATGTGGTTGGAGTTCAGTTTGTTGTTGTATCAACACGGAGACAGCCACGAGCAGAAGAACGAGCCAACAACTCTAAGCTGTTTTGGCTGTATCACTGAATACCCTGGTGCAGGCAAAATGCCGCCGGAACTCGGCGACTTGGCAAAGCTCGCCGGGCTGGAAGTCGGCTACAACTTCATCGTCGGTAAGTTCTGCTTTGCTCGACTGCCGGTATGTACCTCGTGCCCCGTAGAGTCGAGCGTTGGACCAAGCGTTGTTGACGTAGACTATACGACATGACAAGCACGCGCCCTTGTGCTTCCGATGTGGAGGTTGCATACGAAAATAGATACAAGGATCAAGGACCTGCGTGACAAATCGGAGTGCAATGAACTCTTCGAATCGGGCCGACGTTCCCTTCACATAGAAAGTGTTTTGCGCTCCTCAGGTGGAGTTGGAAATTTTGGTGTTGACGACTTGGTCTACAATAGGAGTTTTGAGATGACGTTCTCTACGCGCATGGTCTTGGTTGTTCCGTAAGTTCCCGCATACGCTTGATAAACGCATCGTCTAATGCTCCAGGACCTCTGCCATCGGAACTTGGACGTCTATCCCGCTTAGTCGACCTGCACGTCGTGGAGGGGTGCCCATCGTACAGCCTACCTCTCCGCCGAGGATTCACTAGGTGGCTGTCTTTGGTATTGAGATGTGTGAATTTGACGATGCAGCTACGGCACCAGAAAACCGCCATTTTGCTTTGGCTTCCCACTGGCATGTTCTGAATAGCGCTGCAATGTTGGCTAGCTATGCCCATCCCCACTATTGTGTTAGGCACAGACCAGTCGGGGCTTGGAGTCGCAGTACGCGTGGCGCGAAAGACAATCCTCAGTCAGTACTCCCGGGAAGCAGTACATCCAAGTTTCCCAGTTTTCCTACAATCGTTGGGAAGCTTGGTGGCCAAATCACCCCCAGCGCGTGTGCTATGTTGTTCGCAATACTCACCCCCCCCCTCCACGAACCACCTGCGTTTGTGCTATAGATGCGCCTTCGAGAGAGTGTTTGTGGCAGGGCCGGCTCTCGGCCTCAACAACACCACGTACCCATGCGGAGAGACCAAGACGAAAGCCATCACGAGTCCCAGGAACAGTCTTCTAGACTTGTCGGATGCCTGGAAATGACGACCTCGTCCTGGGAGAAGCCCTCTCTCAAACCGTTGGTCCTGCCCCATCTCACAATGCATGCGTTTGGTTTTTGCTTTAGGACGGAAAAAACTGTGCATCAACACAGACAGTCTAGTCTGTAGTCTGGAACAATTCGTTCCACTTACTGGAAGAATGGGTCGTTGACGACATCGTGTCCAGTGGCACCTTCTGTACAACATGTACGGCGAGGAAGGCGCTGCTGTTTCTGTTCTGATCGCGGCGTGCGTGTGTGTGCATCGTTCGTGGAGTGACGTGTTCGTCGCCTACCCCACTTGCGTACACGGCGGCGTGTCTTCGGACGCTGAACTGCTCCATGTGGACTGGGGTGCAAGGTGCCCAACGACCTGGGTGGCTACCGTGTGTCGTTGAGCGTCGTCACAAAGACACCTGGGGTGAGCGGACGTTTTGGACCTGTCACGAGGTGCTTCGGGGCGGCTGGTGTTAAAACGTTTGTACAGCATCAACAACGCGCGAAATGGGAGCATACCAAACCGGCGTGAGTGGCGCCAGCCACCGTAAAACTCCAACCTCCCCACCGTTCAAGTCACGCGTCATGGTCCATCTCAAAGGGATTGAACTGCCGACCATGCGCCCCACAATCGATTATTGCTTGAAGCAAGAACGGATAGGGGCCATACAAGCTGGCGAGACAGGATACAGTTGCCGACTACGCGCACCGCTCCACGAGTTGATTGATGGATGTGAGATATGAGATGTTTATCGCCGATGTTCGATTATCTCGTGCGTAATGATCAATCACGAGATACCCAAACCGAGAGCTCTCCGTTGCCCCTCTTCTTCCCACCTGCCCTGATTGCTGGCGACACAAGAATCCATACATCTGATGCCCCAGCTACGAACTACCCGAACCCGTTGTCTAACTCGTTGACTTTTATCGACACGCAAATACCTTCAACGGTACCCTGTACGATGATCATGCAACATGGCATTAGTTGCACAGTTCGCTACAGCAAGAAGCTCTATCATGCCTGAACATGGTCTATGTTCGCAACGTCTCTCCTGCGAGAGTGGGTCAACTTCAAGCTTTTTATATCTCTCGTGGAACCTTTGTCAGTCTAAATAGAAGTAGTGACTAACCAAACTATGGTGCGTCTCCATGAACGAACATGAAGGTATCGGGCGATTGCTTGCTTTCTCTTTAATGGTACCAATATCAGATAGTGTATGCCGTTCCGTCATGAGTCAGCGGGGAACACAGGCGCGATACTAGTAGAACCCTTTTCCCCCGCAAAAACCATCATGATCGCGCATCAGCTTTCCTCGTCATCATCGTCCCCGCTCGAGTATGCCACCAACCCTAACCCAAGCCCAGACGATGCCTCCGCCGCCGCGCCGCCCTTGCCACTTTCTCCGCCCACGCCGCCCCCACCTTCGTGGGCGCTCGTGCTGTGTTTTCCGGTCTTACTCTTGCTCTTCTTGGAACTTTTCTTCTTCTTACTTTTCTTCGCTCCTCCGTCCTCCCGCTCTCTCTTTTTCGCAGCCCCCCCTTCACCCTCTTCTCCCCCGCCCTGAGTGTCGACCGATCTCTTCCCGCCCGCTCCTGGTGACTCTCCTTCTGCTACGGTCTGGCCACCAACTGTTTGCGGAGAGGAAACCCCTGATGCTGTTACCGCTGGTGATGGTGATGATGATGTGCCCGAACGAGAATTTTTCTTTCGGAGCTTTATCCCCGCGAGCGGTGGTGGTGGTTCCTTCCGTCTGCTGTCCGCCCCTGCTCCGCCGGCGCCGCTTCCTGATCCCCCGTCCCCCTTAGCACCAGTGGCCGCTGCCGCGGGATCAAAGGGTTTCTGAGGTGTGCAGTGGAATCCCACGGCAATTGCGAGGAATGCGAGGTACAGTTTGGGGCACCGGGTAGAATGGCCGGCGTCAGGGAGATGAAGATTTTTATGGAGACGTTGTATTCTGCGTACATACATACGTGGTACAAAAAAACAAAACGGGCAGGGCGCGCACTCATTGGGATAGGTAACGTTTCACTGTACCTGTCCTTTTGACCCAGACGCCATGAGGACGTTCACAAACACACAAGTCCGAACAACGTCACCATTACGTTCACTCCTCGTAAAGAAGGGCGTGTGTTTCATAGAACGTATCGACAACACCTCCGAATCATGTGCCGTAAACGGAGGGGTACCCTAGGGGCAAATCTCCCCTCACCATCTGGCAAAGAAAAAGCGCCATGCTTCCTTGAACGCATCTTCCCAACATAAACACCCTACAGTACATGTCGTCAAACCAACCTGAAGACGGGCTACGCGACTCTGACCGATACACGTGTATTCGATCGCCACCGACACTGCGAAAAAAATGTATTCGACAGTCTTGCGCAGTAAAACGGCATTTTTGCTGTACGCGTAGAGCGAGTGAATCACTCATCGCTTCTACAGCAGTAGTGCACAATGCTATCCAAGAAACAATAATGCAAGTACGAACAATAAATAGGGTTCATAGAATACAACGTGATTGGAGGAAGAAACCTTCAGTGCTGCAGCGCGAAATGCCTCCAGAGCAGCTCTCTCCTCCAACGCCCTTCTGGACTCCTTCTCTCTGCCGGCGGCCTCCTGGTGCTGCATGAAGAGGCTATCAGACATATCGTACCCCATCCGGGGGTGGATGGTCTGCTCGAAACCGTTGGGCAGCACAGAGCAGTTCGGGTACAAAAGGTGAAAACACCCCGAGCTTTTAGAAAAATGGGGGTATAAAAAACTTGGTTGTCTATTCAACAAGCTGCGCTCTCAACGACGATACCTCCGTGGAGGAGTTTGCCGCAAACAACGCGTGATACGGTGCCATAGCGATTTGCTTAGAAACCGCGAGAAAACGACAGGAACAGCGGCCCGCTTCATGTGAACCTGTTGCCCAGCGCTTCCAACAAAAATATTGTTCAAAAATCGGTGTTAGGGTGCGGCGCAATGCATATCTAGACATCACGTTATGGCCGGTAATTATCGATTAACGTGCATTTGGGTATTGGCCAGACCACGTGCTCGACGCTATTTATCGTATTTTTTTACCCGCACCCACGGACTGCCCTGCAGCAACATCAACAACGCTTCGTCGTTCTAACGCTGATTCCAAATATCAAGACTCTCTTAAGTCTCGAAATCTCACTAAATGATCCCAATTTCTTCAGTACAATGATTATTTACCACACAATGTGCACCCAACCGTCACCTGCGTTTGTTCTTGGAGCTCATCCGGAAGATCCGCGGCGGAAGATCCCGGCATAACTTCGAAAGTCCTTCTCTCCCTCGCTTTCTCAATATTCTGAACAAGGCGTGGCCGGTGGTGTGATGGTGGGATTACCTTGTTGCAGTATCGCTATCGAAACCCCTCGGAAAAAATCATACAAACGAGTTGTGTCATTTCCTTCGTGTTATCGGAAGATGGCAATCAAATCACTGGTAAAACAATTGCACATGGAGCATGGCGACTTATTCCTACACCCATGAGTGCGCGAGACGATTCGAGCAAGTATGCACGCTGATTGCCTGGGTTAGATACCAGAAGGCAATTTCCCAATCATCGGAGAGACCATTGGGACAATCCTGCTCACATGTGTTTGGATTCGTAACAGCTCGATCCAGTTAAGACGGTGTTCGCGCCAATCTAGGTCCCTGGAATCCACTACTGAGAAACAACCGGCGAAGCATTGCCTACACATTGTGTCTCGACCCACCTTGACGCTCCCCATGTGGGACGCGGTGGAATCTCCGCTGATCATGATGACACGCCTGGATCAATCTTCGCACGGCTGAAGATGGGGGGTGAGGTCTGAGGTGTGAGGTGCCGCCTCAAGCCGCACGCACCGCTTTATCCTGCGTCCTGGCTTGCTCTAGTCGTTGCTAGCGCCTTGCTCTAACGCCGCCTTCCTTCGTGATTGTGCTAGGCGCCGCGTGACCGTCCTCTCTGTGGATGCCCCCACTACTCCGTCGTCGGCCGAGCGCCGTTAGTGCAAGTAACGTGCGCGGCGATAATGCGTTCGGACCGTGCGCTTGCCCGGGCCCGGTTGCCCTGCGCTGGAAATGATTTGCACCCGGTGATGGCCACGACATACTGAAGTCAGGTGTACAAACTTCATCCTCAAACTCTCGCTTCGCTCGGAAAAATCTCACACAGAGGGATGGGGATCAGGGGCGTGCGACCGCATGGCCGTCGTCGCCCTCGCCTTTCTTTCCGACCAATTGGGTAGTTTCGTCCCCAAAGTACAGTGGGCAAGAAACGTCGGGTCGAGGCTCAATTCCACGGTTAGTTCGTTACCACCGTCGACTACAGGCTGTTGTATTGAGTTTACAATAATGTGAGTCCATGGCTGAGCTGTGTTTGTAACTCATTGTTCTAAATTTTCGTGAAAACCCGAGACTTTAAAATGCATCTCCAAGGATTTCATATCTTCTGCCCCAACTCTACATAGTGTCGGGTGTGACCGTCATCATCCTGTGCGAGCATGGTTCTACTTTCGTTGACTTGTCCCTTCAGGTGAGGCAAACGATGGTGGACACAAAAAGATGCGGGGAATTCCGTGTTGCCGAACACGACTTTTTTTATATCGCTGAGAATGTGCAAATGCGCTGCACCCTATCTGGAGAACACGATCAAGAGCACCCGTCGAAAGTGCCCAAGAGGACGTCACCGGCCGAGAGAGACGCGGCAGAAACCGCTCACGTAAATACAAACTAAAACAGAACACGCTGCCTAGGACACTGAACCAACGCACAAGCACGCACGAACGCCTAAATATAAAAGCTGATACTGCTGTAACAGAGTTTCTCTATTCTCATGTCACGTTCGCTTATCTCTACACTGCTGTATGCGTGTCTGATGTACAATATCTCCCCGCGCTCTGGCGGCGGGTGAAGACAAGGTCCACCCGCTGCAAGTAGACAGCAGGTACGTGCCTTTGCTGCTCCACCACAAGTAGTCTCTCCTGACGTAAAGAAACGGGTGCAATGACTATAGGTACCTTGAAAAATTACCAAGGATTTGAGAGCGGGGCTGTTATATGCATTCCCTCTCGTTGGCCATCATGAAAATTGGAGGCGAACAACTAGCAATCTTGATTTACAATGCCGTCTCCTGGTAGGCATTGAAGGGCAGTATTCCTAAGTCGGAAGGTCGCTGCGGGTTTCTCTAACCCTTCCCATACTGTATTCAATAGTAGAATCCCAATACGGCGGTTGTAGGCGCCACGCCGCCGGGTGTCCTACACAAGATGACACCCCTCACATAACATGCGGGTGTCCTACACACGATGACACCCCTCACACAACATGCAACCCGTCGGGTAAATATTGATACGGATCAGCATGAGCCAAACATAAACCCACTGTTTGGCAAAGATAAAAAGGGCTACAAAAGGTACCACAACCCATACACAAACAACACGCATGCACACAGGTCATGATTTGCATACATTAGAATCCCCATGATATCATGGTATCACTGGGGGGGGTGTTGTCTTGCGTAGATATGTACGGTAAAGAGAGAGAAAAGGTGTCAGTCTCCGACAAGTGCCTGCATCTTCTTCTTCTAGCTTTGGATCGACATTTTCCTACGAGATATGCTACCAAAGAAGGGCAAACACATTTCTGTAGATGCGTATCCTGCGCTACGCAGTTGCTGAAAACGCCTTCACACAGGGAGAGACGAGCCCAACTCAGCAATTCAAGAGGGAGCACTACTGCTAGCATGCTCCAGAGGTCACTTTCGCTGACACCAACACCCTCACATACGGACGTGTCGGCATCGTACTGCTGCCAAACTGGATATCAACGCACCTCCGAAGGAAGGTATTCGACGTCTCCGAGTTACCAACCAAGTGATCCAAAACGGGCCCTGTTTGTGATGCACCCTCTCGCTTTGAAACCGAGCTGTCCGCCGAAATGCCGGGGTTGTTTCAAGATCAACCCCGGGTTTTACGCCCGACGTTTTGGTTCGAGCCCAGCACGACTGCCCTTCCTGCTTCCTGCTTCCTGCTCTTATTACGCCGCATGTTAGGTCAAAGGCTCGGCCTTGGTGCCCACGTGAGCTGTGCTAGCTAGGTAGCAGGTGCGTCGACTGGCAGCTGGCGTGTGGGTTGGTTGTTGTATGCTTCCTGGAGTGGGCAGAATAAATCGAATCCCGCTTCAGAGAAGGACACTGCACACCAACCCGGCGTCATCCACGCATAGAAGGGCCTGGTGGGCACCGGTGATGCGCGAAGTCGGGTGAAGGAACCAGGCGGAGCTCATGGAGGCAGGGCGTGGCGATGACGGTGCTGCCAAAACCGAGGAACGAAAAGTGCTGGAGCTTGCTGAGTGTGAAGGACTCCCTCGCGAGATGACTGAATCGGTGAGAGGAAGGACGTACCGAGCATCTCGGTACAGCAGTCAGTCCGCGCGGTAGCTGTACGGTACACAAGATGATGCGCGGCTGAAAGAGAGAGAAGAGGGGAGAGAAGGAGAGGGAGAGAGAGAGAGAGAGAGAGATAGGTAGCAAGACAGACAGAGACAGACAGACGGAAAGCAATATCCTCTCGTATTACAAGAGGGAAAGGTTTGCAGCTACGGCATTCCTAAGCACCGTGTGGGGGGTACAGCAGTAGCACCTTAGGCTTAGGGTCGGGCTTGGGCCGCAAAAGGTAGCAGTTGCCTTTTCCATAGCACTGCAGACTCTGGTGGGGAGCCTATGTGGTTTGTGGTACACGTACTTTACCTAGGCTGGAGAAAGGGTATCAATGTGTGCCGACCAGAGAAACTTCCCCCAAGAGGTTGATGATAGTTCTACACCCCAAATTGTCATCGAGACAGATTTTGGTAAGTCATACAAGGGCGCTTCGCGGCGTACCGTTTCGCGGTCGCCGCTACGCTCGTAGGTTCAATGGCGATGGCAAGTGTGTGCCGGTGGAGTTTTGAAATGAGAGATACGAAGAAGAAACGCTGCGAAGAGGGAAAAGTTGTTTGTTTGTTCGAAGAGCAGGGACGCACCATGAATATATTAATACTTCTATGTTATTATGCGCCACGGCCGGAGGAGACAGAGAGCATTTAATTTCTCGGAGTAAGAAATTTGTTTTTAAGAAACAAAGGCTCACTTCTTCCACGAACAAATAGGAAAATAAGTTAAGCTACATAACAGCTCAAACCGGACAATAGAAGAAACGTCTCAATAAGAAAACAGAGGTGCGACCCCTACAATACTCTACTATTCGTAAGACACGAGGGGTTGCGGGGGGGGATGTGTCGAACAATAAAACTAAGATACACCAGGCAAACAGCTTTTCTCTCTCTCTTCCCCCTCTCCCATATGTGCTACCCACCCCCTCAGCGAGACGTTGTAGCTGAATAAAGTTCGCTTCTTCTAGGGTGTGTGTGTGGTCTTCGTATGTGATCTGATGTACAGCCGTCGGTGGTGAGAATCGGGGTTGAGTACTGGAGGCGAGGAAAAGCAGCGCAAATCATTCCGTACGGTAGTTTTTGCGCGTCGTTTAGACAACTTTTGCCGATTTACGAAAATATGGTTGTACCCACAGCAGCAGCAGTATTGCTATATGCTCTGCCAGAGGGTTTTGGGAGTCAGATGACTGTAGAAGTTCGTGTGTTGGTGTGTGTTGGTGGGATGCGGAGCATGTCGTCCCTGTAGCTGCTCTACAATATACTGCTGCTGTACTACTGCGTAGGCAGCAGGTAGCCAGAAGATATTTCCGCAAAAAAAAGTTGTGCTTCCATGAAACGGAGGAACAAACAACGTATTTCATGTTGTTTTTTTTTCTCGGGCGGGTGTAGTTTTGCAGACAGCAGTGCACACGACACCAGCCGCTACCCCCCCCACTTTTCGCTGGGATCGAAAGGGAAGCGCACTACAGCAGTAGATTACTTTGTCTCGTGTAATGCGGAGACTTGGTGGCTTGGTTGTCGTATGTGGAAGGGTGTGTAGCGTGTAGCCAGCGCACACGCATGACGTCAGCCGCTTGCCGAATGTATGAATGGCCTGCACTGTCAAGAAATCGGGGCGTGATTGGTGGATCCATGGTAGATGTCAGAGACGCGACTTTCTGCCCTCGTTAGCGCTGCGCGCAGTCCGCCCCGAGAGCGCGCGGCACTCCGGGAGGGCCGTCGCAACACAGGGCTATCGGTAGGTGCAAGTCTCGCTTCGAGGCGAGGTCTACGGGCGGAGAAACCTCGAAAAAAAGGGCTCTAGGCTCACGAGAGCATCAGGTTTGCATTTCCAGCAATCTCGAGCCCTCAGCCCGTAGGAAATCCGTCTATAGGTCTATTTGGAGTCCCATTGTGTGGAGCAACCTAACTGGTACACAACACGGTAGGTACTGTACCGGTGTGTGGTGGTATCACATGCTAATCCTTCCCACCAACCCAACGGAATGGCGGAGTACAGTAGCAAGATGGGACAATGGTGATGCCGCACCTGAAACCACAACCGGTTGGACGAGTTGGTACATTTGTGCCTGTTGCGTGGTTTGATCGTGTTTTCGTGCTGTTGGTGAAACAACTACTCTACTTTATAGCACAGCAGCAACAGCAGTGCATTTCTCGTATGCGACCTTAAATGATTGTCTGTTTTTGATGCTCTTGGATCAGGACGGTGTCACGGAGCACGTGTTCCAGAGGATGGACTTCCTGTGGAGGGCGTCGAACTGTCTTCGCCTGGTCAGCCCCGCGGTCTCCAGGATATACTCGTTGAGTGCATGACACGGGCAATGAACGATGCTTTCCCGTCGAGCAACAAGTTGATTGTTCTTCGGCTTGTACTCCGCAGGCGATTGCCTTGTATTTTGGTTATTTGGGTTATTATACCGAACGTGGAGTTGAAGACAAACGGTATCTAAATCCCAACGAAAATCGCGTGCTACCGAGTAAGCTTTATTTCCATTCGATTGCGCGCTGTTCCCGCAACCACATAGAAGTACCAAGCCTCGCCTACCGAATCGAGTCGACGAGCTGGACAACAAACGTTTCGCGCGAAACGCACCTTCTTTGTGTTTTGGCTACATTGAGTTCCCGGGGGTGCCGTGTAGAAGCATGTTACGGCAGGCTTGTTGTGTCGCGTTTTTTCTGAAGGACCTACCTCTCACCGCTCGTGCTTCAGTGTTCGTTGTTCGATTTCGGTTGGGCACAGCACCTCTGATAACGATTGTTTTTGTGTGTGTGTTTCGGGTTTGCCTTTCGATCCTGCATCATTGACAAGTAGAAGTAGAACATATTATCTCTTCAGTTTCGCAGCAGACCGGAGTGTCGAGTCATAGATACCTGAGCATTTCCACCGCCTCCCGCCTTTTCTGCAGCATTGCTTGCTGACTGCGGTGTCTTTGTCTCGTGCAGTCATCGTTTGCTTCTTGTCTTACCCCTGATTGTTTTTTCTTGCGGACCGCAGGGACCAGCTGCGCAAGCTCTGTGCGGAGTATGAAGCCCGGCGGCCAGGTAAGCTATGTACAACATCAACAGTATCACGTCATTCACTTGTTTTTGATAATATTTTTGTGGTTGTGCTCTCGTCAGCGTCCCACTCGGCGCGCTCTGGTTTGGGTGAAAATCTTAGCGGCGGTGTTACAAAATGGCGCCCGCGTTTTGTTGGACAATGTTTTGTTTTATTCTTAAATCACCTAAATTCAAACAAGCCTTTTCTTTCGAGCTGTCGGGATATCAAAGTGGCAGTCACGCCAAGCGCCCAAGTGGTCCGAAATGCCTCCTGCCATCGTAGATGCTAGATGCGAGTTTTGTTTTCACCGTTGGTGCAATGAGCACCTGAGACATACATAAAAGTGGCCGTTTCTTTTTCGCGACTCAGGTTTACGCTTTTTTGGGACTGGGAGGGCTTGAGAATCTCGTCTATTTTTGTGTTGTGCGGTTTTTCTTTACCTGCTGTAGGTCTCGTTGGCACTACATCCGCGGAGACACGTATCTATCGATACCATAGTTGTGTTCATGATTTCACCTGTTACGATACGTTACAGACCATAGGCATGTACCACCCGTTGAAGAGGGCGTGTTGTTGTTGTGTGTTTTTTTGCACTTGATGTGGCTATTGCCACTCTCAACCCTTTTGCGAAGGAGCTGTGGAGCATCTAGCTTCGCATCGCAATCGGTGGCCACTGAAACAGCGCGATCAGAGAGTCCGCTGAGACAGAACCGAAACAACAGACATCTCTCGGCCAGACTACCGCAAGGATGTGTTCTGAGGCACCACAGCCCTTAACTGTCGTTGCTGCTGTTGCCGCGTTTTTGTGTATATGGCTTCAAGAAGCGGCCCTTCAACTCCTTTGAAACTCTTCTAGGTATGCGTGCCCGCTTGTACCCTTACGGAGGGAAAGATGGGCCCATGGTCCATGAACGATTTAACGAGATTTCCGTGTGCAGACAGGGGAAGTTTTCTTGGGAATGATGTTGGCTTTCACCCCCTCCCCCCCCCCCCGAGGTCAATGGTCAAACGATTACGGCATGCACGATTATGAGTACACCCCCCCCCCCCCCAGCAGCAGGAAGCGGCCCCTTGCTCCCGGAATGGGTGTCAGACTCATTGTGCAACTCTTGTGGAGGCATACTGACCCCGGGGATAACCTGCCGCATTCGAGTCCGTCACCGTTCGTTGGCTTCACCTAGCGTGAAGAAGGCCAAGGCTAAAACCAGGGTGGAGAAAACCAACACCAACAAGTGTCGCAACGAAGTGGTGAGAGGCAGTCATTCTTGTTGTCTTGTTCTCGCTCGATTGTGTCGGTGACAGCAATATGGATGAGAGTTGGCTTGGTTGTACCGCTGATGTGTTGCAACCCGAAACCCGGGCGTGGCTTTTGTGAAACTGGTCACACTCGGCAGAGGAAGCAAAGAACGGCAGTCTTCGATGATGAGCCACGTGACGGCTTTGCAGTTCGCTTTTCCGACGGTTGACTGATATACGTGTTGGTTTAGTATGCACATGCTTTCGCAAATAGTTGCGTGTCTTCATGGTGATCTGGCCGCAGGTCGTTGCCCGCCAGCTCGTGCTTGGTCGACAGGGGTAGATATCTCGCTGAATGAACTCAAACCTGGCACTGCATGCTTGTATTTAGGTAACAACGTGCTTGACGTGCGGCGGAATCAACACTCGAGGAGGAACGGAACGGCAAGCTCGCGACAAGAAACGACGCCGGAGGGGAGGCAGCAGGGGCAGGAAACAAGCCGTTAGGGATTCTGGGGAGGGAATCGGTGCGTCCGGCGCGTCTGTTGGTGTTGGTGTCGTTCTTGTTGATTGTACTATGTTTTTTTTCTGGTGCCATGTATTTGGTCCCTGAATTGCTCTGCTTCGGCCGCTGCTCTTGCGGGTGGCCTGTGCCGTCCGTTGTGCCCTGCGCACAGCATTTTCATTCTCCATGCTGACGACCGTGGCACGGGTCGAGCAGCCCCTTTCCAGATGAGATGCTTCCCGTTCTCCCAGTAGGGTGCTCAGTTTCTTTTTCGTATGCAAACATACTGGACAAAGTATAGAACGGGCAAGTTGGGGGTTAGGGTTAGGTTCACGGTCTGTGTGCCCCCTCCCTTATTAGGTCTTTATTCGCAATAACCTTACTTTTTTTGCGTAGACAGTCCGATCCTCGCTTGGGTGTATCCACACCGACACTCACATCTCGATCCACCCCACGCCTCGCATCTGACGCTTCGATCGTTTGGTGCTTTCTTCAGACTTTTCGTGCAGACTCCTAACCTCACCAGCGATTGTTTCCTCCTCAATGCCACTACCACAGAAGCTCTGAAGGGCAAGAAGAGGAACAGGGATGCTGCCACCCTTCGTGGGGACTATATCCCGCTTGGGGGGGGGAGCTTGGCAACACCACCCACAATCCCCTCGCGGAAAAGAGTTGCCCAAACGCCGTCATCAAACAAGAGGGTCGGCGGCAGCGAGAGCGGCAATGGTGACGGTGACAGCGGCGCTAGCAAGAGCGTTCACCACAACAGGAGGGGGAAATCTGGTGGCAGTGGCAGCGGCGGTGATGCTATTAGTGCTAGCGGTGAGGAGGGGAAGGGGGAAGCAGGAGTCGCGCCGCCAGCGCTGAGCTTGCTCGAGAGAATACGCCGGGACAAGAAGAAGAAGCGACGCCATGATGCTGCTTCTGCAGCTGCAACAGCAGAGTGAACACTCATGGGGGTCGACAGTCAGCAGTAGACAGCAACGGTTTGATTGTTCTAGACGGGGTGCGCAAGGATGTTTGTCGGGATTTCATCTCTCTCGTAGTTGCTGCATGTCGAGGGTAGGACAGAGCGACGTTCACTGGGTCTCGTGTAAGCGTGCGGCGAGCCCGGGCTCATGAGATTTGAAATCTAGCCGGAGACGCAAGGATATGTATGCATATCATTGTTTAGCGCAAGAACCTTCGGAAGTTGTGGTGTGCAGGACCTCATGTATGTGTGTAAAGAGCGGCACGGTTATTTTGTGCTTCCGATTTTATTTTTCTTCTACAATGTATATGCCCTTCAGCGCATCAATGCTGCCTCTTGGGCCTCCTCCGATGCGATGGTTGGTGGCCGAAAAAGAAATGGGAAGCGTTTTTTAGTGCCGTGCGGTGCCCATGCCCCGATGTCACGCTGTTCTCTTTTCTCTCATATGCATATGGGGAGGGCCGTTGACCCCGTTTACCAAAACGCGGGGTTCCATGTATATCGCATCACCGAAACACGGGTATCATGCTTCTATGGTTTGGTGCGTGTTCGCGGCATCTACAGGTGTATGCATACGTCGTTGCATATGACGACCACCGCCATGGATAACAACAACCGGCGGGCGGACGGATGGATGTTGGTGGTGCCCAATTTCTGCCCAAATTATTTCTTTCAGACCGTTTTGTTCAAGAGCCTCACTCTCCGCGCCTTGCCGCCGTAGAATACGAAATATGACATGTATCAACGGTGCGGATGGATCCTCAATACCTCTCGGGATATGTTCCTACAGTACCCCGAACAATCCGAGTTGGCCGTTTTTGGTGCTCTCTCGCCATCATCCCTCTTTGCCTATTCCGGAGTTCTTTCTTTCAGTCCTCAATTATTTTACTCCACGTTGACAAAAGCACTGTCACCATGTCAGGGTGCTGTCAGGGTCTGTCTACTTCATGATTTAGCACAGAGAAGGTAGGCTAGACTACTGTACTGTATGTATCCATCTAGGAAACAGATGATGATACTATATAGTAGTTGAGGCAGAAAGCGCAGTCATCTGATCTCTCTGGTACGGGCAAATTACGGTTAAATCCCTGGAGTCGCCACGGAAGAACCTATTATACGCCCAGACGCTGAAGAGGGTCGGATGCCAGGGCGTTGAGGCCACGATCAGACAAAGACGCCTACTTACTGTTCGCGGGAGCATTGGCAAGGCAGCCGGACGGGCGACTCCCGAAACGACTGATGATTCTCGGCGAACTGGCGGGGAGGGAGAAGCGACGTGGGGGGGGACAGGAACAGAACTGGCCGAAGTGTGTGCTCGACGACCTGAAGGCATTCGGGGCCGACCACGGATCTACGAAAACCGATCCATGTTGTCTCGGAATCCCGGTACCGAAAGACACGGCACCGAAGTTAAAGTGGACGAAAGCCGCGAAGGTGGAGGGGGGAGTATCCTGGCATGCGGCGGTGCTGCAGGGAGCTGAGAGGTTCATCTCATGACCTCCTGGCACAAGAAGGAAGAAGAGGCCAGCCGACAACGAGAGCGCTCAAACGAGACCAAAAGCCATCAACCAGTGTGGGTGGGGCGGGAGGGGGGCAGGAGACGGACGAGACGGCGAGGGAAGAAAGTAAACGAGAAGAGACGGACCGAGTGGCGTGATACGTGCCGGATTGAATTTCTTTTAGCCAATTCCCCCGCTCCTTCACAACGCTGCACCATTGCACCAACCCCCTTGTACCAACCCCCTTGTACTCGTGATGACGTACCATTACCATGTATCGCTGGTTGGTGGCCATGTTTGCGTGTTTGCTTGTTCGTTCGTTAGTGGTCTCTCCACCATGTGCCTTATTCTGTCTCTTATTTCTTGTTATTTTCGGCCTGGTCTCTTTTTGTCCTCGCTCTTTTTCTTTTTCGTGTTCTTTTTTTTTTTTTCTTAATATGACACCACTTTTTCGTTTTATTTTCTCTTTTCTTCCTGTTTCCTTTTTTTTTTCCTCTTTTTTCTCTCTGTCGCTCTTTTTTTCTCTCTTTTCTATGTCAAATCGCCTTGTCTCTTCTTGCGTGTGAAGCACCAAGATTGAACCAAGGGGGTGTACCTCTTTCTCTCTGGCCCGTGATGCTGACTCGTAGTCTCAGTTGTTACCTCGCATAGCGCGCAGAGCGAGCGAGCGGAGGACTCCAGAATATCTGTCGTTGATTTCTATTGACTTGCGGATGACCCCTCGGGGCCAGCTTGTTTGAGCGTACCTCTTTGGGTAAGTTAGCCTGTGACCACGGGAATCGACCGCGTCAAGTGTTGGATCAGTACGGACATATGAAGGTACTGGGTAGAGAGAGATCGGAACGGTTTTTGATGTGAAGACAACAACAACAACAACGACAACAACAACAACAACAACAACCATCACAGCAGCACAGGCATGCAGGCATATACCGTATTAAGGAATAATAAAAATGCCGTATGCACACAAGAAGGTAAAATTGTTCTGGAGACAGGCCGTTCAAAGTTTCGAGTCGCACGTGGTGTGTCGCAAACTGCCCAACAGGTCAACCACGCCGTGAAACCACGTGAAGGGACACTGAAAGCACTACTGATGCTGTTAACGCGGAATAGACCAAGCTCAAGCAAGCGAGACGTTGACTTCAAGTTGCGGGCGAGGGTGGAAAGATCTTGCCTGTTGCCTCTGGAAGAAGACAGACTTTTCCGATCGTCGACCTTTTTGACCTCCTGAGATGGAATCTCCCATCTGTCTCCTCGTGATCTCCGACAACGTTCTTCGTTCTTCTTCCCAAAAGTGGTATCCATCGCACCTCCCTTTGGAGATTATGACACCCTCCTAATGTTGAACTATACAGCAGTACATGAGTCTGCGCGGACACGAACTGCACGGGGGCTGCCGTATCAACAATCAGCGGCGGGCAGGCGGACCGTGATCATCTATAGGAGAAACCTCCTCGCTCAGGTGTGTATGTATGTCTGCCGGTGCAATAATGCGCACTTCTGAGTTATTTCTCTCGTTCGTCTGGACAAGTTGGTCAACACTTTCCGAAGCACTTTTGTGTGGACTCGTGTCTTTGCGAATGCTTTGTGTGGGTTGTTGGACAGATGCTCTGCCTGGGATCGGGGTCCATATGTGTTGGATTCATGGAGGTTCAAGATCGCGCACACACCGACACTTCCTTCGTGGCCTCTCCCTCCCTCCCCTCTCTCTCCGCTCTTGGTTCGGTTTTGACTTCGAGAAAAGACCGCCGTACCTCAAGAAATCGCACAGAATCAAATACTTGAAGGGACCCACACGCGCAGCAACCGAAGTAGCATACTATGGGTACTCTGCTAAACACGTACCAGAGATCCCTGCTTCACAGACGCGCTACAGGTGGCCTTGGTTCCCCATGCATGCTCAGAACGATGAGCAGCAGCAGCAGCAGTAGCAGCAGCAATCCTATGCATAACAAGGGTACATACTCTATCGACGTAAATGTGTTGCCGCATTTCCATCATACTTGAGAAAGAACACGTGGCTTGGGAGATCTATTTAATTAAGGAATAATAAATACACACACAGAAAGACTGCCCATTCGAGATATACCCACAGCAGTCGATCTCTTACATATTCGTATCTCTTGACTTGGCAGTCCGTCGATTGTTTGCTACTGCTGTATGATTCATAGATTTTGTCTGGTTAAATGTATCATGAGTAGTCTATGATACATATATATGCACAATAGACCTTCAGAAAGCGTTACATAGTTACATGTTACCGATCGATCCTTTCGGAGAATGGGGTCAGCGCCTACTACATAGGACCTCGACAGCTCGACGGTGTGGTGGAACTATGTAAATACACTGCTAACGCGCCTGTGTTGGACGTTGACGGCGAAAAAGTTGAGGAGCAAAACGCAGATTGTTCGTCCTCACAAAAAAAAAAGGTACAATACACCCTCTTATTAGCAAAGTAGTATGCATATTAATATGTATAGAAGATAACGAAAACAGCAGTGTACTCTTTTGCTGTACAATCGATTATCATCCAAGAGTACCATGCATGCCCGTTCATACCAAAGCATCCTCTTGTTGTATTGCTTGAAAGTTTAAGTCCAACTCTACTTGAGGCATGTTCTGGTGCTGTTCTGCACCTCGTTTCACCACAACCACTATTATTACACTCTCGATAGCGTGTGGCGTGTGGTATTTTTTTTTTTTTTAGTCTTCACTTCAAATCAGCGCTGACAGCAGTAGTGCCGTTTACTCCAACCCGTGGTCACACAGAAGAACACCTCTCTACCCTCCCCTCCTGCGGTACTTTGCCTTCGATTTTTATTGCGAGAAGAGTTCAGCACTCTCTTCCCTCTGTGTACACACGAACTAGCGCTATCCACTAGGCCACGAGCGGAAGCGAGAGCAAAACTCACTTTGCAAGAAAAGCTCGCTTACGCCGGGATTCGAACCCCTGACCTGACCTCTAGAAGGTTTCGAGGATACCAACTAGACCACCGGGGCGACCGCGGTATGTATGTACATGAATGTGCTCGTTCAGGTTCGGTCGGCCACCAAAATGAAAGGCTGCGCGCGCAGCAGCCGTAGAAGGCATCGAAGGTCGCGGCCGCCGGTGTTCAGCCTGGCTCTCCCCACATGGATTGTGAGAATGGCTGCGGCAATGATGACAATAGCCATGGCCACTGTCAAAGCTGGATTTGTTGAGGCAAAGGACGACGGAGGCGGTGCCCTCCCGATTTTCGTCATGGGTGCAGTGCCGCCTTCAACAGGGACGCAACAGCAGTCCCAGAACGGTGTTGGTTCAACCACCACGCATGACAGGTGGGTTAGCTCAGGGGGAAAGAGAACGAGAGCGTGCTGCTTCCTTTCTATGTTGAGTTTGCCAAGTACGCGTAGCGGCAGCTGAGCCGCGTTCAAAAGGGGCGGAATTCCTAAATAGATGCACGAGGCTTATTTTTTTCTTTAGTCAACGGCATGGAAGCAAGGGTTTGTTGCGTGGCTCGACCTTCCTTCCATCAGAACGCACGGTGCACGCGAGTGTTTAGCTCCGAGAAACACGTGCGCTCTTCTGGGGGCAAGCGATCACCGTTATCAACGCGCGGAAATTCTGATCTAATGCCCGATGCGGCCGACCACGCCCCCACGGTCAACGCGCCTCAGGCTTCGCGGTTCCACGACGATCCCGAGGCCTAATCCGCTGGAGAGCGATGAGCCCTACCCGTGGACAGGGGCGGGAGGAAGATTCGGGCTTACTTCAGACTGGAGAGAGGCCGCCATGATGCCTGGTGCGGGAGGGGGGGAGGCAACGATGAGGGGGGGTGACTGCATGGGAGATGCGAAACAGCGCCAAGTGCGGGAGATCTTGGAGAGGAGAGCCAAAACTCCCGGTACTAGCAAGGTGTGGACGTGTTGCAGCTCACACGCACGCCCCAAAGGCGTTGCGCAGGCGATCAGAGCAACACCACAGCAGTCGCCCGCGAGCACATGTTTGTGTTGGGTTGAGTCCGACCGAGACTATTGATAATCGTTTAGCTTGCACGTACGGGAAGAAGGGATGGACGCAAGGAGACCGGACCATAAGTTGGACAACGATCTTCCAGGGTTGTTGCTCGGGCCTACAGTAAGTCGGGCGCTGCCATTGTAACGGTTGCCTCGATACCGGCCAAATCTCACAATACAACCTGATGATGTACGAGTCCTGCTTTTAGCGTTAGGGCAACAGATAGGGTTCAATAGGGATATTCTTGAGTACCAGCAAGCAAGCGCGCGTTTCATTTGCCCTAGAGTTGTGTGCTCTACGAAAGATGTGAAACGTTTCCTTCCAGAGAAAGCAGACGAAGGTTGTCATGCCAAGTGTAACTCTGCTCAAGGTGGGCGGCGAGCAAACTGTTAGGTCCATGCCTTTATACTTGGTGTAGACCTACACAGCGCTCAGGCACGCTCTCTGTTTCGTGTGGTTACGCACCGCCCGTCCTGATGCCACTTCAGAACCCAGCGCCTTCTCTCCCACTTTCGCACTGACTGGCATAAAGGTGGCGGCGTGCGTAAGAACAAAGGACTTCGGGCGCTTCCTACCCGAGTGGATCGCGTACCACTACGCGATAGGGGTCGACGAGATCACGATTTACGACGACGACAGCAATGACGACACCGTGGAGATTCTCCAACCCTTTGTCGACGCCGGCATCGTTACGTACGTCCTGGAGAGGACTGGACAGTGAGTGCCGGCGGGCGTGCAATGTGTTGACACAAGATATATACCGTAGGTGGCATGACGTAAGGTATGACACCCCCCTGGACCGATTGCCAGATCTCGATTACCCGGCAGGAAAAGCAGCGACGGTGCCGAAAATGTCGACACTAGAAACGCTTCGTCGAGAGCTTTCCGAAAACGTACCATTTGATTTCGGCGTCCTCTTCGCCGTAGTATCTTATGGCATGTCACCTGCGGCAGCTTTTTTGACGAGTTTTCAACCAGGAGCAATACGTACGTAGCAAGGGCCAAGTTTTGGACCCAGCGAGCCTTAATGCCCCTCGCCAAGTCTACCCAGTTCTTCACAGACACGGGCACGGCCATCATTAGGGGCCGCGGTACAAGGTGCAATGCCGGCACTTTCGAGCTCTGTAAACCGAGTGAGAAAAATGGTGCTCTTGACGTCCTGCGCTTGTAGACTCTGATCTGACGTGCGTGTAAAAACACAGCCCACCACACAAACGGTTGGTTCTCTCGAACACCGGCTACTGTTTGACGGATGTTGCTATGATAGCATTGACTGACCGCGGAGCGCCCGCTTGCGGTGTGCCCACCCTCGAAGTTGGCAGAACCAGATGACCCCGCTCAACCGGTGCCTGGAAGAGCACATGGTTCGAAGGCTCAGCGACAACGATGCTCCGAGATGGCTTCTGTTCCACGACACGGACGAGTACATAGTTCCCGTCGATACAAGCGTCACGATCGCCCAGGCTCTGGACAAGCATAGCTCCACGTGCTGTGTACGGGTACGTGCAACTCTACCGCCAGCAACACAAGACTAACTCTTACACAATGACGTCAAGCGTTTTCACGGCCATCCAAGACGACGTAGCGGACAACAGTCATCCGCTTCCTGCAAGCGCTCGGACGCACGGATCGCATGTATCGTTGTGGGGCCCTTCCACGGCCGCACAGAAATGATTGCCTCTGCTGACTGTTGATGGGGTAGTTTGCAGGGCTTGTTCACCGCCGCCAACCCTCTTTCCCCGTTCTCGAACGATCGGAGGCGACCTAAAGGGCTTTGCACCTCCTACACGTCGTCCACGTATGTATTCAACAGCAACGTCGGACAATCGTATTTGTTTGTGGTGGGGTAGGTGTGGCTCTAGCGTGTGCACGACTGCTGGTCGCCTACTGAAACGTCTTGATCCCGGGCAGGTGCCGCGCGTGACATACGGGGCAGGAGGGCACGACGAGATGCCGCAAGGCCTGCTCCTGGAAGCATTTCTGCAACACGCCCATCTGCATGATTTCAAGAGCAACCGTCTACCCAAGGTGAGCGAAACCACCGGATGAAGCTTGCGCCCATTTTTTCCGTTTTTGGCCGAGATGCTGGTGCCAAAGGTGCTATTATACATAGATATCGGAGCTTATCATCAACACCAAGCAGCGGACTTCTCACGATGTGGAATGCAGCGGTCCGCGGTCAATGCCTGGTCGACGACTACCCGGCGCTGTCATCGTTCCCTATTGCAACGACCAGCGGGCATTGGCCGGTGATAAAACTGTGCCTACAAGTAGTGGTGGAGGCTTGTCTCTCTTTCTGGAGAACCAGATGCTGCAGGTGCGAAGCTCACAGCTGCTGTTTTCTTGCTCGCGCGTGTCAGTGCACGGGTTACAGACATTGGTTGACTTCGGTTCGTTCTGACCTTGCCGCCGAGCAGGTCATGGTAAACTTGGACACCACCCAACCGTTGCTGGGTCAGGCCACGTCCCGCTTGAAGAGCATGCACAACGGACAAGGCTGCCTGTGTGACGTCATACCCGTCGACGAGATCCGCATCAACCACTACCTAGGCAGCCGAGGCGACTACTTAGGAAAAACGAAGCGCTACTGGCAGGTCAGTGATGATGATGTTGGTGCTGCCGTCCTCAGTTTTGTCTGTTGGCGTTTCGGGAAGCTTGGAGGACGCCGGAATTTCGTCGACTACAGCACTTTGAGTTTGCTAGCAACCGAGATGTTTAACGTCACTCGCCTGTAGTCGATAGGCACCGTACCATGCATGCTCTAACGAAGATGAGAGCACACTTAGATTAATACTCTCTGCCTTCATGGCCGTAAGCTGGGTTGGCGCGCACATGGGATTTCTCATCAAGCAAAATGCCTCTTTCCTCCCCCACCGACGATGATCGTGTGCTCCGCGTCCTACCGATTATGTCGGCCAGGAAGTGTACAGCAGAGACAAGGTAGAGAAATGGCTAATGGAGAGAGACATGAACAGCTTCAAGTCGGACACCATCACGACCTGGGCGTGTGCAACGCGAGAGGTCCTCTCGATCGTTCTTGAGGGCGGCGACCTGAACAAGGTACTGCCCGTCATGGACGAATAATAACTCTCCGACTTTTGGCTTGGGTACACACCTCGCAGTCTGCCTGCGGTCTCTCGCTTTATTGTCTTTCAGACGCCCGCTTCCGCTTGCAGTTTCAATACGGCTGGCGTGCGCAAAGAAGGCGCTCCATTCTTGTTTGTTGGCGTTGGGTTGGGTTTGGCGGTTGGCTGTTGGTTGCTGAGTGCTTCGGCGCCACTCTGCTGCGGTCGTTTTCTTGGGAGTGGAGTTCTCCCGCTCCTCGCCCGCGTGTGTGCGTGCGCGGATTCCTGCGCTGTTGTTGGGGGTGTATTCCCCACAACGCTTGCTGGCGCGCTCATGTAGGCGTGGGGGACCAACCGTAAACCTTGAACTGACGAAGATGAAGGAGCACAGGCGGGCGAACCGCAGTTCGGAGAATTTTCATCGACAATTGGCTGGGCATTTCCAATTCAGCCTCGAGATGGCCCAGGGGCACACTATTGATCAATAATTAATTGTCTAGGTTGTGGACATGACTTTGGTGGCTTCGGAACCGGCGAGTTATGTTGGTCTCTCCGATAGTCGCGTAGTAGGTTAAATAGAATTTGACTGTACATATGTGTTCGTTTACTGGAATGAAATCGGTCATCATTTAGCGGTTATTACCCAAATATTGCGAGCTGAAGGTTCCTTCTATCTGCTGCGTGGATGTATGTACTGGGAGCCGCTTGTGGCTTAAATTTGTTTTGTACGGCGGGAGCGGAGTTTTTTTAGTGCGCGCTGCTGCGAAGTTCACCGTTTCAGGCAATGTGAGAACGACTCAGCACAAGGGGGGGAGGGGGGGCACGCGGCTGGCTGTGTATTATTTATTGGGTATGACCGTGTCGAGCAGGTGCGATCCTACTATACGTGGTACGCACAACGAGCGATCCACTCTTCACCTCGGCATTATTCTTAGATGCCGCGTATCGGATACAATTTTGTGACAGTGTCTGTAGGACCCCCCAGAAACGGTTGCCAGCGAGACAAGGCCATGGTGGTAATCGAAAACATCCGGGCTCGAGGATATTTTACGTAGGCGTATGTATAGTCGCACCCACAGTGCGCCATTTTTTGTCGTGTTGCTGATGGAGCGTGTCTTCAGCAGGTTGTGAGCTGGTTAGATAAATAATTGTAACACAGGCCTGGGCTATCGAGTTATTATCTTCGAGTAGTCTATGGATCTGGCATGGGAGTATGAATGAAGTAGATACGAAAAGGATCATTAAAGTCATTTGTACGACGTCTGAAAAAAATAGCAGATGGAGTGGGGAGAGGAGGCATGCATGCAGCCAAACTCTTCTCGCTACCATGCACGGATGTATCCGTCGTTGGAGGGCAGTGCGCCCCCCTCCAGAGAAACGCGCGGGGTCATCTGATTCTGGGACTCTGGTCGTCGGATGAGTCCTTGGCTTTGCTTGCTTGTTTCCGTCCCATCTTTAGTGGTGTACATGAAACATTGTGGACGTTTCGTTCGCTAATACCTTCTACATGCTATACTGCTGCATTATTTTGGAACATACACAAGCCAGAGTCACTCTACAACAGTAGTCCATGTAGTGAGTCATATTTCTTTGCCTTGTCCGCCACCACCACTACAACAGCTCCGTCGATGGCTTTATATGTCATGTCTATCGACAGACAGCTTTCATCGTTGCTGCTCAAGCGCGTTCCTATGCCATCTCTTCGGTGCATGCTTCCGCCGTGCATGTCACAATGCAATAAACAGCAGTGGTTTGAAGATTGTAGATCTGAACTAGACTACTGGAGGAGTCGCTGTTAGGCCGCGCTAAACAGGGCCGTTTCTCATGTGTCTCGTGTAGCCTTAGCGTTAGCCTTACATACGAACCGTCCACGCAGCCACGGCGCGCACCTCATCCGTTGGATATATCCTGTATATAGTGAGCATGTTGTCGAACGTGTCAAAAACAACTACTACCGGTATAGGCAATGCCAGGCCAAGCAACATGGAAAAAGAGATACCACACGAACGTATGCATGTCTTCACTTCAAATCAGCGCTCACAGCACTATTATATTGCCGTTTTCCTCCAACCCGCGGTCACACAGAGGAACCCCTCTCTATCCTCCCCTCCTGCGGTACTATGCCTTCGATTTTTATTGCGAGAAGAGTTCAGCACTCTCTTCCCTCTATGTACACACGAACAAGCGCTATCCACTAGGCCACGAGCGGAAGCGAGAGCAAAACTCACTTTGCAAGAAAAGCTCGCTTACGCCGGGATTCGAACCCCTAACCTGATCTCTAGAAGGTTTCGAGGATACCAACTAGACCACTGGGGCGACCGGATTACACGAGGGTAATTTCATTTCTCAAGCTTACGACAAAAAAAAAATCCAAAGAAAATTCAGGCAACCCGGGTAACAGCTGTATGCATACTGTAGTGTATCCTGCACAAAGTGCCGTGACACACCAAGAGAAATACCAACAGAAGTTCGACCTCACGCAACAACGCGTGTGTGCCACCGATTCACACGGCAACTACGACAACACGTCCTTCCATCCTGACAAAAAGCAAGAGAACAAAACAAACACGCCACAACAAGCTACAATAGACATCCGAAGCATCGCAGCACTCGTAGGGTGCCCAAGACGACAGAGAGAACACAAGACACACACCTGGCGTCGAACTACAGCTCGCTAGTTGGTGTTTGGCTAGAGCCTGCTAAGAAACTCTGCAAGAAAACAAAAACGAACCCGGCAATAAATAGAGTGTCTACAACCATAGACAGCATGTTCCGTGGAAAACCACAAAACGTTCCACCAAAATCAAAGAACGTTGTTGTTGTCGTCTTCACGCGAAAACCGTTGGGTCTCTGTACCTTCCAACACCGAACACGTCCAGCTGACGCATCGCCTCGCGTGGTCACAGACCAACTACGCACAAAAAGGACTTTCACTTTACGTGCTTTCAAGAATAAAACAAAAATATGAAAATCCAAAATATTTTGTACACGAAGTATTCGTGTCAACCAAACGCCTGCGCGAGTCCTTCAAGAGAAACCGGGGATACGCTGTATGCATTACAACACTGCCTGCCGTGAAAAGTCTTCACATCAGGCCGTTCATAGACTTGGACGCTTTCTTCCCCAGCATCTCTTCCCACGGACACATCCACCAGTTGTTTGCCTTCCAGACCGGGTAACTATCTGTGTTGACCGCCTTGAACCTCGTTCCTTCCCACTCAGCGAACACCACTTCTTCGGCGCGTTTTCGAAGCTCCTTCGCGAACTGCTCGCGGGAAAAGGGAGAGGAACGGCGTGCAACAACCCGCCCGAAACAGCCGTGTTAGTAGGAACCTCATACATCGTAGCTTCCTGCGTGACCTCTCCCTCCCCCTCCCTTATTCCGGATGTTTCTCAAAAACAGTCGTTTCGCGTAAGAAGCCACGAGCAAGACAAGACAAGCCGATCGTCGTGTCGAGTCGAATTCCACTCGAGTCGAAATGAGAGTTTCTATCAGTTCTACTCTTCTTCCCACGTCTCTCACAGTGAACCTCGAATCCATCGTTTATTACACGTGTTGTTTATGTACACATGCACACATGCAGGCAAGAGGTTTTCCTCAAGTTAAGTCACGCCATCCAATCGAATCACGTAACGAGCGCATCTCTACGAGAAGTGTGCGTCACCCAAGACACCGATAGCTACATCGAGGAGAACGCCCTTTTCATGATACGAAAAAAAAGAATCCTCGGGGTGGGGTGGGGGGCGACCTTTTTGAATGTCGAACAGACCGCACGTATGCATACCACAACACTTGATCCGGGTATGTTAGGCTAAATCACGTCCTCCGCGCAAAATCCACCAAAATCGCACCCTCAAAAACAAAAAAAGGGAGAGGGAGCGCCGTTTGACCATAAGATCCCAAAATGTTGCAGAGGGCGGAAAAGGTGAGCCGTGCGGAGACAGACAGACCTGCAGGTCAATTATTGACGCGCTAGACCCGAGGCGGCCATTGTACGAGCACTGCGCTCCGCTTTGGGATGGCCTTAACGAACCACGCCGCCCAAACTGTTCCCTCCATCGAGCAACGTGAGAGCATGCACATGCACACCCGAAAAATGTTACCCAACAAGAGACAGAGAGAGCAATCTGCGTATGTCAAAAACGCGCGCAAGTTTTTTAAATTACCTCCGGGTACTGGTCGTACAAGTCGTGCTCCTCCCTGGGGTCTTCCCTGACGTTGTACAGCCTGTCGCTGACGGGGTAGTCTCCGCTGTACAACTGGCATCGGTCGCAGCAGTCCTGGCACTCCATGTTCCCGACTCCGCAAGCGACATCGGAGTCGAGCAGGTCGTCACTCTGCATTGGCACAAAACAAACGAGAACAATTTAAATGCGACGTCAGCATAATCTAAATGATAATAGCTTCGAGGGAGACGATAAGCAAGAGCCCGAGGTCACAAATAGACGGTGGGGGGCTGAAGTAAGGCAGCAACAGAACAGGGGTTCTTGGGCGGCGTCGCGCACGCGGCTCACCCCTGAAAACACTACCCTGGCCCTCCGGCGCTAGAGACACCCCCGCTCACCTCGATAACCGCCAGATCGTGGGAGAAGTAACCCGAGCAAAAGACGTTCACGAGTAGCTTCCAGTCCCCCGATCGGAAAGCCCCTTGACTGAATTCCAGGTCTTCTTTCCTATGGTGTGAGAGGGTGTTGTGTGTTCGGTCGAGAATCCCCGAGGGAAACGGACGATCAGACTCGATTAGATTGGAGTCGCTTTTCTGTTCGACCCTTCGAACATTGTTGCGATGTTCGAACGCCTCGACCGAGAAGCCACTGCAGTGTGTCGTTTGGGAACGTAGAGTAATGTGATGCTGTATGGATGTCGAGGTCGAGGGCAATCGATGCAATCGATGCAAGTGCGTCTGTAGTCGACTGCTGCTGTGTCTCTCTCTCTAGTTTCGGAACAATTTCGTAAACGAAGCGGTACGAAACAGCCCGCACTTCGTTGGAGTGCATGTCATGCCATCGCAAGCAGTTTAACCCAGCAAAATGGGGTTTGGCCACAAATTGTGAAGCACCAAATACTGTTCATCCAAAAGTCCAGAACGCCCTGAAAGGAACGTTGGCAAGCGCAGAAAACCCGCAATTCACGCTCGATCGCGGCTTCCAACTACAGTAACCGTTGACAATCGTCGGATCTGCGCATAGGCCCATGCACGGTTTCTGTCGCAATTTCTGGGACAATAAATAGCGGGCACCTAAGCCCCCCGTTCATGGCGCTGCCGTGAGGTTCAAGGGTAAAGTACACTGCAGCATTACAGTACGCCGAGAGACAGACAGACAGACAGGCTCCAACAGCAACTCGGTCTTACAATCCGTCCGCGGACGACAGGAGGTACGAGTCCCAGTTGTACAGCAGCTCGGTGCGGGGGGGCTTCGACGTGTTCCCTGACCCCGCCCCTCGGACGCCGTTGCTCTTGAGACATTCCCACTGATCCACACCGTCCAACGCACCGGCGCTGTCAGGCAAGTTGCAGGGGTTACAAAGATAACGAGGGGAGGAAGTGTTAAGGCCTCCAAGCCACAATCAAACCATCGTTCCAAATCGATGGGTGCGGGGGGGGGGGTGTACTCATAGTCGTGCATGCCGTAATCGTTGACCATTGACCTCGCACCCCTACAAAGCCGGGACGGAGCACGCCGGGTTCTCACCGGACCAGGCTCTCACATCACCAAGCGCGAAGCGCCGTGAGGTATTCGGCGAGTCGCATGAAGGGTGAGCTGCATCCTGCTAAGGGTGTTCGGCATCTTGTGCTTACTTCCTTGCGTACGGATGACAGCTACGTATGACTTAATTTATTTTCTGGTGCTTTCACTTCCAGAGGCAGTTGTAAGCACTGTGTAACTGCCTCGAGGATGCTTGACCATTTTAACACAACGTGGTGCGATCATCCCCCGTTGCGCGGAGTGAGGGTTCTCGACCCCGCACAACATGATCTACTCGACCACCATTATGGTTACCGCAAAAAAAAAAAACGAGGTAAAAAAAGAAAAAACGGTAACCTGGTTGCCGAGTTCACAAAGTGAATTGGCTTGTTTTACAACGTCGTTGCCAAGCGACGAAAACCCAATCCCGATGGCAAACACCGAGTGGGGGGTGATGGGTGCGGGGGGGGCGGGGAAAAGGCTGAAACTACCATGACTGCGCCCTGAATAGCTTAGGCGCTTTCGCCCTAAAAACGGCAATAGAACCCGCCGCCACCGTACGCATACGGACGTGACACGTTCAAGAAGTTCAGGCTTGACCATGACAAACTTCAGATCCCCCGTTAACCCTTACGTCACTGGGTTACATTGATTTTTCTTGTTTTTTTCTGAACAACTGGCTCTCTGCGGTCAAAGATCTTCCAAGCATGTGTGTACACCTACAAATCACGGCGGCAAGGATGGTGCAGCAGTGGGTCCATGTGTGGGGCTCACAGGGATGGGGACGCGGTATATGTAAAAGGGTGACGAACAGGAGCACAGTAGTACTACTGCTGTACAGCAGTAGCAGCTATGAGGAGAGAAATAGACTGTACAGCAGCAGTAGTTTCTGAGCAGGTGTGCATGCCTGTCTCCGACAGCAACCGTCCGCACAGAAGATGTACCTGTGCAAGCAATACCTGTTGGCACATCTTCTCCACCTCATCCTTGGACAGAGCTTACGGCAAGCGCAAATGCTAGCGGCGCTAGATGCGAAGACGCTCACGGGAAACCGCCTCACAGAAGCGCCAGATCGACGAAAAAAACAACGGCCCTCTCACCAGAGAATCGAGACCACCATCCGCTATCGCACAAAATGCATAAAAATCATGATAAATTTTACTATTCTCTACTACAAATAGAGAGCTGTGATCGGAGCTGTAGTCCCGAAAACCCTTGCCTTTGAGCGAAATTCTGCAACAGCAGACGAACCACCCTTCACTCCCAATACTGGGAACCACACGCACCGCAATCACAACAACATCAAGCACAGAGGGAATACGTTAGCATCGGCTCCGGTGTGCGCTTTCTCTGCTCTCCCCCGCGGATGCGGCACCGGGTTGATCACATGTTCAGGGTGCTGTATGTACCCTCCGGTGGTATTTTGCGTTTCAATCTCACAGTACCGGTAGGCAGTAGATTTGATCTGGAAAGGATACCTGCCCCACGTCAGAGAGATTAGGAATGGGTGAATAGTATTGTACTATGTGAGTCCTGTCCGCATTGCTGATAAGCGTGCTTTTGGGGTGGGCTGCCTATGTCTCCCTGCTGGTCTCCATGTATGTTTTTTGCTCTTAGCTGTGGCACAACGGCGATTTTTCGGCACGCAAAGTGATCGGAGCTGAGAAGGGAGCTGAATCGACCTGGACTCACGCAAGGGTTAAGAAACCTCCACCAGTACGAGACGGTTCAAACGCCGCCACCAACTCTTTCCTTCAGCTGTGGAGCAACCAAGCTTTGAAAATTAGTCCAGGGGGTGTGATACCTTACGTCATGCCACCTACGGTTCCAATCATCACCCAGGACGGTTTCTGGCAAGCGCACGCACCTGCCGGTTGTCTCTTTCCCAGCAATGCTGGCGAGGGTTGGTACCCAGTCTGTCGAGTGCACAAGTTCGTCGTACGTGGTGCCCCACGCATGCGACGGCAGATGACTCTTGGAAAACACGAACGCCGGTACCTAAAAGAGCGTGGCACCATGTTACGGGACACAGCAGCAGCAGCCACAAGTTTTGACGGGAATGAATCGCGGCCGTGAGCGTTTTGATGCTCGCCTCCTGTCAGAGGGATCTTGAAAGGCGACGGTTGTGCAGAACAAAACAAGAACAGACAGAAACAACGCAGCCTGCGACTTCGTCTTTGGGCATAGAAACAACCCGCTGCACATGCATGCATTACAATATCACTACCGTCTTGAAGTATTGAATAGATACGGGGTACGATTTGATCTTTTTGGGCAAGACGGGCAACAAGTCGACAGAAGTTTCTCGGTAACAGAACAGAGCCACTTTGATCGGTCAAGCTACACTTCGTCCTTCGCACCAGTCTGTTAGAAAATATGATGGACAATTCAAATACGACAGCGAGAGTACCCACAAACGGTCCCTACATGTCCAAACGGGTTGTCGCCGACAACCTTGCTACCGCCTTCGTATCCAAAGGGTCCCCGTACGTTCAAACCGATTCGTAAAATTAACCTTGATACCGTCTCGATATCCAAACAGTCACTGCGTGCCCATACTGATGGGTGCTGTAACACGGTTTTGTACTTACCCTGCTGCCACCTTCGAATACAGACTGCTTGCTGCCTCGCAGCGGATAATTGGAGCCCCCGTCATCGGGGCAAGCACCGTTGTCACTTGACACCACGATCACAGAGTTCTCGAGCCAGCCCTCCTGCTCCAGCATGTCCACGAACTCTCCTATTCGCTTGTCCAGGTACAGCAGGACCTGTCCATGTCCATGTCCATGTCCATGTCCAGGTTGCGAGACAAAGAGGTCGGGGTGATTATCACGTGCCCTCCCTCCGTCGGTGGAGAGAAGAAAGCTGACGATACGATCGCCGCCCAACACTACCATCACTCCGTTTCGACATATGAAAGGGGTCATGCAGAACCGGCCCGCGGTTGAGAAATATCTCGTCAAGAAACAGAGGCTCAAATTTTCGCGGAAAAAAAGAAAACTGGGATAAGGAACAAAACTCAGCGGCGGATCCTAGACGAAACCCTAAATAACAACCTGTGGTCGATAGTGAGCCCAAATGAGAAACTGAGCCCGACGCGACTGTGATGTTTCGTTTCGTATCTCCGGGGCCGTTTTGAATGAGATATTCCTCTTGGCATCCGAACGGCCGTTGTTTTGTATTTTCGAACAGACAGGTGGCACACGATTCTAGTTTCGTGAACGCTCAACCTTGGCTGTAGTACGGCATGCCCGCTGGATCGATCGATTCGTCCAATACACACGACGCACACACGTCAGATACTGCGGATTATCCTGCAATGTCAATGGTACATACCCGCAGCTGTTCGTTGGCGATGACGATGTTGTTGTACATATAATAATAGACAACCTCAGTGCTGCAGGCTGTGTGGCCTTTTGAGCATCGGCCGCGAGGGAAACAGTACATGTACGACGAACAGCGAAAAACTCTGCGGTGCCGCGGTATTTCCCCACATCAGCAACACCGCCGCGGGCGAACAGAAAAAGCCGCGGTCACATGGCAACGCGAGTCTCCCAAGCACAACCACAAGCAACAGTATTCTGCTTACGCCGGCAAAGGCGGTTCTCTTCTCCGATTCCGTCGCATCTTTCACGCCCTCCAATAACGCAAGCTCCTCTGGTGAAAACTCCTCTGCAGGTACAACGATATTGACAAAACAACAACAACAACGATGCACGCGCGAGACAGGGGTGGGTGAGTGTGGAGGGTGGCAAAGCCGAAGTTCGTTGTTGCAATCTATGTCCAACATCAAGATATCAATATCAAGATATCTACCAAGATATCAATATCAAGATATCTACCGTGCGGACGTGGCGGAAACCCATCTAGAGGCGTCCACAGGGCAACGGCAGTTGAGGATTAGATCCACCTCCGATAGACTCAAGGGTAGGTCTCACTCTTCTACAACCGGCCATTCTTCGTCAGTGATGCCCTGCCCTCTCCGTTGTGGAGCAATCGAGCTATGTCTAGCTCCGGGAGGGTGCGATCGATCAGTCGCGCACAAACTGCGGCAGCGAGCCGACGGTAGACGGTTTAGTCAGCAAGCGAAGGAGGGTACACCGGCCTTTTCTCCAAAAAAATCATCACGTCGCCCACAAAGCGCCAAAACGTAACCTTCTCCATAACTAGAACCACACACACGACTCTTGTTTCGCCGTGTGCGTCAACCCCGTCTCCCACTAGAAAAATAAACAGTCGTCCTCCAATCGAGAAGGATCGTGAGGGGGGGGGGGGTACTCGTGTTTGGCATGCCTCAGTTGTTAGACCATTGACCACGCGTCCTCGAGAGGGCCGAGAATTGTTCCCAAAGGACCGATGACCGATGACCGATGGCTATTGTAATCGGGTGCCGGGGGTGAGTCCCTCGAGAACCTCTCCAAAGCTTAGCTATCCTCTATCTAGCGCGTGTTGCATGTTGATGCTTCACTTACCGTAGGGCGCGGGACCGGTAGGGGAGTGAACGGATTGGTGGGCAATGTACATGAACAGAGGGTCTTCGTCGAAAGGCGCTTTACTTTTGACGATCTGCAAAAGCGCGCATCAAAGCAAGCGTTATGGGGGGAGGGAGGGGGGGATCAGGGTTGAGTACGAGGCGGTGGTCTCCATCTGCGAACCTAGTTACCACCAATGACTCAACTCCATCTCTACAGATATCATGGACATTTCAGGCATCACTACCGGTGCGCATGCATGTAGCACCAGTGACACCGCTCGCCATACACACGCGGTGATACATTCGACAGATGAACGTCGGTGTACTTTTCTGACCCTTGCCATCAATCACGAAGAGACAGCTCCTGTGTGACTTCCCTCCCATGTGACTCCGGCTGATACGTCAAACATACATACCCACCAAGACGTGTGTAGTGTGCACACTGGCGTGACACCGAATGGGACCGACATACGCGCATCCACGCATGTACAAAAATCAATCGCAAAAAAAACGGCGGCGGGAGCCACAAGCCACACCTGCTTAGCCCGGCCGACGAAAGCGTCAGTTGAGTACGTTCCCGTGAAGCACACGTCCGCGGGGTCCTCATTCTCCATGACATCTCCCCATCTCGGCCCTCCGTCCGTACACGGGCCCCCGACGTTCTCGTCGTGGTTTTGGAGGGTAACGTCGTGGTACCCGGTGGCGTTCCCGTAGCCGAAGTCGAAGAAGTACTGTCCGTCTACCGACGCCTCGGGGTTCTATTAATAGATATACGGTACACACAACCAAACAAGAGGCATACACGAAACAAAAAGGGGGGGGACAAAGAGAGGAGGAGGAGGTGACGACGAGTTCAGATCAGAGCAGTTCTTGAGAACGTTCGGGGAAAGGAAGCGCCGAACGGCCCGGTGGCTGACTACTTCCCGCCGCCACGTCGAACGGCGCGTGTGTGGATGTGCATATGCATTGCACGTAGCGTGACGTGTAGCCTGACGTGTACCCCCTGTAACATGTAATTCGCCGGAGCGTGCGCGCTTCCCGCAAAGAAGTATGTAGCCCGGTTATCGTTGCCGCCCACGAACTCAAATAAAATAACCCTGAACCAAACCAGTCGGCACCCACACGTGGCCGGTTAAAGGAAAGCTAGCTGGCTAAAATAGCTACCTGGGCAGAGACAGAGCAGCCCAAGGCATGGATGACGGACGGTACATATCGTACTCCCACATCCCCCACCAGAAAACGCCTAAAACTTGTGGTATCGAATACCACTGGCGGTTGCAGGAGGACGGACTTAGATCGGTAACGCAAAGACAGGGTTGAGAAGCATCCAGCCTATTGGTTACGTGTGGTATAACGAAACGAGCTTGCTGTTTGAAAAACAGTGTCAGAAAAATAGTACCGTTGGGAAGGGCAACGGTACTGGCACCACACCTTGTGGCTGTAGTATGTCTCGATGCCGTTAAGGTAGCCCAGGAAGGTTTTGAATCCCCGCTGGCTGGGGAGGGATTCGTCTCTGTAGCTCCCCAGGTGCCACTTGCCCACCATGTGCGATTCATATCCAGCCTCGTTCATGTACTCGGGCAGAATCTGTTGAGGGGACAAAAGCAGGTGGAGAGAAAGATTGAATCATGCTCGTTGACCTTCACACAACAATATAACTGGAATCAAAGACGACGACAGGGCTACTCATGTCTCGTCATTTTTGCATGTGCGAGACACGTCTCATGAGGGAGGAGTCTGGCAGTTTGTCGCGCTGTGGTGGCGGTGTCGTGGTCTTCGCAATAGGACCATCACTCTGACCTCAATCTACGACGCCTTGTCCGTCTTGCGCTCTCGTCGATTCGAACAAAAAAAAAGCCCACCTCACAAGAAGCGCAGCCATTCCAATCAACGCACAACAGATGAAAAATAGAAACAGGGGAAGAAAGAGAAAAACAACGAGCCGAAAAAAACACCATGTTCGGACCTCATCAAAGCCTGCGGACTCACGCAAGCACAGCAATAAACACGCCACGCACCACGTGCAAAATGTACCTACCTTTTCGCTAGTGGGTAGTCCCCAGGGCGAGCCGGGCATGATGACGGAGTACTGCATCCCGTACCTCACGGGGTAACGCCCGGTCATGATGCTAGCTCTCGCCGGAGTGCAGAGCGTCATCGTGTAGTAGTTGGAAAGCTGCAGAGTTGACCACAAAGGGGGAGGGGTAGCAAACAAAAGTGAAAGTTCAGGGTCGGAGGTCGAGGCGAAGAAAGCTGGAGCGGGAACGAGGGGTGCTGAGAAACACTACAAAACAACAAAGAAGAGACCACAGGCAACATTATTAATACTGCCACTGTCAATACCAATCACCACGGCAAAAATACCAACGACACCAACACCAACGCGGCCACCACCAGCAACTCACTCAGTGCCGAAAATCGCCTGGCGGTTCTGCAGAGTTACCGAGATTTTGTCACAGCTAGTAATAGCTACCTATGGTTTCGGAAGACGCCTAAGTACTAGAAGTACAACAGGCAGTGGCACCAGAGAGGTGACTTGTATGAATAGCAAATAGCACCAAAGCTGCACTCGGGAAGCTGGGCAGTAATCTCCCTTGCCAAGCATGCTCCTTCCTGCTCAACACGACTAGATGGTCGGGTCAGGGCGTTCACGTGATTACATCCGACAGCCAACCAATCGGTCGGGGTTCGTGTGGTGCCAAAAAGAGAATAGAGAGGAAGCAACCAAAGAATGCGGACCAAAAGCCGCTGCGCGCGCTACATATGCTGCAAAAACATCATTGCAAAAGTGGGAGGAAGATATTCAGCACAGAAAATGAAGGAGTGAAACAAGAACTAAACAACGAAACAAACGACACCCGAGCACGAAAAGGATCCTCTACGACACAAAATACGACCCAACTCTGGGAAAAACTCTTTCTTTGCAAGCCCTTTGAGTTGAAAAAAATACAAGCCTTGTCCTCCCTCGTGCACTCCCCGCGAGCGCGTCGATATCCCTGCCCGGCGTGCCCCCTGGCGGGGCCTACTGCAACACTACAGGTGCTCAAAGAAAGCTAAAAGCTGTAGATGCCCCCCACACAACAAACGAAAACCTTGTGAGTGAATACATTCCAGCTGATAAATTCTTGCCTTTACCCCGCCCGCGGCAAGCGCATCGAGGTTAGGTGTGATCTCGGACAGGTCGGTGGATTGGTAACCCATGTCCCCGAAACCCATGTCGTCTATAAGGAAGAAGAAGACGTTCGGCTTGGAGGTGCTCACGGAACCAGGACCACCATCGCCGTTGCCGTTAACGGCAATGCCTGAAAAATGCGTCGAGTGACGTGGGGAACGGTCACATGGCTTGGGAGTATTCCATCTAGGCAGGAGGTTTGGTCTGGAATAACGACAAGCAGCGAAGGGTCCAAGGACGGGGAGCGCGTATGGCGGAAGTCGACACGCAAAAAAATAGCCATGGCCAGGAGAATGCACACACTCTCCCATTCACTACTTCACCATGTATGCACAAGACCAAAGATAACACACACACAGTCAGTAGTAGTTGGGATGCAAGCGATACCGATGTTTTGAGGGTAATTGTAATTCTTTTGGCAGTGACGGAGACGAGAAGCAGTCAAGTGCGGTCGCAGAAAGGCGTAAGGACACGCACACGCGCATACACACCTAGCGAAATACTATGGAATGGGCGAGGAGCGGCGCACACATTATTCCCCGTCTAGCGCCTCTTAATACTAATAGTCATCTCACGACAATGTCAATGTCGACTGCTGTATGCTTGTCACACCCCGCATATCACGTTTGTGTTTCAAGGGCAGCTAACAAAGCGCCCGCTGTGTGTCTGTAGGTAAGGTAGGTAGCGCTCCATCCGCACTTTCATCTCTTTCAGTCAGCGCCTTGTTGTGCCCACTCGTGGCTGAATACCATGAAACAACAAGCAGCGAGCCATGAAAATAATCCCTTTTCTGAAAAAAAAAAATGAGGCAGATTCCTAATAATGTGTCGGGTTCATCGGGTCGTTAGCCTTAGTCTCAGATGAATCAAAAACACGAGCTCGATCAGGCTGAACGAACAAGCAGATACGGACAGCTCCTCGGGGTCAGCCGTACAGTAGTGCGTCCGCCATTGTACTAATAGGGGGAATGTATACATAGCACAAGACTATTATTATTATTGTAAACTTGTTGTTCAGTCGAGGATATCGCCACGCAAGAAGAGTGATGCAGCATGCACAATGCACAACGCCATGTTTGTGAGGCTAAGGATGTAGCGTCGACGAGCAAACACGGGTCGAGGAAAGCAAAACAGACGTGCACGAGAGAGACTTCATGTGCTGCAACGTGGGGATAATGGCAATCTATCTCTAATTATCGCCCAAGAGGCGTGACAAACCAGTTGAACTCTATAAACTGGGATTTCTCTTCAATGATCTAACCAGCTGAAAACAACCGTGGCGACCACTGGTGTACTTTGAAAAGTGCCGGTCCGGTTTAGTGTGCCTGTGAATTTTTGGGCACACACGGGGTGTGTACCTCTACAATGTACAAGTATATGGTGATACTGCTGTAGTCCTTGGGCTATCATGATACGTATGTACGATAGAGTCCTAGGTGTGTTCACGCATGGGCAAGTGGAACGGGTGTGTGTTACCAGAGCGGGGAAAACCCTACTGTAGTTCGGTTCTCTGATACACACAGTACCATACCAAACCCGTTGGTAGCTGAAACAGACTGGCGTCTTTCTGTGAGACAATGTTTACATGGGAGAAAAAAACTTGCTGCTGCGCTTGTAACGTGCTACAAGGCAACATGATGTGATGCCACCTACCGCCGTACAAGTACTGCTGTACCTGATGATGCCCAGTTTGCTTGAGATCTCCAGCCCCCCATTGCTGCCGTGCTACCACCACCCTCGCCAGCAGCAGCAGCAGCAGCAGCGGCGGCGCCATTGTTCTGCCCTCCTTCTACCGCACCGCCTACCGCAATCCCTGCCGCCGCTGGTGATGTTGCCAGGCTCGCCCTCGTATCCGCTCCTCGTTGCCGCGAGGCGCCGGCGATCGTATCAGGTGCTGACATGAAACCCACGCCGATCACCAACAACGCGGCGCCTATTGCCGACACCATCGCCAGCAGCAAGGGGCCAGAGCCCGCCCGCGATAGCGCGGCGACCGGCTCGACGCGACGTCGTTTCCTCCTGGCTTGACCAACATCCTCGTGCTGCTGATGACCTGCCTCCGACGCGGCTGGTTGCTGGACGGAGGAACCTCTCTCTGCTCGCTCGCTACTCCCGTAAGGGCGACCTGCTCGCAGCAGCGGCGCGGCCTCTCCCTCCTCGCCCATGTCTTTCTGGAACATCTTGGTGGTGCTTGTGTACACACACACACGCTGTCGCCTACGCGGGTAGATGTACTGCTGTACCACGTGCCGAAGCAAAATGTCGAGAAATTGTTGACAACAATAACGTGATAACCTGAGCTGGGTGAGCTTGGCAGGTACACGTGCGTACCACCGCTGCCCGAAGTGCCTGCCACCCACCCACAATCACAAGACGCACCACACAGACGCCGCCCTTTCAAGTGAGGGGTGGAGGTTCACCGCGTATACGTGTTCCGTGGACGCGGAGCATATGTTGCGCGACACGTCCTGGACGGAACAGACAGACCGTCCGCAAATACCGGCTAGGGGTGACGCAGATATGTACACCAAAGAGGTAGGGGGAGGGAGGGCAGCAATCTTTTTCTTTTTCGGGGTACAGTATGTTTTCTCGATGCTTTCGAAATTTGTCATTATTTTGCGTACCCCCTTTGCTCGCCAAGGGGGAGGGGAAAAGAGCGAAGACCAGGAAGGGCAACACACCACACACGCCCCCGGTCTACTCCTTACGATCAGTATAAACATCAGCCACCCAACGGACAGAAATATATAAACTCTGTCTGCCCCCCTGATAACCACACCAATTTGTTCATACTGAAACCACGAGAGAACCCCACAAGGCCCATCAACATTAATTAACATCGCCACTCGGCGAAACACTCGGGCCACCAAGAAAAAACCATTTTCCCGTCTCTCGCTACTCTCTGTTCCCCTGACACTCCATCGCACTGCAGAAAAAAACACACATGTCGCCAGGACCCCACGTACAATTAATCATATAATATATACGGGTGTCCACCAATCAATCAGACTCGTAACGCACGCAACGGGGAAGCGCGCAGCACCAACGCAGCCACACACAGCAGCCAAGAGTGCACGCCCCCAACCATGCAACGGTCCGATACACACACCAACATGCGTCCTGCATATATCAACCTGAAGTAAATGCGATACACACACATCCCATTAAAAAAAAAAATGAAATGGGACGAGCACCTCGGAACCGCGCCCAGCACAGGCACACGCGACCCCGACTGCGGCTACACAGTGAATCCCCCCGACAGGCAATCACATTGGACACAACGCCGCCGCTCCGATTTCCATGTCCACTGACACCCCCAAAAGCAAGGGTGGGTGGGTGGGAAAAAGAAACGTCACGGCAGAAACAACCCTTGGCCACCACAAGCACACACACGTGCTCTCGCTCGCCCGCGGTAAACACGGCGAAGCGAGTATACTGAAAACAGGAATCAACACACTCGTCCACTTCCTGCTTTCTTATTGGCCAGCGGTTTATTTCTGCCGCTTCTCACAAAACGCAGATTTCCCTTACTTCGTCAGTCAATCTTTCGCTTTTCTCGATGCTTTCGAAATTTGTCATTATTTTGCGTACCCCCTTTGCTCGCCAAGGGGGAGGGGAAAAGAGCGAAGACCAGGAAGGGCAACACACCACACACGCCCCCGGTCTACTCCTTACGATCAGTATAAACATCAGCCACCCAACGGACAGAAATATATAAACTCTGTCTGCCCCCAAACCTAAGGCTGGTGCGCCATACTGATCCCCCCCCCCCCCTTTTTTCATGCGCAACATATATCGCATACATGTATGCACAACACACTTTATGTACGACACACAATATATACGGCATACACAATGTACAGCAAAATAACATCGGTACGACAAGGACCTCGACATACGCCACGCGCCACAGAACCCCTTCACACGTCACCCCATCGGGTACCCTGCCCTGGCTGTGTAGTCACCTTCTCCTTGTTCGCCAACACCTCTGACACCCACGAAGCATCACCCCCAACATTCCGAACATAACACTGGTAACTACTCTCCCCCGACCATCGCCCTTCTCCACGAAGAAACTCCGGCGATGCACCCCCCGCCGCCAAGAAAGTTGCGCCCCCAATACGAAGGGAGTGCAGCGCGTACTCCTCGGGCTGCAAACCCGCCAACGCAACCACTTGGCGAAGGGCCACAACAGCCTGACACTTAGTCCACATGGCCCACTGGTCCCGACCAACACCAAAAGCCACTAGAGGCGCATGCGAAGGCAGAAACGTATACAGAGAAAGCAGCTCCACCATGACATCCACGGCACCACCCCCTCGGTCGACTCCACGGCACGGACCTTGCCGTGTACACGTACAAACCGCCCCTTTCCGAAACTGGTCCCCGTTGGACGAACGAAAACGTACCTCCACGCGATCGGCCAACGGCCACTGCGCCGACTGCAAGAGCTGGACCGCCCCCCGAAAAAACGCTACGTCCCCCCGACGCAACCCATGAACCTCATGCATGGACAATTTCGACACCGCAAACATCTCAGATGCTCGCGTCAGAAAGAAGAAAGAGGCACTCAGCGCAAGACACAAAACACGCCCGCCTACGCCCCATTGAGGCACCAACGAACTCCCCTGTTGCAACATCGCCCAAGACACCGGCCGCCGCAACCGCTGCTGTGTTCCCACGTCGGCATGCCCCCGCGCCGCTCCACGTAAAGCACAACGAATCAGCGGATGCTGCGTATCAAGCTCCCCTTCACCCGACACACGATGGAAAAACTTAACAGCGGACAGGTGACTATTATAGCAATCGTCGAGTTTTGCAGGCCCAAAACGGAAAAACTATACGCGACGTACTCAACCAATTGAGCAACGACATCACGCGGAACAGTCTCAGCAGCAATAAACACCGGCCGATACACAACGGCCACACGATGTTTCACCGAGCCTCCAAAAAGGTCCAGGTGAGTTCGTTCAGACGTTCGCGCAAGTGACTGGCGGACGAGGCTGGCCCCAGCACGGCAGAGCACATCTCTTGCCCGGCTCGATTCAACTCCACTTCCTGCCATCGCACATGGGGGGCAGCGGCACAAAGGTTGTTGTACACATCAGCGGCAGGCCAGCGAGAAACACCATCGGCAAGCGAACTGAGCACACCAGGCACATGGGACGAGTGGAAAAGCCACCCGCTAGACACTTCAATCGCCCCCAGCATCCGCATGAGCGCGCCGGACCGCGGCTCCTTGCCTCCGCGACACCGCTCAATCCATGCCACACTCGCTTCATTGTCTCCTCGCAACTGGATGCAGTCACCGGCCGACATCGGCTCGTGACGCTGTTGCACGATCAACACCCACGCCGCAGCGACCATGCCGAGTAGCTCAAGAACATTGATACTGACATCGGGACACTCGGATACAGACTTGCTAGACCCCACAACACGGGACTGCTCGTCACACGTCAAATCACGCCGGAATAACACCCAGTTTGCACACAGTATGCTCCGAACGCTGTTTTGGACGCATCGGCAAACACGGCCATTACCGGAGGGCGAAGCACCACATTGTACATCGGTGCACACAACTGTCCGCCACGCGACGCCAGACCTCGCTGCACAAACCAGCGCCGAAATCCAAATCATCGTGAAACATGGGGCCCAACACGACACGCCGAGCGGGGTTAGAAACACGTGAAGGGAACACTTCGGATTGCGGCATGCCGGCATCAACCAACAGACAGCCGACGAAATATTTGCCTGGACGCAAGGCAAAAGACACGCGAAGAAGAAAAACCGGTCAATTCCGCGACGGGACGGGCGCGTCTGTGGCCACTCGCCCAACAAACGATGTAATTTCTGTTGTTTTCGCAGAGGCATGGTCACTGTGAGAGTTTGCGTGTCCAAAATCCATCCCAACACCTCCAAACGTGTCGAAAAATCGGTTATCTTCTTTGCATCAGACAGCAACGGAGGATCGTTTGGCCCCCGGTGTCCCAGCAGACGGAAATGGTCCCACGAAGGGTCGACCAACACTTGACGAAAAGCCTCACGCACGTCAACACGACAGAGCAAAATCTCGAGATGTGGCCCGTGCAATTGGCGCAAAAAGAGGACGCGCGACAAGATATCGAAAAATACATGTCCCATACGGACACTCGGGGGCACGATCAAAATCTGTATCTGCATGGGCGCTAGACGACGCACCAGCCGCTGTGAATGTGAGATCATGAATGATGCGGAATTTCGGATCTTCCACCACCCCAAGGGGGGAAACACGCACACCCAAAATTTCACGGATGAACTGCACGTCGAAGACAAGAGCACGACCGAACGTAACATCCGAAACGATCTTGTCAGTAATCTGCGAAGTGTATGGTAAAATGCTGGAATGGTTGCCGTACTTTTTATTCGGCGTCGTGACAACCCCTCGGGAGCGCCAGGACACAACACGCGGAGGAGTTTGTCAATGTGCCGAAAACGTTTCGCGACCCCCAAAAATTCACGAACCGACGCAACGTCGACATGGGGCGCAAAGAAGCCGGCACCACCGGCCGCCACGAGCACTTCAATACGCCCCCCACACTGTCTAAGCAAGGTGGAACCAGCGGAAGCCACCTCACGAAGACCCACACCCATATCGGAGGGTGAACACACCGCCGCTAAAGCAGACACACGAGATCGCCACACGCAAAGTTCACGCGAACCCGCAATCGACAACATCGACATGGGGCGCAAAGAAGCCGGCACCACCGGCCGCCACGAGCACTTCAATACGCCCCCCACACTGTCTAAGCAAGGCGGAACCAGCGGAAGTCACCTCACGAAGAGCCACACCCATATCGGAGGATGAACACACCGCCGCTAAAGCAGACACACGAGATCGCCACACGCAAAGTTCACGCGAACCCGCAATCGACCTATAAACGAGACATCACCTGGTAGCAACGACTAGACAGCTCCGGGCACACACGCCCCTCGATCGACGCCCACGCCCGCCGCCGCCAACGCCGCGGCCCCAAGCGCTCGGGAACCCAGCCTTGCTGTCTCATCGACGCTCACACCAGCCACCGCAGACGACCCACCAGGGCCCTCCACGGATAAACCAGCCATGCCGTCGGTCCGCCGTGCCGCAACCACGCTGACCGCCGACCCCGCCGCGGCGGCGGCCCCAGCTGTTGCGTCTTGCTGCTGACGTTGAAGTTGCTGCTGCTGCTGCTGCTGCTGCTGCTGCTGCTGTTGCGGCTGCTGCTGCGGCTGCTGCTGTTGCTGCGGCGGCGGGCCCTGCTGGTCCTGCTGGGCTGCCAACGCCATTGCGGCAGCCGCGCCCGCCACCGCAGCAGAGGGAGGGGCGCCGCCACCACCGCTGCTGCCGCCGCCGTCGGCGATGGAGTCATCCACCGACGTACGAATCCCGCCGGCAGCAATCGGCCCTCCGCGATTTGGATTCAAAGTCATATCGCCCCGGAGACAAAAAGAAAAACGTCACGGCAGAAACAACCCTTGGCCACCACAAGCACACACACGTGCGTCACGGCAGAAACAACCCTTGGCCACCACAAGCACACACACGGCAGAAACAACCCTCACGGCAGAAACAACCCTTGGCCACCACAAGCACACACACGTGCTCTCGCTCGCCCGCGGTAAACACGGCGAAGCGAAACGTCACGGCAGAAACAACCCTTGGCCACCACAAGCACACACACGTGCTCTCGCTCGCCCGCGGTAAACACGGCGAAGCGAGTATACTGAAAACAGGAATCAACACACTCGTCCACTTCCTGCTTTCTTATTGGCCAGCGGTTTATTTCTGCCGCTTCTCACAAAACGCAGATTTCCCTTACTTCGTCAGTCAATCTTTCGCGTATCCCAGTTTGCATGCAGTCCGTGCCGCCAGTTCAACGTTTGAGTTCTGGTTCACGGCTTGTACATGCACAGCGTATGCCATCAGCCTGCACGAGGTTGCCAGGCGGACTTTTCAATAAGATCCTAACGGCTGCTTTTCAGAGGTGAATGTAGAGAATGGGCAGATGCATTGCTCTTCTCACGTACGTACTTTATTGATGTTGGTGCCTGTTCTCATCACCATCACTCCTCGCTCTGACCCGCAGCAGTTTCACGGCAAGTTGTAGAAGTGGAAGGCGAGCACCGCCGAAGGAATCAAAGGTGTCCTGTTCTTCCTCTGGCTGTGCTATTGAATGAAGATGAATCACGTGTAGCTGCAACACCTCGTCGTGGAGAAACAGCAGGAAGGAGGCGGAGCATCCGCAAACACATACATACATACATACATACATACCGTACATACATACATACACACCGAAATAATTAAGGAATAATAAAAACACACACAGAAAGACTACCCATTCGAGATATACCCACAGTCGAACGGGATGTTGCTCGGGCAAGGGGCCCTCCATATGGAAATATCGGAACACCCCAGCCGCCCGCCCCCCCCCCCCGGGCCAAGATTGCAGCGCAATATAGGGGGTTTAGGCTGCACGCTTGCACACGGTGATAGGCACCGTGTGCAAGCAGAGCGTCGACCTGACGAAGTCAGGCGGTCAACTACGGTGGAGTGAACACACAGCAACACGTTGGGCACATCTAGTGGGAGGGTCGCCCCCCTACTGCTGTACATATATGTGTACCAGTCTAATCTACCCGACCAACATGCTTGGAGGGAGGATTTTTTGGATATATAATAAGACCTATCTCTTGTGGGAACACAATCTTGTCGATAAATCGGATATCCGTGACGTGTTAATTTGTTTTGATTGTTTCGCCAGCGGTTGGTCACACAAAATAGAAACCCAAGGAGAGTGCAACCTGTTGAGGGTCTCACACGACACGCACGCAGGGTTCGAAGTTCGGTGAGCAACATAGTGTAGAGAGAGAGAGGGACCCATCCATCCGTCCATGGGTTGAAGTATTTATTTATTTACAACGTGTGTGTGAGAACAGGATCAAAAAGATTTGTCCTCGTGTCTTGAGTTGAGAGCACCTCCAAAGAAGTTTGATGCGCTTCTACTCTCGAGTGTTGACGTGCACTGTGCTGTTATTATCGTTTCAAACCTACCTTTGGTTTCGGCACGACAATAAAGAAATACTCATCATCAGCTGTGAACGGCATATCGGCAATCATTCAAGTGGGCTAAAAAAATTGCAGCCCACCAAGACAAGCTGGTATCGTAGATCGCCACCGTGACAAGATGACCGTGTTCTCAACCCAGAAACATCACAAACACTTGAAGCATGCACGTTTTCTAACCGTTGATCGAGGATGGATTAGGTGCGAAGAAGGTGTACCGATTCTGGTAAAAAAAGTCAATCGACGGATACCCTGCGAATCGGGCCCTCCCTAACACTCTCCACCCACAGAATTTACCCTCAACTGGGAACCTCTTGTGGCCAGGACGGGTAATTCGATGGAAGTGTCACAAGGTTCTTTATAGGATCGATTCCAAGAGGTGTTCTCAGGACTGACACACATTTTTTTTTTTTTTGGTCTTCACCTCAAATCAGCGCTCACAGCACTAGTGCCGTTTATTCCAACCCGTGGTCACACAGAAGAGCCTCTCTCTACCCTCCCCTCCTGCGGTACTTCGCCTTCAATTTTTAATGCGAGAAGAGTTCAGCACTCTCTTCCCTCTGTGTACACACGAACTAGCGCTATCCACTTGGCCAGGAGCGGAAGCGAGAGAAAAACTCACTTTGCAAGAAAAGCTCGCCTACGCCGGGATTCGAACCCCTGACCTGACTGACCTCTAGAAGGTTACGAGGCTACCAACTAGACCACCGGGGCGACCGGCTTGGGTCCATGGGAAAATGTCGAAGTCAGGAGAAAAAACGTGCACCCAAGGAGATTCGAACCAGTATCCTGCTGACGCCATATGTATGCGAAGGTGTACCGATTTTGGTAATAAATGTCAATCGACATGTACCCTGCGAATCGGGCAATCCTTAACATAGGGTTAGTATTGTCCGACACAAACCGACCCACGACAAAAAGGAGAAAAAAAATAGCCAAACAGGGGGCAACAATTGTTGGTACATGGACGGGAGATACTCCGGCGTCCCTCTTGACCTGAGGGATGCTACAAGTACTATGTGTGGCACTGCCCTATTCCTCGCGCAGTGGTTCGTTCGGCGGCAGACATGGCCTCCAAGATACGCTCGCAAACTGGCTGTGTGTAGGTTGCCGTACGCGCGAGCGCGCGAGCGCGGTGAATAAAGCGCGCGAAAATTGTCGAAACCCCGGGGATTTGGTCAAAATGTCCCCTCCGGGGACATATAAGGCCCATCCCCCCCCCCCCCCCCCCCCAGCGACCAAGATTGCAGCGTAACCCAGGGGTGTTCCGATATTTCCATATGGAGGGCCCCTTGGCTCGGGAGGGTCCCGATGCAAGCAGAACGGGCGAAATGAATCCCGCAGTGGCTCCCCTCTGAAACAAAAGAAGATCGAGAGGCACACATACATCAAGCAGGCGGTAAGAGAGTCGCCACGGGAGCACAGGAGGAGCAGGAAAAACTTCGCCTCATCAACTACGTGTCACACACGAGATAGATGGCGCGCACTGAAAATGCGGAAAAACCATGCTTTCCTATTATTATGAAGGCCGGGGATACGTCATCGAGCAGGCAAGCCACACAGCAGCAATGTACCGCCCTATGCGCATCCATCCCCGGAGTTCGTTGTTTCTCCTCCCCTTGGATTTCCCACCCACAGACCGATCGAGTCAAGTTTAAACGGCGTGTCTAAATCCCTCCCCGGAGGTAAATCCCCCGGAATTACATAGTCTATGTAGTGTCTAAACACCCCCCCGTCTGTATCTCCGCCCATAAGGCACCAATCGAGCCAGGACATGCACGGCTGTGTTGCTGTGATGTAGGGCTATCGCGAGATACATCGTACAGCGGAAACGGTGCACGTTTGGTGCAGCCATGGCTGATGGGCAAAATATATATTATGGTGCCCCAACCTGCCCCCCGGGGGGGGGTTAGTCTCTTAACACCCCCCCGTCTGTATGTCCGCCCACAAGGCACCAATCGAGCCAGGGTATGCACGGCTGTGTTGCTGTGTTGTGGGGCTACCGCGAGATACATCGTACAGCGGAAACAGTGCACGTTTGGTACAGCGATGGGCAAAATATATCTGTTGCCCCCGGGGGGGGATTAGTTAGTGTCTAAACACCCCCCCTTCTGTATCTCCGCCCACAAGGCACCAATCGAGCCGGGGCATGCACGGCTGAGTTGCTGTGTTGTGGAGCTATCGCGAGATACATCGTACGGCGGAAACGGTGCAGGTTTGGTGCAGCCATGGCTGATGGGCAAAATATATCCGTTGCCCCAACCTGCCCCCCGGGGGGGATTATTGTCTAAATACCCCCCCCGTCTGTATCTCCGCCCACAAGGGACCAATCGAGCCAGGACATGCACGGCTGTGTTGTCATGTCGATTGTTTCTGCTCTCGTCTCCACCGTGCTGAAGGCCACTCTTCGTGCATCATCTTTACACTTCTACTGTGGTTCTTGTGTGGCCATCAGAGCCTTGTACAGAGGTGTGAGGTCCATGGTGGGGTATTAGACATATCCCCCCCCCGGAGGAGCACCCCCAATCCGTAGTTTACCCACGAT
>FN649734.1:166854-217576 GCA_000310025.1 Ectocarpus siliculosus
CGCGCGATGGTAAGGGGTAGCACTCGTGGTGGGGCATTTGGTGGGGGGGGGGGGCGGGATGAGGCTCGCACGTCCGAGGGATGTAGTCATACTCACACAGCCGTCCATGCCGTAGACGTTAGACCATTGACCTCGTTTCAAATATGTCCGGGGGGGGGTGGTGGTACACAATCCTCATCCTGAACATCCTGTCCAACGTGTCAAATGACTGGACGAGAGGGACAAAACGCCAGATAGATTGACAGACAGACGGACAGACAGACTGAGAGCTGAGACAGGCGCAAATACAGAGAGAACAGCAGACAGAGAGAGGGACCAACGGGGCCAGAACGCGACACACAACACCAGCACACCAAATTGTTCGCCACCAGCGCACCACCGAGCAAACGCACCACCGCCAACAGGGCGGCCGGCCAGCACGCCATGCCACAAGCAACCCGCGCCAAAAAAAAAGGTACACTATACACTGTACACTGTACACACGAAAAGGGTACAGTACGGACTGACCTCCTCCGGAATCAAGTCCGCCGACTTGGAGTAGACGAACCCGGGTACACGGACCCCCCCCTGGAATGTGGTGTGTTTGAAGCCCCTCAACGGGTAGTTGGATCCCCCCTTGGACGGGCAAGCACCGTTGTCGCTCGCAAACACGATGACGGCGTTGTCGAGCACTCCGAGGGCATCGAGCGCTGTGTGAAGCCTGCGAACCTGGTGGGTTGGCAGTTGGTGGCGAAAGGAAAACAGAGCCCACGGCGATCAATCAATGAAATTCAGATCTTGTTCCAATCTACGCTTTCATAGACGCGAGAGGGTTTCCATCGAGACAAGAGGAAGAAGAACGCTAGCGCCGACGTATTGCACTTCACCTCCTTGTCGAGGTAGTAGACGATGCTGGCGAGAGCGCGGCGCTCGCGGTGGCTGTAATCAAGCCCTTCCAGAAGCTCCACTTCCTCGTCAGTGAACGAGCCGGGCGGGGGAGAGTCCAACGGTTCGTGCACCGCCTGTGGTCGTTTCGAGATTGCAAAGTGGCGAGTGGGTACGTCCGTGTGGTAGTGCAGGCGTGTTGTGAACATGTCCGACCGGGGGGGCGATCATCCAGTGGCATGTGAGGCGCCGCCTGTAGCATGTGGTTTTTGATTCTGGAAACGTTGACGTTGCGCGAGCCGACGTCATGTCTCGCGTGATTTGGTAAACAACAACAAGTGTGAAGCGAGTCGCACCAACGGTGTGATGTGCGCACTCCAGGAGCCGGTCGAGTTCGTTGTTGCCGGAGGGGGACAGGGAGGTATCAATACCCACTGACCGTGGTAAGCACGACTTGATGCTCCCATGAAAGGTTCGTGGCCTGTGACGTCACTTACGAGACGCTGAATGCCTCAGCGAGTCTTCCTAAAAAACGTCGTAGGGCATCAGAATCCTGGGGTCGTCAAGGCCCCATAAAATGACTACTGCGGTACTTGGTCACCGTTCGTATTTCTCGCTTGGTTGACCGGATACAAATAGTCTAACGGGCACACCTTTGTTCTCATTCCATACTCCGACTGTTCGCAACGAACGTGATGGTCCAAGTGCCACGCTACACGCTACGCTCCGGTCGGTGTTAGTTTCCCCGCACCACGAGCCACGCACATACCACGACACCACACCGTGGCACCCGGCTCCACGTCAAGCACGACAGAACACACCAGCGCACCATTCGACGATGCGCGGCAGATCGCTCGCGAAAACGATTGCACCGCTGACGCGCTTCCGATACACGAGACACGAAGGCGTAGGAGCACGATTCGAAAATACAGCAAGTGGTTATAGCTTGATTCCAACTCTCACTCACCTGGTGCGCCACGTATAGAAATAGCGGGTCGGAGGGAGATTTTTCCACGTGCTCTCTAGCGACCTCGATGGCTCGATCGGTGATGACCGTCGTGCTGTACTTTCCCGTCATTTCGGGGCCCTGCCGATGAGATTACCAGCGGTGGGAAATGTCAGATCGCGCATGAGAGGGAAAAAGTACACCCCCGGCGCCGTGCCGCCCCCCTCGGTGTTTGACATCGGGGTTGGGTTTTCGTCGCTTGGCAACCGACGTTGTAAAACAAGCCGATCACTTCGTGAGCTCGGCAACCAGGTTATTACCGCTATATTTTTTTCGTCTCTGTATTTTATTGTTGCGGTAGCCATCATGGTGGTCGAGTAGATTATGTTGTGCGGGGTCGAGAACCCTCACCCGGCGCAAAGGGAATGATTGCACCACGTTGTGTTAAATTGGTCAAGCACCCTCGAGGCAGTTACATACTGCTTACAGCTGTCTCTGGAAGTGGTTGCACCCGAACATAAATTAACTCGTACGCAGCTGCCATGCGTACGCAAGGAAGTAAGCACAAGATGCCGAACACCCTATGCAGGATGCAGCGCACCCTTCACGCGACTCGCCGAATACCCAACGGTGCTTCGCGCTTGGTGACGTGAAAGCCTGGTCCGGTGAGAACCCGGCGTGCTCCGTCCCGGCTTTGTAGGGATGCGAGGTCAATGGTCTAACGCCTAGGCATGCAAGACTATAAGTATCCCCCTGTGAAAAAACTCTTTTGAGACATCGTAGATCGGTGTAACTTTTAACTCGATTGAATCACCATCAAGGCGAGGCGTTCCATATTCCTCTCGGCATTCCACGGCGGGTGCCACGAAAGTACTATAATACTTCTAGTTCGGAACAAAATCTACCAAATCGCCTAGACACATCGAAATATTCCGCTCATGCCCCAACCCACACGGTGCAATTATCTCTTCCTCCTCTCCGTAGATCTTGTAAATACCTTTCGGGTGGTGTTGGTGGTGAAGTTGATGTAACCGTCCTTGTCGCCGTACCCGAAGTCCTGGTAGCACGTATACTGCCCTCCCTCAAACTCAGGGGTCACACACCTTTCGATACACACGAGGGGACGGGTCATATTCCAAAAATTAGATGACTCCAGCAGTAGTCAAGCCGTATCGCTTCACTGCAACTCGTCACTCCAGCCCCCGTCCCCGGGTCAAACGCGGGGTGCTCGTTCGATGGACCTTTGGCGCGCTAAAAGTGGGTTCCTACACGGAGGCCACGAGACAGTAGCAGCAGCAGTGTCTAGGAAAAAATCAGAGCGACGGGCGACCGGCGATGCCAACGCACACATACATGTATCCTACCTTGATGCTGGGGAGGAACCTCAAGACCCGCAAAAACACCACTCATTCCAACGAAAAATCAACACGAGAGGTAGTACTTGTATGTATCAAGCCCGGGCGAAGCACCCGTTTGTGGTTTTAACAAAAACAAAAGACGGGTTGGGAAGGGCGGAGGGAGAGAGAGAGAGAGAGAAAAAAAAAAAGAATGGCACAGTTACCCACAACTCACTCTCTGTGAGTATAGTAGCCTTCGCCACCGCCAGTGTATCCCAAGAAAGTGTCGAATCCCCTGGAAAAGGGGTAGTTCGCGTTTGAATACACACCCAGATGCCATTTGCCGGTCTTTGGCGCGAGAGTTTGAATGTCCATAGGAGCGAGAAGAAGCAGAGAGAGACAGGGACGCAGACACAGACACAGAGACAGAGACAGAGAGAGAGAGAGAGAGAGGTAGCGAGGGAGAGAGGGAGAGAGAAAAAGACATATACAGAGAGGGACGGAGAGCAAGAGAGAGAAAAGAGAATAGTCGGGGTTGGGTGGGTGGGATGGGGGGAGGGCGACGGAGGGGCAGCAGCATCTGAACAACGGGTACGAATACAGCAGTATAGTCTCAGCGGCCCCGCAGATGGGGGACAGGGAAGGATACAGAGAGTGAGCACACCTGGTGCGCAAGATAGATAACACAGAGAAAGAACCAAGCTACCGAGAATACACTTGACATTATGTATGATATGATATGATATGATATGATATGATACTTCCCAAGAAAACAGCCCGTCGGGGAAGGAAGGAGCACACGCACGGCTTGTGGGTGGTTCTGCCGTGAACAGGATAGACCAGGGATTGATTGATTGATGCGGTGGTGGCTGATGGTACACATGGCGCTGGAGAGAAGCCGAGTCCGTCCCCATCCACCGCACAAACCATTTTGCTAAGCCCCCCCAAGAGCGTGGATTGTTGAGTAACGGAGCTACATGCGGGACGTGAAGCTTACTTAGTCCAGCTACCGCACCTGAGATTCATCACCACCAACCGCTTTCCTCTTTTGACAAGACAACTACATATGAAGAAAATGGTGCAACTTCGCCGGTTCCGTCGTGTGGAACATCAGGGGTTCCGTAGAGAATTTATCGTATCGATATCTAGGATGCCGAATGTTTTCGATACTCGATATCGAAACGATAAGCTGATAGATGTATCAAAGATTGGGTACGATATCCAACATTACAATAGTGGGCAACAAGGCGACCGGCAACCGCGAACGGCTTCGGTTCCTGCCGCCAATGGCTTGCCAGCGGCACGCTTAAAACAAAAGGGGTTGCATCTACACTCCACACAAGACAAGAATGAACACGGTCAATGCTGCACAGGCGTTCGAGACACGTTTTGTTCAGCGGCTGAGGGGGGAGGATGAGAGACAGAGGGAGACACACAGCGAGGCATAACAGATCGCGGATTCTCCAAGAGCAGCCTCCTTTTCTTCCCCGTTTCTAGTTCAAAACGCCTCACCATGTGAGTGGAATACCCGGCGGCCTGGAACCTCTCGGCAAGGGTAACTTCATCGATGGGCAGGCCCCACGCAGCAGAATCTTCGACAACGCCAAACTGCATCCCGGTGCGGAATGAATCTCTGCCGGTCATCAGCGACGCCTGACGGGGTATGTATACAACAAACAGCAAAACACGGCGGGTTTTCGTTGTTAGGTGCCACTTTTTTGTCGAACCGGTGGTCTCCTTTGTAGAATGCAAAGTAGTGTGCTCACCACCAGGTAGGTCAAATTAATGTATTTGGTGGTTTGGGCCCCTTGGTGGTGTTCGAGGATGGGGCTATCGATAGGGTAAGCACAGGCGTAGAGGTCCATGTGTTCGTGCTGGTATGTGCCCAGAAAAATTCACCGGAACTACGTGTATTACATCTGCTGGCACCATTCAGAACAAGGATACATGAAGTATAGGTTTTAGCATAGGAGTTGACACTCGTGCCCCGAGATTTGATCTGCACTACGCTGGGCACCAGCAGCACCGTAAGAGTCGGAGAGATGGCACCGGGTGCGATCGTTCTTTTACATGTGTTATTTTCGTGTTTATTGTCGCACCCCCGGGTACCCCGGTGCCATCTCGCCGGCTGGTGCGATGCCCAATGAAATACGCACGGGGGCCCCACTACGTAGTGCTACGGGGGTGTGGTATGCACGACATCTCGCCGACCGGCGCCAGCTGTAGATCAATATTATTTTTGTGCTCAGGGCGCATCACACGCTTACGTGTAGATACCGTTGCACCTGGCTGACAGAACACCGATAACGGCAACGTAAGCTGGTAAGTAGTAGCAGCTTTCCATTCCATGCAGCGAGTGGTCATGGGTTTGAATGCGAGTTTGGCTATGGCGTGACAAGGACAACAAACGATGTGGGTACCCGTCTACCGGTATGTACGTATTGCATACGGCATCATGTTAATTTTCCCGCGTTCGTTACAAAACGGTCTTCCCGTAAAAATAATCGGATCTTCTTTTCTTCACCGACACTGTTCCGTGAAAAATGCGTGAATTTTCCGTTGCGTTAACAACACACCCCTTAAGAATACCAGCATCTACGCAAGCAGCATATTGTAACATTAGATCTCTAGGCCCCAAGGTGGGGGTACAGCAGGTTACGGCTAGAATGCTGTGTGCTTGGGTGGTAAACGGTTTGCAAGTACTTTACATAAGAATGTATTTTTCAGTGCTCGGCAATCTGCGTCTCGGAATAACGCTTGCGTGCGAAAGGCAGTAGAGGGCCAACGCTGCCCAGCAAAACGGAAATCAAATCTCCTGTAGGAGAGAAGCAGGAACTTACTCTTGAGGGGGTGCAGATCTCGTTCGAATAGTAGTCGTCGAGGATAACCCCTTCCGCGGCCAGAGTGTTCATGAAAGGGGTAAGCTGCCACAGATCCGTGCTCTCGTACCCGACGTCGTTCGTGCCGACATCGTCGACCAAGATAAATATCACGTTCGGTTGCCCGCTAGAACTCTCCTCCTCCTCCTCCTCCTCCTCCTGCTGCTGCTGCTGCCGCGAGAACACTAAATTTAAATTCGTTTGCGCCGAAACGGTAGTGACTGGGCTAACGCGCCCTGCTCCCTTTGCCCCCTGTTCTTCTTCCGCTGGGGTTGACGAGGCGCGAGGACGCGCCAGGTTCTTACCGGCGAGCAGCGTGGCGGACAGGACCATGAGCATTCCTCCGCATGCCACCGCGACACTTCTCGCCTTTGGGCAGGACCCAGGCAGCAACCTTCGTAGTATCTTGCTGCTGTGCTGCCGCTGCTGCTGCTGCTGCTGCTGCTGCTGCTGCTGCTGCTGCTGCCCACGAGGAAGAAGTCTATCACGCTCGCCATAGCTGCTGCTCGTCATGTAGCTCATGTTTTGACCACACACACTCACAGCTCTGAGAACGCAACCCACAACACACAGCGGACTCCCGGGGAACTTTCTCTGCGTGCTCCAGGCGCCCAGTCCGCGGGTCCGATTCGACAACCATTTACTTCGCACACGCTTTACCAAGGCACCCACATTCTCCGCTCCCTGCCGTGATCCGTGATCACGTGATCGGAAACAATGTGGTGAAATTCCACATAGTGAGAGATTACCTGCTCATCGCTCTGCGCACCACCAATCCACGTGAGTCAGCTGCTGTACACAAGTACTCAAGTCTGCATGCTGGGGGGTGCATCAGGTCAGCGTCCACAGCAGTAGATCGGGGGTCACATGCTGCGCTGCCATACATGCATACAACAATGACCTGTACGACATACGACATCCGACCTACAACAGCGGTTGCGCTGTTGGTTCTTCAGCAAAAGTTGTCCTGTGCGTTGATTGGTCGAGAGTTGTCAGCATGGTCGGTGTACACTTGCATGCACACCAAGTCGGCGCCGTTGGGCGTGAGCTCACAACTTGGCGTCTACTGGAGGCCGCCCCTTGCCTGCCATTGATACGTGTTGTGTTGTGTTGTGTTGTGTAGGTGTAGGGGGGTGGTGGTCGGGGGAGCGTGTGAGTAGGGACACGACGGAGAACCATAGGATTGCAGTCTACTACCTCTGTCGATTATGTAGTCTATCTAGATAGTCTCGTGCGTCGTACATAGATAGTCTAGATGAGCATGTTTCTGTTTGTTTGTTGTGGTACATCAAAGCACCGAGAGCTACGCCGTACGAAAATGCAGCACCGAAGCAGAGTCTTCCACGTACAATATTTTAGCGAGCGGGCGAGAACGAAGGTTATTTCTGTGCTCTGCGCTCCAAGACCACTTCATTCATTTGTCGCACCCTGGATTGAAGGTCATGTACCCACAAACTCAAAATTGAGTGACCCTTCAACAACAGCGGTTGTACATGATGTCTATAGACTTGTACTGCAGACGTTTGCATATTTTATGCATATGGAACGGCTTGCGACAACGAGGTACAGCAGTGGCGGTCGTTTCATTGCCTACCTGTGTGCCTACCTGTGACTCGTGACTTGCGAAAGGGAAAGGGAACGAGTGGTGCCGTCGTGCTGGAAAGAGAGAGGTCAGAACGGTTTCAACGAATAACCACAGACCACCGCCGCCACCACCATCACCACCAGACTTGCGAAAGGGAAAGGGAACGAGTGGTGCCGTCGTGCTGGAAAGAGAGAGGTCAGAACGGTTTCAACGAATAACCACAGACCACCGCCGCCACCACCATCACCACCAACAGCGCACATGAACCGTTTCCGCCAAGGCGAACTAAAGCCTGCGCCGTTCGGTCACCGCCTGGTTTCGGTACAGCACCATCGCGCGGTACAATAACAAAGACCCGATTTAGTATTGATGACAGCAGTCCTCAACTGCAACGCGCACTCGTCGCGTGCTCCTGCTGTAGAGAGAGAGAGAAAAGGTGCCCGCAATTAATTGATTGGCCAAAATTTTTGAGGACCGTTCCAAAGAAAGGGCAAAAAAGAGAGAGAGAAAAGGAGCCCGCAATTAATTGATTGGCCAAAATTTTTGAGGACCGTTCCAAGGAAAGGGCAAAAATCCCTGGTCGTCCAATGACGTCACCCACGGTCGAGAAGTCGCCTTTCGGCGAAATTCAAAATTTTGAATTTTGGCCGTGGATGACTGATTGATGATCCCAGCACAGCAGCAGTAGTCACACACGCCCTCTCGGGAATCACCCAACCAACCAAACAAGGAAGAGAGAGAGAGAAAAGGTGAGGGAGAGAGAAAAGGTGCCCGCAAGAGAGAGAGAGAGAAAAGGTGCCCGCAAGAGAGAGAGAGAGAAAAGGTGCCCGCAATTAATTGATTGGCCAAAATTTTTGAGGACCGTTCCAAAGAAAGGGCAAAAGAGAGAGAGAGAAAAGGTGAGAGAGAGAGAAAAGGTGCCCGCAATTAATTGATTGGCCAAAAAAAAAAAAGAAGTCGCCTTTCGGCGAAATTCAAAATTTTGAATTTTGGCCGTGGATGACTGATTGATGATCCCAGCACAGCAGCAGTAGTCACACACGCCCTCTCGGGAATCACCCAACCAAACAAGGAAGAGAGAGAGAGAAAAGGTGAGGGAGAGAGAAAAGGTGCCCGCAAGAGAGAGAGAGAGAAAAGGTGCCCGCAATTAATTGATTGGCCAAAATTTTTGAGGACCGTTCCAAAGAAAGGGCAAAAAAAGAGAGAGAGAGAAAAGGTGCCCGCAATGAATTGATTGGCCAAAATTTTTGAGGAGAGAGAGAGAGAAAATGAGCCCGCAATTAATTGATTGGCCAAAATTTTTGAGGACCGTTCCAAAGAAAGGGCAAAAGAGAGAGAGAGAAAAGGTGAGAGAGAGAGAAAAGGTGCCCGCAATTAATTGATTGGCCAAAATTTTTGAGGACCGTTCCAAAGAAAGGGCAAAAATCCCTGGTCGTCCAATGACGTCACCCACGGTCGAGAAGTCGCCTTTCGGCGAAATTCAAAATTTTGAATTTTGGCCGTGGATGACTGATTGATGATCCCAGCACAGCAGCAGTAGTCACACACGCCCTCTCGGGAATCACCCAACCAACCAAACCAGGAAGAGAGAGAGAGAAAAGGTGAGGGAGAGAGAAAAGGTGCCCGCAATTAATTGATTGGCCAAAATTTTTGAGGACCGTTCCAAAGAAAGGGCAAAAGAGAGAGAGAGAAAAGGTGCCCGCAATTAATTGATTGGCCAAAATTTTTGAGGACCGTTCCAAAGAAAGGGCAAAAATCCCTGGTCGTCCAATGACGTCACCCACGGTCGAGAAGTCGCCTTTCGGCGAAATTCAAAAAAAAAGAGAGAGAGAGAAAAGGTGCCCGCAATTAATTGATTGGCCAAAATTTTTGAGGACCGTTCCAAAGAAAGGGCAAAAGAGAGAGAGAGAAAAGGTGCCCGCAATTAATTGATTGGCCAAAATTTTTGAGGACCGTTCCAAAGAAAGGGCAAAAGAGAGAGAGAGAAAAGGTGCCCGCAATGAATTGATTGGCCAAAATTTTTGAGGAGAGAGAGAGAGAAAAGGAGCCCGCAATTAATTGATTGGCCAAAATTTTTGAGGACCGTTCCAAAGAAAGGGCAAAAGAGAGAGAGAGAAAAGGTGCCCGCAATTAATTGATTGGCCAAAATTTTTGAGGACCGTTCCAAAGAAAGGGCAAAAATCCCTGGTCGTCCAATGACGTCACCCACGGTCGAGAAGTCGCCTTTCGGCGAAATTCAAAATGTTGAATTTTGGCCGTGGATGACTGATTGATGATCCCAGCACAGCAGCAGTAGTCACACACGCCCTCTCGGGAATCACCCAACCAACCAAACCAGGAAGAGAGAGAGAGAAAAGGTGAGGGAGAGAGAAAAGGTGCCCGCAATTAATTGATTGGCCAAAATTTTTGAGGACCGTTCCAAAGAAAGGGCAAAAGAGAGAGAGAGAAAAGGTGCCCGCAATTAATTGATTGGCCAAAATTTTTGAGGACCGTTCCAAAGAAAATGAGCCCGCAATTAATTGATTGGCCAAAATTTTTGAGGGCCGTTCCAAAGAAAGGGCAAAAGAGAGAGAGAGAAAAGGTGAGAGAGAGAGAAAAGGTGCCCGCAATTAATTGATTGGCCAAAATTTTTGAGGACCGTTCCAAAGAAAGGGCAAAAATCCCTGGTCGTCCAATGACGTCACCCACGGTCGAGAAGTCGCCTTTCGGCGAAATTCAAAATTTTGAATTTTGGCCGTGGATGACTGATTGATGATCCCAGCACAGCAGCAGTAGTCACACACGCCCTCTCGGGAATCACCCAACCAAACAAGGAAGGACTCTCAGTCAACAATGGAGCAGGGGTGACAAAACACCGATCGCAAGGTCTCCTCAAGGCTAAGAGGTGTTGGATGGAATGGGTAGGCTAGGCTCCATTATTGCGGCATCACAGGAAAAACTTCAACATGTGTGCGATCTGCTGTGTCCGTGTCCTCCCAACCTTCTTCATTATGTGATTGAGAGAGAGAAAAGGTGCCCGCAGTTTTCTGATTGGCCAATTTTTTTGACAGGAAATTTCCTTTGGTCGAAAATTCCATGGTCGACCGATGACGTCAGCCACGGTTGTGACGTCACTTCTCGTGAAATCTCGAAAAATTCAAATTCGCCGTGGGTGACTGATGATTGATGAATTTCATGTCACATCAGCTCGTAGCCTGCTGACTTCGATAATGATTACTATTATAGCAGCAGTTATGAAGGAGGAGTGACAAAATACCGATCACAGGATCTCCTTACTCACGTCACATATAGATAGCTCTTCGGCGGGCCAAGCAGGAGAAGGCGAAAACTGAAAGTTGGATTTGGCTATCTCCCTACTTCCAAACAGTACCCACTTTCGCTCACACTTCTACAAATCCGGAGTAACAAGCACCGTGGTTGACGATTCGCCCCAATCCGCAGATAAATTTTGTGTCTTACAATTAGATATACAAAACACAGAAATGTTGCACCACCTCAAAAAAATACTTGCAGCACCGACGACTAGGTCATCATCCCAACAACAGCCAGGATACAGATGGTGCTACGTGGAGCAAGTGGATCAAGCCGAACCCCTGGCAAACAGGAGTAATGGGTGGCGCTATGTAGGCCCGCGAGGGGTTATGTATCGTCGCCAGGCGGTCTTCGGTGCAGGATACCGGGTTCGTATCTCGGCCTCGTCCCATGGACCGGGATATAGATGGTTCAATATTCGCATCCAGTTGGAGGTGATCCGTCACTGGAAAATTTCCAGTCCTGGGCAAGAAGGAAGTGGCGACGCGGCCTGGTCCACCCGAGGGATGCCGATGCATGGAAGACCGCTTTTATCGACGTCGAGGGCGGTGGCCGCGGGCAGCTCGTAGTCTCAGCGGCGGATGACACCTGGCGAGCGATCCTCTGCTGGGGATCGGCGGGCAGAAGAATCGAGGTCGATCATGAAGGCATCCCGGCTTCCTTGTCGAACCTCCAGGTCCGCGCCGGTATCGACTCGCCAAGCCCTAGCTTCAGACAACTCAACATCGCGTCCTTTGGTGACAGGGTTGTGAGATACGAACCTCTGACCACGTTCGGCATGACATGGAAGAAACGACTCCCTGGTGCTTGCTTCGCTGTGCTCGTTGCGGACACCTGGCGAGACTGTCAAGTCGAACTTTTGAAACGAGATCGACGGAGATTTGGCTTCAGGGATGTCGACCCTGTAACGGGATCATTCACGATCTCGACCGGTGGTGGACGGCGAAGGGAGGGTGCCACTGAACCGCTGAGGAATGCGTTGGATGGTGACAACTACTTCCGCAACCTGTATTCAGTGCTTCTGGGTCGAGACGTGGGGAGCGAAGAGTTCGATACGTGGCTTGCGGGGGTAAGTGAACCGCCACTCACTGCTCACCTTGCGAAACCTCGAGCAGTGGCTAAGTATGACCAAGGCGATCGTCGTCGTGTGGTCACACAGGGGCTCCGGCGACAATGTTCTTGGGCCAGTCGACGAAAAAACAAATCTCCGGCCGCCAGCATTACACGTTGGGGTTCGCGAGGGACACGTATACCGATTGGAGGTCGACGGGCCATGGAGGGACCGGTTTGGATCATCCTTGGACGTGGCCATCGAGCACAGTGTTAGAACCCAGCGAAGATTCCGTCGGGTTGCCGAGGCTGTCGAAGAGGAAGAGGAAGTGGACACCACTGGGTGTGGAAGCAGGACTTTTTTGCGTGTTGCGGACATCGAAAAAGAGATCATGTCCATGATGAGTCGATTAGACAAGGATCACGACCCGAGGTCGGCGCAGAAGCGGAAGCGAGGAACAGACGCATCAGAATTCACGACGTGGTATTCGCCTCCGGGAACTGCTCTCGACGAATTGATGCTCCACCTGCACATTCGCGGCATCTCATGCAGGGGGAAACTTACCAACTACAGCCATTGGGACTCCCTCACCTTACCCTCACTTGGCATCACTATCCGAACGTGGTGCGCCGCAAGCATGGGCGGGTTGGACCCGAACGACTTTCGGCCCGGTGAGGCTACCCGGTTGATTGAGCTGCAAAACGCGTTGGGTCAGCAGTTTTATCGTCGTGTCATGGACTTTAGAGTTTCGAGCCAGTACAGCCAGTCCCTCCTCGCCCTTCTCGAGATATGCTGGCGCGGACCAATCGTAGGCGCCGAGCAAGCGTCTGGGACTTCGTACGGGCCGGAAGACTGGCAGTGCGACATCAACGGGGCACACACGGCGGCCCTTTTGAGCATGGATACGGTGTCGGTGTTCGCCCACATGGACGAAGTGCAGGAGTACGATGACCACGAAATCGAGGATTCGACGCTTTACGTCGTTCGGCTGGATGACACAGGGGACCCTGACGTGTATCTTAACGCTGATGTGACCCCAATCACGGGTCGGAACTACAAACGGTACATTCAGCAAACTCGCAGATGTGTTCGCCATCGAGTGACCCACTTTGTGAGGCCGGCAAGGACGGTCGAAAGATGCCACATACCTTACGTGGCCAGAGAGCTGCTCACACGGGAGCTTGGGGACCCCCTCCTGGAGGGCGCCGAAAGCGCTCGCAAATGTAAGAAAGGGATGTTCGTGCGGACCAGTGGAATGTTGCAGCAGAGATATGCGGACAGGATCGATGCTGTCATGGTTACGGGCAGTGACGAGGCCTTAGCTGTGGGTGCAAAGGTCGTACCGGTCCTCGGTGAAGTCAAACATGTAACGGCCGGCCTACGCACAGGCCACAAAGAGCTGGGCTTCGAACCACTCGCTACCGGGGACGCTTACCTTTGCTTCGAAGCGAAACGAGAACTTGGTTCAGAGACGGCTTCTGGGCCTTGGGTGAAGAAATTCTCGACCAAACTCGACTGCGTGTGTTGGAGGTACGGAATGCTCTTGAATCCTGCGGCGCATCAGACTTTAGCTACCAATGTGACGCGGTATTCTTCAAGGGATCTCCCGCAGTCCAGGATGAAATGAGGCTCCGCTTTGGCCATCTGTTCAGTGGTGAGCTCAATACTCCCGGAACGCTCAAGTTTTGCCCAGCGTTGAAGAATCCACAGACCTCCGAGAGTCGCGTCTTCCATGGCATCGAAACCAAACTATCCCTGAGTGCGTTACCGCCCGCACTAAGGCAAATCCCATGCCCGCCTAAACGGGTCCTACGGGTGGTTCCGCTTTGGGATGGCATTGGGACGAGCTTCCCATCCATGGATGACACCCACAGAGCCTGGCTTTCTCTCACCAAAGACCAAAAACTACAGGTTTGGCCGGAGGTGTGCGAGACGGAGTCACCAGCAACCCTTGAACGACTACTACGTGCGCTGAAGTTCGAGGAGGAAAGGATCGTTTGCGCGGTGACCGGGGAGCATGGGGGAGCGGGGAAGAGTTACTGCGCAACCCGTGCTGCAACGGCCATCTTCAAAACTGGGCTTGTCGTAACCCCCACCAATAGTTTGAGAACGTCCTTCACAGACATGCCACGTGGGTGGAGTGTAAAGACCGCCGACCACCAGCTCGGTTTCTATCTGGGGGATGATTCTCACGTGAAGAAAACGGCCGGGTCGATACGAACGCTCAAGGTTGACGTGATCATCATTGAAGAAGCTGCGTATATGCCTCTCCGGACACTAAGCATGATATTGGCTGCTGCCCAGGTTTGGATGCAGGAGCTCGACTTATCACCATAGCCCGTCAGATTTTCACCTCGCGTACACTAGAGAATGCGCTCGATTCCATGCCTTCCGAGGTTTGTTGGGGTGCAACGAACTCGGTGGCTGGGATGGGCTGGGGTGTCAGACGGTTGTCGGTGCACAATACAGGGACCTCGGGAACCCGGGCAAGATACACAAGAACCACATGTACAATGTCATCCGATCATCGGCAGATGAGGTCGTTGTCGCAAGTGCATTTGACGATGGTGCTAGTCTTGAGGAAACTTCACTCTGTCGAGCGGAGGCAGAAAATTTGTTCGATCCCCCAGGAGCATGTACCGTGCACGCTGTCCAAGGCCGTACAGTGGAAGGGAGGTTGATCATACATCAGGCGCGGCACTTTTACGCTGACGTCCACTGGCTGTACACGGCTGTAAGTCCCACTAATGATACATCAGACCACCAATCTCCCATCCCGCTCTACCGTTGTGTTGTTGTGCGGACCGGGCAATTTGCTACACGGAGAGGGAAGGTTGATACCATGATTGCCTTTGATTCAATCAAAGCCAAATGCAGTGGCATTGTTTCCCGAATGTTTCACTGTTGCCCTCCGCGTATGCGACAAATCTACAAGTTGAACGCTTCAAACAAAATTTGATCAACCCCCAGCGATCGCGTTTCAACCGAAGAGTTCGGAATCCAACGCTAAAACCACCAACAATCAAAGACATATCACATCCAATCGGATGGTGATCGTAAATCCACGTTCAAAAACCATTCCCCGTTGAGGACACAAAAACTGAATCTATCTGAAATCTAAATGGAACAATTTTGACTCAATAAAAATCACTTCTCAGACGACTACAGGGAGGGACATTCTCGATTTCCTGGTGTAAACGCACACGTACATTTTTTTGTGGACCACATCACCTCGAATGCAGCTAGGTAGGTGCCGAAATCCCACATTTTCGACATCACAGAGAAGCTCCGAGTGATGGTCTCGTAGCAACAAATGCTTCTTCTGTGGGAGTGTGTTACAACAAATATATACCACTTCATACCTGGTACACCTTTCGCATCGAACTATCAAACCCGTGCTCTTCTGAGAACAAAACACGCCGTAGAACACAGGCACCCGACAACCCCCCCTCCCCAGGGCTTGTGACAGCAATCTGTACTCGCGTGTCACCGTCTAACACCCACATCCTATTGGGGTGGTGATCGCGATACCACCAAACAACCTCTCTCAATGAGGACATATCCCCGCCGGATCTGCTGACTAAAACTCCATGGAAGTAACAGAAAAAAGATTATGGAAAACGACAAAAAACTCCTGTCTCTCTCTCTCTCTCTCTCTCTCTCTCTCTCTCTCTCTCTCTCTCTCTCTCTCTCTCTCTCTCTCTCCTATTCTCTCTGTATTTCTCTCTACCCCACGTCCGGAACAAAACTAGCGGGGTGTATGGTTCAACGGCTATACAGGCAACCAAATGCTTGTTTTTCTAACTTGGCATCGGCAGCAATTGCTACCGCTCGAATATGATTCATTGTGGCTGCATGAATAGAAGCCACGGCTAGTGCCTGGACGAAACTCTTCGAAATGGACACACCGCGTCGTCTTCGGTTCTCACGACGCATCCAATATGTAACTATCACAGATATAAAAGTAATGAGGGTATCTTACATTCCTGAAAAGCATCATTTACACTCTGGAAACTCACTACTTCTGCGCCCTCTTCTTGTCGCTGCCCTTCTGTTGTGCCCCGTTGTGGCGTTGGTTGTGCGTGATCTGTTGCACGACCCTCCCAGTCGAGACGTACCGATACGCCCATGGGCATAGTCGCCACGATCCCTTGACCCTCTCAACGAGGACAACACCTCCGATTTGGCACCTAGGGTGCTTCCCGCCGTAGCTGTTGCTGTTGTGGACGGGGAGGATGAGATTGTCGTGGTCGTCAAGCGTCCACGAGAATCTGTCGGAGTTTGTCACTCCCGCCTCTCCGAACTTGGGTGCGTTGCACCCGTCCGTGGTGATTGGCCCTCTCCCGAAACCGTTTTCACCGGCAAACAGTTGCTTGAGCTTCCCGGCGAGACCCTTGCCATCCGCACCCAAACCAAAGCAAAAGCCATAGGCTCTAGCAGGGCTGGGCGCGCCGGGGATGGCCCTGCGCGCGGTGGCCGCTGCACTGTTAGTGGGGGCGCTTCCCACCTGGTTCGCCCCTGTTCCCAAGGTCGCACCTTTTCCACGCGTTGACGACAGTATCCGACGGGAGGAAAAGAAAAGGTGATCATGCTATTGCGAAGCGTGGGATCACATACGTACAATTCGGGCACACTAAATGTTACTACATACTCAGGAGTACTAAAGAAATAGCGATGGACCTCGATGCGTCGGGCTACCCCAGTGGCATTTTTTCCCTTTTGTAACACCCTCTGGAAGTTCCAAACGCCCACAGACTTGCGGACGCACACGAAGTACAATAGCAGGCGAGTGGACGCATTCGACGCAACAACATCCTTGCATTCAACGGGTCAGACGCACTCAACCGTATCAACACAACCAGTGGAGCATGGAGCGGGGATGAGTTGGTTTGCGTCGGGTGAACTATCGTATCATGAAAGGCGGGGGCGGGTCGGAATGGAACGGGCGTAGAGAATGAAAGAACAACAATAACACGCAGACAGAAACGCCTGCAACGAACACGACGGGCGGGGGGAATAGGTTCAATCCAACCATGCACCAGTTGCTCGCTCTTAAGGCATCGCGTTCTGCTCGATCGACTACTGTCACATAAGCAGAAATATGAAATAAGGTCAAACAGCACGCTTGGCGGCATTATAATCTACTTCGCGAGAAACTTCATTCACAGGGTCCATCGCACGCCTTGCTATCGGCATACAAGGGAGCGGGGATGCCTTCGTTGCGTCGGGTGAAAAGAACACAGTGAAAGAGAGGGTGGAAAATGACTCGTCAATTGCCAGGCAACAACAACAACAACAACAACAACAACAACAACAACAACAACAATAACGCACTCGTACGACTTTCCCTTGAGCTTACCGCCGGTGGATTGGTCCTGCCTCGCCTTCACGACGAGCTTGCGCCTCTTGATCGCAACGACGAGGTGTCCCTGCGCTGCTGCTTGTTCTTCCGCTGTGTAAGCGGCCTCCACGGCTGCCTCGGCGGCCACCTCTCGCGCCCGTGCGCCCTCCACGGTGGCGTTTGCCGTCATGCCGAAATTGCTCTTCGGGCCGTTGACTTTGCCTATTATCGCACACGTGCGTACAGCAAGAGTTCGACCAAAAGGGAGCGGTCTTACCGGGGGTTACAATCGCTGACGTGCACACCGGGCGCGTCGGTGCACATGGCAGATGATACGAACGGGAAATAACTAGCCTGAGGCAACGACGACCACAACCACCATAACAACAACAACAATAACAGCAACAACAAACAAACAAAATACCAGACAACCACAACATAAATAACACTGCTTACCCTTTGCCGAGGGGGTCGAGAAGTCGCCTGATCGCCCCACCTCCATTTGGTTGGCGCCCTTCCGGTCATGCTCCTTGAGGTTCTTGTAGCCTGCGAAGCACCAGTTGTGCGTCATGAACACCACAAAACCGGGTCCAGACCAGCAGTACTCCCAGTTGTCGATGACGGTGACAAGCCACACCCAGGGATTCCCGCCACGTGTGGTCCCCTCCTTGGTCCGTACGAGGGACAGCCCTCGGCCTTGCACCCAGGCCAGCCCGACCACATTCTTGTTCAGCCAGGACCCCTTCTTGAACAATGTTTCACTGAGGCGCCGAAAGAATATTTTAAAAATGAAAGTAGTTCAGACAAGGTTGGAGTGCTACCTGCTGGTGTTGCATGCATGCGTCGAAATGAGTGGGAGTATTACCAAACCTCGAAAATACACATGGGGATAGGCCACGCTTTGCTTTTCGAAAATACCCAAGGGGATTCAGACCTGCGGGCTGCAAGCACCGCCGCATCGTTGAGGCGGACGAACATCCTTTTTTCTTCCACGGTGTTGGCGGCCACCTCGGGAGTCTTCAGTCGCACATCTTCCTCTGAGTCGATCGCAAGTAGTTTGCGAGCCCCGTTTTGTGCCCCGCCGATGGTGCCTCGGTTGAAAGTCAACAAACTCTTGGGGTCTGACTCAAATCCCCTAGCACCGTAGTCTACGTTCACCCCTCTCCCAGTGTCACTTGCTACCCTAACTCCGATCTTGGACAGCGCGTTGCCCGTCTCGTCGATGAAGAGCGACGAGCGCTGGAAGAGTTCACCCTCGGTAAACGTAGCCTTCATCTCGGCGTCCATCTTCCGCTGCTTTGCTGGAGTCTGCCAGCGAAAAAAGCTAGAGAGCGCGAGGAACTTGTGAAGACCATCACCGTAGGGCTGCTTCGTCTCGAGGATAGCGCTGATGGCGTCTTCTTCAGTGGCGTACTGAACGCTACCAGCGCCGTTCCGGTCGGGAAGGACACCCTCGTGAGGGTCGCTCTCGATACCGTCTTTCGCCTCCCGACCGTAAGGCCCTTGGTACAAATCAACGGCCTCGGTGTAGAGGGTCTTCTCGATGACCATGACCAGGTCCCCCTTGCCCTTGCTCGATCCGCTCCTCACCGCGACATGACCGGGCCTTCGGGGCAGCTCCGCCACGAAGGACGTGTGAGCCTCGACGCTCGTGTCAGGGGCGGAGACGCGAGAGGTGGAGAACACCGTGGGTGTCCACTGCGGGGAACATCGGAAAATGAAGGGAGGGGAGGCGGCAACGTTTTCAAAATGAAGCATGGTGCTGATAACTTGCTGGTCGAATGCGCTTGCCATCCAATCTGGTAGAGCCGTCAAGCGAAAACAACCATCATCGGCGTCCCTGACTGGGGCGGATCGTCCCTTCCGCTGTACAGTAGTACTCACGTTCAAGGGTTCCTCCTCGTCGAGGTCTTCGACCTTCACCGCATCGACAAACGCTGAGTCCTGGAGGAAGCCCAACAACCCTTTGCCCTCATCGGCGCGACCACGTTTTTTCGACTGTTGCAAGCGTGGCATCGAGAGGCGTACAACACCGTCGACAGCGGAGCGCGAGAAAGGCGGCCTTTGGGGGGTCAATGGCGTGTTTCCTGGTAGGTTGTCATGATTTGCTCCCTCCTTTTCACCGATGCATCACATAAATACTTTGCGTCTTCATCGCTACAGGCGGAAAAGAGGGAGCACGGTACTGACCCCAGAGCAACTAACTTGACGCACGGAACAGAGGGAAATCGTGCTTGAAATGATCGCGGAGCAAAGTCGACAAAAGGGGGCGTTCCAACTTGTACCCGCGAATTCGTTCATCAGTGCATGGATGTGCTTGCCGGGAAGACCCGTCACCAAATTTGAACGAGAGCGTCCACCTTAAACTTTCTCGGAAAAGCGATCACCTCCGTTGACGATGCTGCTGCAGATTCGTATGCACAGCGGCTGTTCGAAGGCAGCGTGCTCGACGCGTCGCCCGATGTTCGTGAGCCTCGGGGACGGCTGATGCCCTGGCATATGGAACTTGGGTGCGCCAAGACGATCCCGTGGGAAGTAAATCGATAAACTACAGAACATCTGTGGTCGATATCACAGCGAACGCCTACCGGGGTGTAGGTGACCGGGTACGGTGTGATCGATCGTTATCCGGAGCTTCGGGTGTTGTTGGATGGTGCCATCAAGCGGAAGGCTACACAGATGGTGGTGAAGAGAGTCCGAACGACGCACCACTCATCTAACAAAGTGGATCAAATGGATAGTGCATGGATCTAGTGCGGGGAGGAGCATCTCCTTTCAAAGTAACACGGCTGTGCTATGGATGTCTGTAGCCTCTACTGCTGTATCTCCAAATACGTACCTCGAAAAAGCTGAAGAGCCTGGATGTGCCCTCGGCGGACTTTTTCAGCGCGGCCTGGGAGTACTTCTTCCTCATCGTTCTTTCTGCAAGATTTGTCAAACAAAAACCAGGCGAACAGTGAAGGCGTAGAGGTGAGAGGTTGTTTCGAGGTAATGTACACGGGGATCGGTGTCTCGGCCGATTTGACAACGCCTTGTTCCGCGTTTATGCTAACGTTAGGGACGACGCTGAGCTGCCCTAGAGTCTGCGTCGTGAACTCTTGCCCCCAACAATGTACTTCTCACACATGGGTGCTTGGCGGTTCCCTTTTTGGGTGCGGACGCGTTGCCAGCAAACGCCGTCCCCATGTATAACGTATAGAAGTATACGGCAGTACAACAAGTCACACAGAGGTGACCGTATTATCAAGTAGACCGTGCTGAATGGGCAATCTGAGTCTTCTCTCGAAAATCTCTCGCCGATCATGAGGCTCAGGGATGCGGGTGGCATCCGCCCTAGAGAGTATTTGGTTCACAGGCTACAGCAGTTTAGTCTACTGTAGAAGGATCAAAAGAGGGAGCAGACTCGCTCTCTGGTCACGGGTCGTTCGGAGGAGAGAACATACGTACACGTCGGGGCACGTGGAAGGCTCTCCCCTCGCCCCCACCAAGCTACACTGGAGTCCACATGGCTTCTCATGCGGCCGTGTATACATACGTCGAGTTGAATTTGCATACGTCGATTTGAATTTGGCGAGGCCGAAAAGCTAACGGCTGAAGATTTGAATTTGGACCTAGAAGAGACACAAAAAGGCCCACCAATCACTCGAATCGTCGCAATTCTTCACTTACGGTGCTTCGGCGAGGATGTGTGGACGCACGCTTGGTCGTTCCCTTCGAGTGATGGGGAGCCAAGTTGAATTGAATAGGGGAAGAGGCAGGAGGCAGCACAGAGCAGCAGTCTCCAAAAAAGGGTTCTGTTTATGAAAAGGGTTCTGTTTGTGGTTCGGGCGAACCCTTTTTGAAACGCCTCCCTAGATGATGCACTGCGTTCGAGTTTTGATCCACTCGCGGTTATACGGACAGCCTGGTCTGCTCCACATAGCACTACCGGTGGCTGCTGCTGGTGGTGGAAGGTTGTGGTGGCACAGTAGCAGTTGAAGACGACCGTGCCGTCTTGTTGACACGTGCCAACACATCTTTTCTCGCAAAGCTTTCCATTCGAGCATCCTCAGTGCATGGTGGTGCTGGTGCCACCGATCTGTCGTCGATGTAAGGGCGCCATATAAGAGTAGCACAAGAAGGGGGTCGGAGATGCACGGTCGACCGTCAACAGACAAGCGTGTCCGATGCTTGTTGGTTGATTGAATGGTACGGTTGGGAAGAAGGGAGTTGACCAAAACCAAACTTCATTTTTGTCTCCTTTCGCTTCGTCCGTCGCGTAGACTATAGCTTTGTCGTGCATGCCTCAATGATGGAGAGATAGATCTATCTATGTTTTGTCACCCCTGCTCCAATCCTGAGAGCCCTTCCTTGTTTGGTTGGGTGGTTCCCGAGAGGGAGCGTGACTGCTGGGATCATCACTGGTGATGGTGGGAAACATGTTTATTTTTGAGGGACGGTGATGGCTGGTACCTCTTGGCTGCCGTGTGAGGTCATCGGTCAGTCATCCACGGCAAATTTGAAAATTTGAAAATTTTAAATCTCATGACCGTGGATGACGTCATCGGTCGATCACGGAGTTTTCGCCTTTCTTTGGAACGGTCCTTAAAAAAAAATGGCCAATCAATTAATTGCGGGCACCTTTTCTCTCTCTCTACAATGTATGTAGTACTTATAAGTCGTGCGCATATCCTAGGAGAGCAGGCACGTGCTTCTCAGCAATTACTTCCACCAACAACACCCATCCACCACCATACTTTAGCGAATCATTCTTAATTACTGATGAATGCATACACACGTCACAACAGATCATCGTCGCTGAACTCCTCGGCCCGCTCCAATCCCCCCACCTCCGACTTGACCGCCCCCTCCGCTCCTATCCCCTCTACCTCTTTCATTACAACCTCTTCAACAACCCCACCCCCCATCCTCCTCACCCCCCCTTCCACTGCCTTTTCGATTCCGGGTCCCCCCAGCCCACTTTCGCCCCCCCCCTCCCCTACAACCCCATGCGCACCCGCGGTGCCGCCCCCCATACCCTCTATCTCATCACCCAACTCCCTCCCGCTCTCGTCGGCCCCTCCCATCCCTCGGGCCCCATCTAGTTCTTCTCTCAACTCCTCCTCCTCCTCCTCTTCTTCTTCCGCAGCCAACAGCTCCCCACGCCCTAGCTTCTCTCCACCGCCTAGGTTGACAAATCGGCCATCGGCCCATCCACGCCTCTTCTTTCTTCGCCGCCGCTCAGTGCCTGAAAAGAGAGTCAGAAACCACAAAACCAAAGAGGAGGGTGTTCTGGAATGTCAAAGTCACAGCAAGCAGCCAAGTTCGCAGTACAGCAGTCTTTAAACATGAACACGACGACGAACGGGGGGTAACCTCTACCACACTACACCACACATGACCTTTGCGAGAAATCGGTAGGAACAACGATACCGTCGCAGTGCTCTGAACGAACTGAAACCACCCAGGTTCGATCGATCCAGCTATGTCAACCCGGCCCAGGCCCGAAGCGAAGCAAGAAAAAAAAAAAGACAAAACGGGAGGCCACAAAAAGCGGTGCTTGGATTAACGATCAACCCCCCCCCCTGACCGTTGTCTCCTTACTGGGCCTGCTGAACCCCCACATTTCCAAAAAGAGACAGCCGGAACAAGAAAAAGGAAGAAAAAAACAAGTCGGAACAATGCTGCTGTGCATAAAATTATCCACGGACAATTATCCACGGAACCCCGAACCGAACAAAACGCACCCTCTTGGCATTCGTCCTCGTCCTCACTTGCGGAATCCCCATCAGACCACCAGTCCCCCGATGTATTCGTGCACCAAGGAGACGACGCTGACGCCGAGCCGGTGACGTCATCAGTGCTAGACTCGCCCCTCGCATCCCCCCTCCTCCTCTTCCCGCCCCGTCCCTTCGAAAACGCCGCCGCCCCCGCCGCCATACGCCCTCCTGCTGCTCCATCCACAGGGCCCGCAGTATTGAGGCCGGGAGAGGACCCGAAGCCATCATCTTCGCCGTCCGAGTCTCCGTAGATCCCGGCGTTGATGGTGATGGTGTGCCTTTTCTCCTCGGCCACGGCTGAGAAGCCTTGCTCCCTGGCTGCCGAAAAAGAACCTTCTTTGGCGGAAAAATGATTTTCCTCGGCGGCCAAAGAACTTTCCTGGGAGCCGTCCGCGCAGGCATAGCCGGAGTCATCGCTTACCCCTATGACCAACGCACCGGGGTCTGCTGCTGCAGCTGCTGCTGCTGCCGGGGACAACGATGCAGAAGATGCTGCTGTTGCTTCCAGGTGGCCGTGTTGACTGCTGCCGCGGACCGGTACGTCCAACACGTTGCAGCCATCGGAAGAGGACCGCGAAGGAGCACGCCCGATGTCTCCTGCGTAAACAAGGACGACGATAAGGTCAGGAATGACGAGGGAGAAGCTGCTGCAAGACCTCTAACAACGTTCGCCTAGAAGCTTGACGATGATGATGGTCGAGATTTTGTCACCGGCTACAAGAATGGGGTGGAAAACCTGTCGAATGTACTCTCGACCTAAGTTTTGCAGCAAGGCAGGAGCCTTGGCTTCTAAGCCTCGCGGCCACAACCATTGCCTGATACCAGAGAGAGAAAGAGAGAGCGGTTTCAGGCACCGTTCTTTCGAAGTCTGGAAAAATCTGCCATCATCCACAACACGAAAGAAGCGGCGGAATCCCTGAAGGGTACTTGTATCAAGACTGTAAGCGTGTGGGCGATCGCACGGCAGGTGTGCGACCGATTATTAGAAGCAACAGAGTGTATTGCCGGGGTGTGTTGTCTTGCGTAGAATCATACGGCATGCATCAAGCATAATGCGGCTGACACTCTTCCAAAGCGGCGGGTACGTGGTACGTGCTGCATACCTGTCTCCCCATCGCCCTCGCTGTCGGTGACGGCCTGATCGTGTGAACCATCTTCCCCTGAGGCGGCCCCTGCTACCTCCACGTCGTACTCGTGCAGCTGCCTCCTCCAGCTTCGAATCTGCGGGGCGCCGGTGTTGTGACAGACGTTATGCATACGTTGAACGACAACAGTTCAGTTTCGGGTGATGCAGGGATAGACAACCGGTTCCCTTTGCCCGATTGGGACGTGTCATATCGTCACGTTCAGGTGCACAATGATTGCGTCCGCATCATCATCTTCCGACATACTTCAATCGAATTTCACGTTGTATTTACTGTTTGGTTTAGTACAAAAAATCACCTGACCATCCCAGCGGCGCTTGCTCATCTTCTTCTCCTTGTTGGGAGTCTTGGGGTCTCCTCTACTCCGTTTGTTACTGTGAGGCACAGCAGTACAGATACACAAATAGCGAGAGAGACAAATCAATCAGTCCCATGGAACAATACGCTACGCAAGTATCACATGAGGTCGATGGCACAATTCAACAGGACATCGATTTCATGGTACGAATCACCTACTACAAAACAAAGAGAGAGAATACACCAATATGGCACAATCATGCACTTTTTGGTACTCCAGTACAGGAGAACAATTGTACTGTAAGGGGAGAAAAAAAACATTGGGACCGAGCGGCATGGCGAGTCGTGATACTAGTACAACACACGCGTGCCAACCCGAATAACGCGGTGTTGGCGTTGGTGTTGGTGCTGGTGCTGACCGTCGATCATTTATTCCTTCAAGAGGACTCCAATCCAAAGGGTAGGGTAAGGTAAGATTAACAACGGTACAGTAGTGCTCACGAATATATCTCGAAAACAGTAGCAATCAGCAAGTAGCTGACGATGGTATTCTGCTACTGTACAGTAGGTTCATACAAAGGAACTGGAGAGAGATACAGCCAACGGGACCTATTGAATGGAAAGGTGAAGACAGATTGGTCTCGTGCTGATAAAAAAAAACGCGTTGATACTGGAAAAATACCGAGCAGTTATTGGAAAATAATAGGTGTTGTTACCCACAAGGGAGACCGAAAACGATGACATCATGGCAAGCACCATGACAAGATCGATGACAAGAACATAAAGATGGCGACGACCATAACAAAGCAAGCACCATCACGAAAACGAGAACGAGAACAAGAACGAGAACGAGAACGAGAATGATGACAAGAGTGGGGGTCGATTGATTTATACTGCTAGTCTTACCGTGGGACCGCGGCCAGGTAGCGGTCGTACCCCGAAGTGTTCTTGCCGAAATCTATCTGCTTCTGGCGCTGAGCTATTCGATGGGGGTCTTCCTCACGGTCGCTGGCGAACTTCAGGGCTGATCAAAACCGACCACGGCATTATCAACAACAGCAGCAGCAGCAGCAGCAGCAGCAGAGGAAGAGGGGACAAGACGGAAGAAGGCAGGATGAAGTCAGCAAACATACACACGATGCGTCAGGCAAAAAACAGCAGCCACTCCTAGTGCCACCGGCGGCCGGAGAGTAAGCACACGACCTTCTGTAGACGTTTGTTTATGTCTGCTGCACATACATGACTGACTGTGGAGTTAAACGAACAATGGAGCCTCCCTCCGTTACAAAAAACTGACCGCGGATATCCTTGGCGCGCACGGTGGCGACGGCAGCACTGCCGCAAGGCCAACGAGAGACGTTGGATTCTACTTGCACTTCCGAACATCTCTCTCCAACGAAACCGAACAGACTCGAAGCACCGCACATGTGGCTTCAGCATTGCCACACCCGGCGTTGCCAAGCCCGGGAGAGTAGGCGAGTAGTCCGGAAGCTGCTGCTTCTCTTAGTCATTTGACCATCGACCACGCACGTCTTACGAGACGGAGCACGGATAACATACTAACAGGGAGGAGGGGGGGGGGGGGGGACAAAGCGCCCCATCATCAGCGTGTACTAGATACTACAGATACCAAGGCAAGACGACGCACCTTCGCCCTGGCCCCCGCCTTCCGCTTCGAAGTCGGGCTTCTTCCCGAGTAAGTGCCTAGGAAGCTCCTTCACCTCCTCCTCCGTCGCCTCCTCCGTTTGCTGAGGTTGCGGGGCGTGCAGCTGCTCGTCCTTCTCTCGTCGCTGCTGCTGCCGGCGCCGCGGCGGAGGGGGTTCCGCCGCCGCTTGCCACCCCCCGCGATTCTGCGCACCGGGGCCCCTTCCGCCGCCCCGCGACAAGACGGTGTTGCTGGTGTCTCCTGGATTCGTACCGGCTCCCTTGCCGGCGTCGGAGGAGAAAGAGCGGTTCTCTTCCCTCGGGGACAGTGATGATGACGCCATCGTCATGGATGGTGACGTCATCGTTAACGATCGCGGCGTCATCCTCATCGATGGTGACACCATCGTCATCGATGGTGACGTCATCGTCATCGATGACGACGTCATCGCTTCCCTCCCGTCGTCCCGAACGGCGGCATTTGTTCTTCTTGCGCGGGGTGATGCCTGGTGCCCTTGTCCGTTGTCCTTGCTGCGAGAAGGGGGCCCTTGTCTACCACCCCTTCCAGAAGAATTACCCGAAGCTTTACCCCATGAGTAGGCGGCCTTCAAGTCTTGCGAGGTTGGGACAGGGCGAGAAGATTCCGGGTTTCGATCTCGAGGCGATGGGTCGCCCGTCGGATCACGGAATGATCTCCCATCACGACATGATCTCCCGTCGCGAGATGGCATCCCATCGCGAGATGATCTCCCATCGCGAGAAGATCTCTCATCGCGAGAGGATCTCTCATCACGAGATGGCTTCCCATCACCAGAAGACCTCCCATCAAGAGGCAATCTGGGATCACGAGATGATGTCCCATCGTGAGATGACATCCCATCGCGAGAAGATGTCCCATCACGAGATGGTCTCCCGTCACGAGATAGCATCCCATCGCGAGAAGATCTCCCATCGCGAGGCGGTCTGGGATCACGAGATGACATCCCATCACGAGATGACATCCCGTGGCGAGAAGATCTCCCATCACGAGGCAGTCTGGGATCACGAGATGATATCCCATCACGAGATGACATCCCGTCGCGAGACGATCTCCCATTACGGGATGGTCTCTCATCACGAGATGACATGCCATCGCGAGAAGATCTCCCATCACCAGACGACCTCCCGCGGTCGTCCTCGCTCCGGAAGAACGACGACTTCCTCCCGTCACAACCGGGAGAAACAAACGCCGATCTTGATCTTGATGTTGATCTCGGTCTCTTCGTGTCGCCGGCACGGTCGCCGCCCGTACGCAGGCGCTTGCTGCCGCTGACTGCACCATTGCCACCCCTGCCCCCACCACCCGCAGGCCCCCGTTCGCTCGTCCTCGCGCCCTCTCCTCGACTCCTTGGTCGCTCTCTGCCTCCTGTCCGACCTCTCTCGCCATCACTTTGACCACCATCCCTGCTCCGGCCGTGCTTCACGTCGGGGACAGACAACGATGATCCATCCCGGGAGAGCCTAACGACCACAGGAGGGTGCCGATCCGCAGACCGCCCGCGATCGCTGCGCGCAGGCCCTGACCTTTCATGTGCTGTGTTTGTGGAGGGGTGGGAGTCCCGGCAGTGGCGGTCGAAGACCTTCCAACGGTCGTCTCTCTTTGCGCGGTCGAGGGCAGCAGCAGTGGAATACTGCTCCCGCGAAGCATCTCCTTGGCTGCGCGCAGCGGAGGTGGAGGAAAGATCCCCCGAGAGGTCCGCAAACCGGCCTGTTCTGGAGGACGACGACCGTTCTGCGAACCGGCCCTGGGGTGCCGAAGAACGGTCCCGCGCAGAGCGATCCGCGGAACGGTCGGAGCGGCCGGAACTCTGACGGCGCATGTTGCGGTCGCCGCCGCCACACCTCTCCTGGTCCCGCCTATCATCCCTCCGTGAATGGCGCTCCTCTGCGCTTGTACCACTGTCGCCACCGCGGCTGCCGCTTGCGTTGCTGCTCATGGGACGGCGGTGAGGTTCCTGAGAAGTAGGCCTACGCCCCCCGGCGCCGCACCCCACCGACAAGGCCGTGGCGCCACCGCCGCCGCCATCACGGCTGTCGTCTCTCTCTCCTCGACCTCTCTCCGCCTTTGCCCGCCCATCGCGGCTGGCGCCAACGTCTCTGCCGGCAGCCCCCCCTCCTCTGATTCTCGGTGGTCCATCGCCGCGGGAGCGTCCATCCCTTGTTCTTCCCGGACCCACACGGGTCTCTCGTTGGGCGGCCACGGTCCTGTCCCTGTTACCTGCGGCGGCCACTCCCTTCTCCTGGGCAGCAGCGACAACGACAACTTCTCCATCCTGCCCCTGATTTTTCTCCCTGTCGCGGTCTTGCGGCAGCCCGCTGGAGCTGAACCCAGACGGCTGCTTCCGGGAAAAGGGAGCGTTCTCGCCCCCCACCCCCTCCCGGCCTCCGCCGTTGTTACCCCTGCCCCCCCTCCTTTCTCGTGTATCCCTGTCGCTCGGAACATGTCGCTGTTGCCGATCCCGACTACCTTGCCGATTGCCACGACTACCATATGACGGTGCCGCCTCTTGGAACTTCCCCGCAGATGCAAAGTTACCACTTTCCCTACCGTACCGTATCGCGAAAGACGCAAAGGGTGGGGGTGGGGGGGGTGGGGTGATTATATCATGATGTCGGGAAAACGTGCCAGGGGGGAGGGTTATCCTAACCGTTATCCTATGGGGTGGGAGCGCCAAAACACCTCGCCATATTTCCGGGGTCGGCTTCAACTCGGCTTGTCACCCCAATATATACCAGGGCGCCATATGTAGCTAGTCTGGTGTTCTGATGGAATCCTATAATAGCATGTCAACCATGTGCACCATTGACATCCTACCTTGTATCTTGAGTGCATCACAGCCTCTTGACCGGAGCGAAAAAAAACGCAGGAGGTGATACTACGCGAGAGGTGGGTTGTACAAGAGGTTGAGCCTAAATACTTTTCGAGATGCAAAGCACCGGTGCTACATATACATTTCAACACGTACAAGACGTTGAGCCTGAACAATTCGAGGTGAAAGCACCGGTTGGTATAAAACGTATTTAGCCTCAACACACCGAGGCAGGGCTGTGGTCCCGCCCTCTATTAGATAAAATTGGACCATTATGGTATCATCTAATACCCTCCCCCCACCCCCAAGACCATGTTCATGTAGTCGCGGAATGTCGGCTGTACAATAAGGAGAGGGAAGTGTACATGACTGAGAAGGCAAAAATACAACGGAGGTGCAGGGAGATGTTCGAGGCATGGAATAGAGAGGAGAGGACGGTAGCTGTACTGGGGAGTAGGCAGTGGTTCGAAAAGGCGGGAAGGGATATCGATAGGATAGACAGACTAGGGAAGACATTTTTGAGCCACCTTTGGCAAAGTAGGAAGGAACAATTGACCATCGGTGATCGGTCCTGTGGGAACAATGCTTCGTCCTCTCGAGGACGCGTGGTCAATGGTCCAACCGCTAAGGCATGCAAAACATAAGAGTACGCCCCCCACCCCCAAACAAGTATTATACCAACTGCATACACGCCGCCTGAACGCATAAACACATGAGAGAGCCAACCCGGCTTTGGGAAAGGGAAGGAAAGCAAAGGGGATGATGCGAACACGACGCGGCGGATAGATTGATCAAATTTTTCGAGCGTTCCCACCATCTTCGCACCACCGCGATGCCCATCGTACAAAGTATGTATGTGTAAATCGGTACATGCCACGCATGTAATGTTTTTCTCTCACCCGTGAGGGAAGTCGTCTTGACGTCTTGCACACACCCCGCCCTGCCCGCTGTCAATTTGGCCGCTCCTGCGCAGCAGAGGGGAGAAAAGCAGGATTAGCGGATAGACATGGCAGGCGTAAAAAGGAAAACCAACTAACTGAAAATGCAGAAATATTTGTGTCGCCTCATCTTTAGTCTGGGCACCAGGCTAGAGTATGTTTCGACGCACCATACCTGGAGAAAAAAAGAGAGAAAAAGGTATCCGAGAAGTCAAGGCAGAAATAGTCGTGAGAAGCCATGAGATAGATATTCGTGGGAAGTCATGCACTACTCGGGGTGTGGCAGGGGTGGAGGTGCTGACTGTTGTACTAACACGTCAAATATCAAATATCAGTATTGTATGCATAGCCTTGGCGAGGGTGCCTACTACGTATTAGTATGCATAACATTGGTTTCTTGTGTTTTGGTACGGGGTGGGGGTGGGGATTAGGGACAGGGATACAAAACCAAATCGGACCGACTTCGCGAGGACTTTGCTGCTGTGTATGAATCTATCAAGTAAACAGGAGGTTTTGCCTCTCTACTTCATAGATGCATACTAGAATCCTCGCCAAGTTTTCAACATTTGAGTACTCCGCAGCAGCAACATTGTGGAAAGAATCACAATCCGGCAGGGCTTCCCCCAGTAGCCTTGGCATTGTGGGCAGGCTATGTTGTAAGGGATAGGGAAGTAGGGTGTGCGTCCCCCCTCCCTGTTCTATTTCCCAAGATTACTGTACTAAAATAACCGGGCGAAGTCGGTCCGCTTCCCCTCTGGGGGGGATGGTATCCTCTGTCATATAGCACGGGGTACCGTAGGTTGCATAAGATATCATACCCCCTGGACCGATTTTCAAAGCTCGGTTACTCCACGACGAAAGAGGGTGCCGAATTGAAGCACGCGTTTTCGGAAAGCTCTCTACGAGACGGTTTCCAACGACGCCATTTTCGGCGTCATCACTGCTTTCCTGTGCCTGTGGTAAGACTAAAACCTGCAACCCCCTCCCTGTCGTGCAAAAAGCGCGGTAAATATTTTCGGAGGAGACAACGCATCATCATCATTTATGAACAAAACAGAGGAGAGGAAACAAAACCTGCTGCTGTAAAGGGCATGGACCCAAGCTAACAAGAGGAGCGTCCGGTAGAAGCAGCGATAGGCCTCTAACCCCTCCAACCTCTCGCTCGTATCTACATACGGCGGTATGTAGTATTTCTCGGGAGAGGCGAGGGAGACCACCCGAACAAAGGGTGATCGAGTTCAAAATTTCAAAAAAAAACTCTCCCACTCGCTTCATCTGTCGATGCAGGCGGTTATTGTCACCGCTCGCAACCGGGGTGGTGTGTCTTGGGTGAGAGGTTTGCGGCCGCTGTTCTTCTCCTGCCGCTGCTGCTACGTGCTATCACAACTGCTGCAAGGCCCCGTGTGCATACAAACGGGGTGCGAATCACGCTCACCGCACTGCCATAAAGCTGCCGTTTGGGTTATGGATCCGGCAGTGCAAGAGCGGTGGAGGAAAACACAGCCAAAGAGAGACATGCAGCGGCGTCTAGTCCGGCGCGCAACGTAGTGCTTTACCTATAGACCAAAACCAGAACCTCCCTTCCGTCTGAGTCCAACCAACTGCTGTTCTCTTCTGTGTTCGGTGTGCGTGTGCGTGCTGCAAGAGTCGAAAAAACACCAGAGGACGTAGGGACCAACCACCTCTCTTGTCCAAACACACCGACATCGTGAGCACACTTCGCGGAACTATACACACTGTGACACGAGTCGGGCGAAGGGCGGGGATAGGAAAGACTCACATGTTGTTGGGACTCATGTCCAACAGAATCTCTCTTTCTGTCTGCTCTCCAGCACCAGCTGGCTTGTTGCCCTTTTGCCTCATCAATAGCGAGTAGCGAGTGCATTTGACGGAACCCCTTCTACAACCCCCCCCATCTTTCCACCATAGTTTTTTTAATATTCGCGATCCCGCCGCATGCCATTTTGGACCTCTTGAAACACATCAACTTCACCTTTGCAAGACTTGAACACATCCTCTTGGACTATGGTGTTGTCTCGAACAGGCCTTCAGTAGTCTAATTGTATGTCTGTCTGGGAATAATCCTGTGGGAGCGAGTGGATGCACACACAAGATGCAGCAGCAGCTAAGGGGGACTGGGGGAAACAACACTGCGGTCACAGACTTCAAGTTTGTCCGCCGCACAGCATGTGAGAGAAGCCGAACACTGCCCTCTCCAACAGAGGGACCCAACACCCAATAGGGACGATGGTCTACGATTCACCATACGATTAGGAGGATGGTTTGAGGGAGCAATGTCTTTGTCCAGGCGGCCCCATGCTTGTCGATACCGCCTGTCTGTATCACTCTCGCCGTCGTAACGACTCATGTAGCTACCGTGTACGACACAGGATAACACACCCCCTGGAACGATTTTCAAAAGCTTGATTTCTCAACAGCAGAGAGAGTTACAGAGGCGGCGTTGAGAAGCCTTCTCGTCGAGAGCTTTCCGAAAATGCAACGTTTCGTTTATGCATGTTCTTCGTCGTGGTGTAATCGAGCTTTGAAAATCGGTCCAGGGTGTGTGTTATCTTGTGTCGTATACGGTATCTCCGTTGAAACGTGTTGTGCATGTGAGATGCATCGGAAGTCTGCATCGGATGATCGACGGTCGGGCGCCATTAGAACTGATTACAACTGGGTGCATACGTCCTCGTCTCCCGTTATTTGTTATTTCCGTGCGGTTCCATGCACATGTTCCCTGATCGTGTCATCCGTCTCCGGTTTTTATAACATCTTTCTACATAGGTTCTTGGCTTGTGTGATGATCGATCGATTGATAGTCTGCATGTGCCTTCACTCCAAGCTGCTTGTACGTCAATGGCGTTCATCAATGCCATGCCCCAAGAGTATGTTTGGTGGAAAATAAGACAAACTCCCTGATGGAGCCTCCAACAGCGGTCATGAGCGTTTCCTGCGTCCGTCTCGCGAATAATAACAGTTGCCGCCATACAACACCCTCACCTGTTTGGCGTGTAGCTCGATAAATATTGGCTTCCTCGAGCCGAACATACACGCTTATAATTACAAGCAGGCATCCGCAAATGATAATCAGGACTCTTGTTCTTATTTCTACGCCGAGGGCCCCATACAGAGGACACAGACCGGTTGATCGACACCTGAGAGCAGCGAGTTAAATTGTTTGGAAATAATAATAATAATATTTAACCAACCTCGGAAAGTTCGTTCAACAGGAATTCTGGAACCAGCACACAGCGACTTCCGAGATCACCATAATAGCGTACGTAGAAGTACAGGCGCCCCATCGCCTTAAAAAAGAATGCATCATGAGCAACACAGGTCCGCGAAGGTCATATTACCCGCGCGCGTCCTCCCCGCTCTACTATTATAACGTCCGTCGTGTATTGCTACACGACTGATGGGCGGACCTTCCCCCTACCAAGCCCTAGCACCGCATCCGGATCTCCACTGTACCAGTCCAACGGCGGATTCATGCTGCACCTTAGTTTGTCAAGCTCAAAATGCATACGGCAGCTGTAGAGTTGGCGGGTAGGCTGCTGAGACTGCCTATGGATCAGCCCACCAAAACCAACCCCTGCCTAGCCTAACGAGTACTCCAAGCTGCAGTAACGAACTGTCAAGAGAAGGGGCGTAGACGCTTGAATGCGAACGCCGTCCGGAATCTCCATGCCGTGAATCTCATCGTCATCCGGGTTCATGCTATCGTTTTCGTCCAGAAGGCTAAGCTAGTCATTCTGGCGGGGTTGTGTGAGCGAGAAGACTAACGTCGCAGCGAGAAGTTCAGTATTGCAAACACCACAGCAAGAAATGTTGCGGTCGACAAAAAAGTGATGATCACCAACAGCAGCAGCAGCAGCAGCAGCAGCTTTGGTGACATCAAACTTGCAATCATTGTCTTCGTCGCTGGAACCACCGTCCGCCATACTCTCCCCGCTGTTTTCCCCCTCCCTCCGGCCCCCACGCCAAGTCGATGGCCTCTCAGTGTCCGTTCGTGAGGCCATTACCCGCGATGATGACATGCTTGTTTGATCGTCTCGAAATAGTGACACTCTGGCATTCAAAGTTTTGAAGTTGGTCCAACTCCGGTAATATCCCCAGCGGTAAATGCATGCCCCCCCCCCTTGCATGCAGAAGCGCGGTCATGCACACACAAGGATGGGCACGCCGTACAAACGTGTGCCTACCCCCCCTCCGTACGCATGAGTAGAATTATTCCTGAGCCCCCCCCCCCCCCCCCCCCTCGCGCCCTTGATCTACAACTGTTGGGGTCACCTCCCCACCTCCCTGCGTTGTTATCTTGCAACCACCGCATAGTGGGGCTCCATTTTTTTCATTTATGTGCATTCCCACACCATGTAGGAGGTGTTCTTGTTCTTAGCACCACATCAGAATTGAACACGTGTCCTTATTGCCGCGTTCTTTGATGCTGAAGAAGAAGTTGTCGAGGTTACCTTTCTTAACTCCCAAGGTCTGAGTGGCGTAGCTTGCGATGATGCTACCAAGGTGGGCATAAAAAGAACACAAGACAGAAAAAGTCACACACAGATTTGCTAAAATTATCAATACGCTGTGCCCTGCTCTTGGTCATCCGGTGGTGCGTAGACGCGACCGGCGTTCGTCAGAATCGCTTCTCTGCTGCGCTGCTGCCCGCACCGCAGGTTCAGCACAGGGTGTGCATGATCCAGCGTTTGATCTCATGTCAGCTCCCACTGCTTGTCGTCGCTCGCTGCCTTCGTGACGCCCGTCTCACGTGTCGCCGTCGCCTAATGACGACAGGATCGATGAGACCCGACATTACCGGTGAGACACTCGATACGGCAAATCATTCCCGTCGTCTGCATGACGTCAACAGCTTTTGGACAACCGCGCCGTTGAAGACAATGGCGAAGCTCATCTCGTTGCGGTCGGCCGCCCAGTTGTACCGACGAGGTTGACTGGCTACGCGAAGTAGTCAGGCATTCAATTCCCCATCGCAAAAGCTGCAAATAGTATCACAGCCAGTGGGAGGTGTCCAGTCCGAACACAACAAGTGGGTAGGTCTGTTCACCGTGTACTTGTGCTCCTATCGAACGACCACGACTACCTACAACATAGGTGGGTGGAGATTTTCAGCGACTTACCTTCCCACACGGTGTTATCCGACGCAGCTATTGCTTCAGCTAAGAGATCTCCCTCCGGACCGGTATCAGGTGGTGCGACCTGAAGAATGTCGAGCTTCAGCCAAAATTGGGCGATGTGCAGTCATCGTCCCGATATACCGCGCGGTGTACTGTAGTATTGAGTGTTGGGGAATGTATAGCTTTTAATATGGTACTACTGTAAATCCTGTGACAGGCGATCTTTGCCGCGGTGTATCGGGACCCGCCCTAGTCGGGACCGCGGTACGGTATACCGCGGTACGGTACTGTATACTGGGACCACCACTGCTGTACCCAAACGGTGGGGCATATTCGGTACAAGGGCCACCGACGGCGAAAATCGACGGAGCGACGGCGGCGCGATCGACGAAAGGCCCACGGCCACCCGATCGACCGACAGAACGACCCAACCCAACCCGTTACCCCACCTAACCAATTCGCTACATTATAAACTGCACCCTTTCGACTTCACGATGGGTATCACGATACCCATGCAACAACGCAGCAATGCACTCGTGCATGTATGTCGATTGGAGTCTTGTAGTAGGGAGATATATATACTGTACAGTACGGTTGTGGGCTCCACAAGTAAGTGTCTCTTTGAAGGGAGTCATTGTGCAAGAAGAGAGAAGGCAGTGTTCGGTCTTCACCGGAGTGTCATGTTGGCGCTGTGCGGCGGGACTAGTTTATTGTATCGCCTCTGCCCGCTAGTGCTGCGTGTTGTGGTGTGTGCATGAACCACACACACACTCCCACCGGTGCTTTGGCGCCGATCGGAATAATTGTGGTAGATCGAGATCCATGTGGTGGGGTAATCAAGGCTGTCTACAGCACATGTGTACTGCTGTAGCTGAATTGTTTCCCCCACCGGCCGTGGCAGCACCACAGCTGTACCGCTTCGGTTCACGACGGATCCCCACGACAGCCCTGCAAAGCTGCAACCCACTTTCATGCGTGTCTTCTGTTGATTGGTGGAGTCGTGTAGGGCGAGATGCAGCTTGTGGGGGGTAAATACGGCTCATCTTGTACGGTGTGGTGGTGGACACGTTACCCCAAAGGATCAAATACGTTTTGTAAATTCAAAAAACGGCGGGAAACAACTGCTGCCCGTGAAATTCAAAAATCTGTACAGTAGATAGATTTGAAAAACGAGTGATGTACTGCTGTATATAGCCTTCGTTCCATCTTCCATGATTTTACAATATTATTCCTAATATCTAACAAACCATTTGTAGTTATTTTTCCTTAATTAATTAAACCAGCAAGCTGTCAAAAGACACTGCGCCGTGTCCCCTGTGAAGGTTACATTTTACAATACACGACACAACGGAGGGATTCTCCCCGATATTTTGTCGTTGACCCAGTTGAGAACTACAGGGGATGTATTGTAAAATGTAAGTTACCTATACAGACAGATGTTTTTGTACTTAGCACCAGCTGGCATCACTGATGATATGACACGTTGGAAATTGTTCTCGGTGCGTTTGCCTGTCGTTCATTTCTCCTGCCCTTCCTTGACGTTTTCTTAGATTGCGTTAAGTTTTTCCCCTTTTCGTCGCGTCCAGTATCAAAGGCCGTATTCGTTCGGAAGTTTGCTTGGGTTTTGAGTTTTGTTGCCGTATTTTGGACTCTCTCGTGTAGTCACCCTCATTCCTCCCGTTGTCATACGCGCGGGTGCGCGTAAAAGAGTGGTGTGTGGCGTTTGGATTTTGATTGTATTTTCCTTGTCGTCGTCTGTTGGGGATAGCGTGCTCTGCAGCGCTACATATTCTTCTTGGCTTTATCCCTTCATTGGTATGAGCGTGGTCATTGAGATGTCGATGTGTCGTCTCGTGATCGTTCGCATCCATCTTTCGTCTCAATGATGGTGTGGGGGTTGATTCGGGATATTTCTACAACTCACCCTCCTTTTGGATGTTTTGTGAAGAGTCATATCTTCTTCGATTCATGAGCATAAATCGTTAGCTAAATCTTTATTGTAGCTTTTAGGATTTGAGCATTGATTTGAGTATAGAATCTGCATACAGTTGGCGCCCGCAGGTAAGAAACGCTTATTTCAGGTCCAGCCTCGAGTTCTCATTGTGGGCTATAAACTCAGCGTATGTCGTTCAGTTTCTTATATCATCATGTTTCTTATTTTTTAGAAGGTGCTTCTTGATGTCCCCGAGCTGGCTCGTCGACAGCTCTTTCTTGTTGATCTCTGAGGGTGACCAGCTTGGTCAAGCCCTCACGAGAGCTGGCGGAGAGCACCATCAAAGCCGTGTACAGCAGACAGCATGTCGCGGTTCGCAGCCTGTCCGGTGTGCTGTGCCAAAGTTTTAGCGCCAGCAGAGAGCGTGGCAGAGCCCGCAGGGGGGGAGGGAGGGGGCGCCGCAAAAAAAACACTCCCCCCTCGTCGTACAACTAATAATAATGTGTTAAGGAGTGTGGCTGCTAGCTTAAATAGGCTGTTCCCAATATTTCTTCTTAGCGTCGTAGTTTCATGTACGAGTTGGTCTATCTTGGGGTTTGTTAGTTTGTTTGTTTGTTTTTTTTTATTTATTCTTGTCTATTTCCTTTGTTGGTTTATTTTGTGTTTGGGTGCAGGGCCAACACCGCCTCAAGACACGCGGTGTCGAATGATTCTTCTTCCTTGTTGCATGCATTCGTCTGAATCAGTGAACTGCCGCGACCTGGATGCAAGTTCTCTCTCGTTTTTCCGTTCTGTTCGTATTTGGTCTTTCTGAAGGGCTTCCTCTGAAGTTTCCTCTGTGTGGTATGTCTCTGAACACTTGGAAAAGGAGTTCCCCAAGTTTCGTCGATGTTGTTTCCCTCTGAACACTTGGAAAAAGAGTTCCCCAAGTTTCGTCGGTGTTGTTTACCTCTGCACACTTGGAAAAAGAGTTCCCCAAGTTTCGTCGGTATTGTTTACCTCTGAACACTTGGAAAAAGAGTTCCCCAAGTGCCGTCGGTGTAGCTTGCCTCTGACCAGGTGGACACCGAGTTCCCCGTGTTCCCTTGGTTCGTCTTTGGCCAACTATTTTTTTTTTCCTTTAGCTCCACCGTGCCGCAGAAGTGTCGTCTAGGCCTATTACTTCGGACTACCATCCCGTTGCGTCGTCTTCTCCCGTGGACTTTCGTCGTCATCCACACTTCGTTCTACTTCGTCTCCGTCATCGCTACATGCAGGCGACGCCTTCATCATCGTCGAGCCCTTGAGTCGTTGTGTTGTTGTGTGTATCTCTGCGACTTTTTGGTGTTTATGTTTTTCTGTGTTGTGCATCGCCAGCGAGCCAGGGCGAGGTTCGTCAGATCGCTTCTCAGGCGTCTTGCCGTGGCCGCCTCTCTATACGGTTTGGGTTCCTTGACACGCGGGCAATAGTTCTCAGTGTGTTTGCCTGTCGTTCACTTCTCCTGCCCTTCCTTGACGCTTTCCTAGATTGGGTTGATTTTTTCCCTTTACGTCGCGTCCAGTATCAAAGGCCGTATTCGTTTGGAAATTTGCTTGGGTTTTAAGTTTTGTTGCCGTATTTTGGGGACTCTCTCACCCTCATTCCTCCTGTTTGTCATACGCGCGGATGCGCGTAAAGAGTGGTGTGTGGCGTTTTGGTTCTGATTTTATTTCCCTTGTCGTCGTCTGTCGGGGATAGCGTGCTCTGCAGCACTACATATTATATATATTTTGGCTTTATCCCTTGATTGGCATGAGCGTTGTCATTGAGATGTCGATGTGTCGTCTCGTGACCGTCCGATCCTTCTTTCGTCTCAATGATGGTGTGGGGGTTGATTCGGGATATTTCTACAACTCACCCTCCTTTTGGATGTTTTGTGAAGAGTCATATCTTCGATTCACGAGCATAAATCGTCAGCAAAAATCTTTTATGTAGCTTTTAGGATTTGAGCATTGATTTGATTATAGAATCTGCATATATGATATTCAGGGTGGGCTAGTGTTAAGGAGTGTGGCTGCTGGCTTAAATAGGGTATATCTTATTGTTGATAGGATGTGGGTCGGTCCCAGGAGGTATACCCTTCAGACACCTACCCTCTTAGGATTTGTCTCGTCTGCGTAACCCCTGAGGTGAAGTTGGATCCCCACTTCACCTCAGACCCTTGCTGATCGTCTCTCAGCAATAACAAGCAACTTTCTCATCTCAACGTGATCGTGGACAAGCGTGTCAACGACAGAACCTACCTTCATTTATCTCTAGGAGCAAGCTACCGCCCACGGCTTCCCCTCCTTTAAAAATGCACTATGGGAGGGGGGGGTAGGGGGAGAGGGGGAAAGAGCGAGAGAGCTGTGGGGTTTGTTTCTTATTCGACACACTCCCCCGTAAACCCTCGTTTCTTATGTAGTAGGGCAGCGGTCGCCGCTGTGTTTCTTATTGAGACATTTCTTGTTGTGTGACCCAGAGTGAGCTATGTTTCTTAACCCTATTTTCTTGTTTTTCGTGAAAAAGTGAGCCTCAATTTCTTAACAAAATCTTTCTTTAACTGCGGGCGCCAACTGTATATGATATTCAGGGTGGGCTAGTGTTAAGGAGTGTGGCTGCTAGCTTGAATAGGGTACATGTTATTGTTGATAGGATGTGGGTCGGTCCCAGCAGGTATACCCTTCAGACGCCTACCCTATTAGAATTTGTCTAGTCTGTGTACCCCCTGAGGTGAAGTTGGATCCCCACTTCACCTTAGACCCTTGCTGATCGTCTCTCAGCAATAACAAGCAACTTTCCCATCTCAACGTGGTCGTGGACAAGCGTGTCAACGACAGAACCTACCTTCATCTATCTCTAGGAGCAAGCTACCGCCCACGGCTTCACCTCCTTTAAATCAGTGTATAGACTTAAAAAGACTAGAAATAAGTCCAGTACCCAGCCGGTTTTCCTCCACTCACTGAAAAGACTCCACCACATCCCGTTCGACTGTTTGTATATCTCGAATGGGTAGTCTTTCTGTGTGCGTGTATTTATTTTTCCTTAAAAACTTAAAATGTACTGCTGTATATAATAGTGCTGGTGCAGTAGTCTACATATATATATATGTAGTCATGAAATGCACCCCGTTTTCGGGCATTTGACTACATAATAATACTGTACAGTACGTCAGTTGGCCCAACCGGTGTGCGCGTACGTACTACACTGCAGCAGCAGGGGATTCTGCAGCTACCGGTGTTTCTGTAGATCCGCTTGAAGTCTACAGAAAAGGTTTACCCTAGCTCTTTCGGAGATCGGCTCGAATCTACTACTGCTGTAGGCGCCTCTCAATCAAGTTGCGCCGCCTGGACCTAGAATTTTTAGACTTGGCCCATAGTCGTAGGCGAGCAATGTGGCCAAGCGCGAAACCAAGCCCCGACCGAAGTGTTACAATGGCTTCGGTTGTATGTAGCATATATACAGCGTACGTACGTCGCACGTTGAATCCTTGCATCATGCAAATCATGCGGCAAATATTTTTTCCGAGTGACGACCAAGGGATCACGAGATGACGACAGATCCGAGCGGCAACATGACAACATGACAGCAACGTCAACTGCATCTTCGCTGGTCACTCCGCCCCCACGGCCTAAACGGGGCATCACTCGTGTCAATCCTGCTCTCCCTACCCCTCCTTCTCCCATTCTCTCTGGATCTACCTCAGCAACAAGGGCCAGGACATATCGGGGTTTTCTGCCCACCTTCGTACTTGGTGCCGTCGAACTGCTCCGTGAGGTAGGTGGGTAAAAGACAAACCCTTTCGATGTAGCGGGGTCAAAAATGCAATTTGGTCGCTATGCTTGAGGTACTTACTCAACTTCTGGAACGCCCGCTGTTTGAGAGAGAGAGAGGCTTCGTCTCTGAGGAAAGACGCCACCTGCTTTCCAGGAGCGACGGTTTTGACGATGTTCCTCTTCCTGCTGTCTCTGGTGTTCGCCCTGTTTTCAAGACCAGGATCCACGCACAGCAGCAGCAGCAGCAGCAGCAGCAGCAGCAGCAGCTGTAGCTGCACAGCAAGTGAAGTTCAATCTGTCGTACTTGCCCTGCCCTCCCAAGATCGAAGGTCAAGCGACGCGTGGATCCATCACAATCATGACGTGGCCGCAGGACGAACGCCGTGCGGGCAGCAGGTGCGCATGCATACGTCCGGGCACGTTTATTTTTGAAGAGCAGGGCTGTTGTTCTCAGCGCAAAAAAAGCGCGTTTTGTAGACCCTTCGCTCCTACTTTACATAGATACAGCAGTGTAGTGCCAAACGACATCTGTTTACGCACAGCAGTGTAGAACAATCTGTGCCCGTGCAAGATGTGCAAAATTCTCATGTTCCGAATGCATCATCATCAGCAGCAGCAGCAGCCTGCCCCTCAGTGACCAGGCTGCTGTCTGTTGCTGTTGCTGTTGTTGTCATCACGGTAAGAACCGCGTCCGGGCTCGCTGCTGTATACATACGTACTCTGCTGTACGCGGTAGGTCGTTTTGTATTAGCTACAGCATGGTTGGCAAAAAAACGGCCAGGTTGTCCGGTGGATGGATCGGATCGTTCGAAAAAGCGGGTGCCACCTACTGCTGTAGGGCGGACATATGTTTCACTTGCTGCATCCCAACAAAAGTGCTTCCGTCCAACGCTCCGTAGGCTGCTACAATTGCATCGGACATCGGATCGACCGTGTACAGCAGCATGGTTCTGGCCGGCTGTTCGTTCAAACTCTTCGCCTCCCAAAAAATCAGAGCCCCCCCCCCCCCCCCTCCTCCCCAGTTGGATGACACCTGATAATTAGGCGACACGCCATCATATCAGTGTGTAAACTAATACTGTTGTAGGGCAGCAATCGGGGTATTCGTGTTCTCGACGTAATCACCAGGATCTGTGACTTCCCAACCATCGCCAGTCGAGAATCTACGTAAGCAGCAGTAGTCTGTTGTACTGTAAAAAACATGCAAAGCACGTTTCACACTGTAGGCTATTGCTATTTTGCACCCGTTCGAAACAATAATAACCCTTTCGAAACTACACAGTGGAGGTCGAGGGACGGATTTTTCCTGGATGATACTGTAGTTTTCTGAACGCAGTTGAGCAGTCTGCTTAGGTCTGAAGTCTACGCTGAGAAAGCAGAGATGATGCTTCGAAGGTACACGCATCAATACCTTGCAAGTAGTTTGCTCTGTCACAGGTGAACCGCAGAAAAGGCCCGGGAGCAAACCTTCGTTTTTTTCGTGTGCTACGCATACTTTATTCTACCGCCATCCAACAGGATGAACACGAGGCAAGCAAGTGTAGACTATTTCAACAACTTGCTGGGTGTTGGGCTATATGCAATTTCTACTCTTCAAGAGTCTAACAAATGATGATGATGTGATGTGCACACAGATCCGACGATGGGGAGAATGTGTGACCCAATCCAAGTCAATGACTGACCGATGCCTTTGCGGAAGATGAAGTGAAGTCTTCGTCTCATCGGCGGACCTTATACCGCACTCCTACCCTTTGAGAACGCCCTTCCTCCGCCATGTCAACAGCCCACCTATAAAAGGAAAAAAAAAAACACACACACACACAGACACACCGGCGATACGCAAAATGTAGAGTGAGAATACCTCGTTGAGTTTTTTGTTGTATTGTTTCATGCGTTCCTGGTGGCAAGTCACACGATAATCCAACGCACCCACCCAAGCCATTTGTTGCCACTACAACTACTGTTTGTTGTTGTTAGATGTCGCTGCGATGATTGTATTTTTTTTTTTTAGTACCCTTTCCATCGACTCCAAGTCCGGCATCTCCCTCTGACAAGCACAGGACATGTACGTACATGCTGTCGCATGTGTAGACTATACATGCGGGTGCCCACCGTCGAATTGGTGCATGGCACCGCTCGCTGTACTCACCACGCATGGTTTAACACTGACGTCACTTGCCCGTTGAAAAATGACACAATTGAATCTGCGTGGCCACCAGACGAAGAGAGAAGACATCAAATACGCAAAATGAACCAACGGTGGACGTGGTCGTGGCAGTTCAGTACTGTATGAAATTGAGCCTTCTTTCTTCTCCTCGCATGCTAAAAAAAATACTTCAGTTTTGAATTTGTTGTTAAATATCGTTTTTGCTGGAAAACATTCGTGGTTACATGGGCCGTCTCCTCCCATCTGGATTTTTTTTTGTTTGTGTTCCTCGAGTGATGCACACCACACAATTTTTCTCCCCGAGGAACAGTAGCTGTTCCTTCTCACTACCCATTCGATCTTCATCAATAGGATAAGATAAGATTATGAGAAGATGAAGACGTTTCATCGCGGTTGAGCACACGTGCTTTTCGTTGGTTCCACCTTGCTGACTCTGTCGCATTCTGCTATACACCGGAGATGATGCGCTGCCTGCCTATGGGGTGTGTCCAGCGTCGAAAGGCCCCCAGACCGCGGCCGCCTTGTCATTGCCGTTCTGACGCCGCGGTCTGTACCGGCAAAGGGCACTACCACTGCTGACTCATAACCCACTCGCTGCAACGCGCTCCTTTCCTCAGGTGCAACAGCGAGCAGTGCATGGAAAGGACGGTAGGAGAAGAGCACTGCCGGGTGTGCCAGCAGCAGCTCGAGCAGCAAGCGTACCATGAGGAAGAACGGCAGTACCAGCAGCTCCTGGAGCAGCAGTACCACAGCAGCCTATCACGGCAGCAGCGGCAGTACCAGCACCAGCACCAGCAGGAGCTGCTACGACGCCATCACCAGCAGCACCAGCAGCACCAGCAGCATCAGATGATGATGATGATGGCGATGAACGGTGATAGAAGCGGGGACCACTGCGAAAACTTTGACGACGAGAACAACGACAACGACAACGACAACGACGGCACGTGCGGCGACCGATATTGCACCTTCTGCTCCGGCAGGGAGCATGGCCAGAGGAACTACAGCACCTCATGGTGAGTGTACGGCAGAGGTGGTTTAGGTAGATGCAACAACAACAACAACAACAACAACAACAATAACAACAATAAGAGCGTAGCAGCAACTACAGCGGCTGGAGGGAAGGTGAATGAGGCTGCAGAAATTGAGGCTCGTAAATGTTGTTTCTTGTACAACTTACCTCCAACCCCACAACAACACAGACAGTCCGAAACAAACACCCTCACCCTATGCACCAACCCAACTCCTCCCCCCCGGAAACGATGGCCACGTTATTCAGTCAGCTGGACGGAGACGAAGATGACAGAGGGGGCCCCGGAGCATCATTAGGCGGCGTGTCTTCCAGCGTGTGCACGGCGTCTACGGGTACCATGTCCTGGTACACACAAAATAGAGTGAGTTATGTTCGCCATGCGTGTTATCGGTGGTGCCATAATCAAGTAATCCGATAGGATACTAGCCTGTAGAAATAATCAAGTACTGTAGTTCCCGCATCTCTTCGACGAGACGATACCTGGGTGGTGTCGTGTTGCTGTGTTTGGCTACATACATAGCCTTGACAGCCTTGACTCGAGAATCGATGCTTGCGGAAGCAAAATATTTCCAACAAGCCAAGGTGAAGGTTTCTCATCCCTGTGAACTTTCCAACTCGACGTCGCGATCCGTCTGTGTGATGCCTCCGTCGCCTGATTTTCATGTGTCTATCTATGCCGGCGGGGTGACAAGCTTGTGTGCTTGATACCGTGCCCTCTGGCCGAACCAACGACCCCAGGCCCTCTTGCCTGCTTGACGTAGTGTTCCCGACCGTAGAAACGACGTGTGGACCAAAGATAGATATGTACCCCACGGAAGGCCAGTTCGCCATCAACAGCCTTTTGCAGGTTTGATCACCGGTGACTTCAGCCCCCTCGATTTCCTTCGATATGCACACGGACAGCAGTACAGTTCCGTGTTTTATATACGGGCGCTAGTGATGGCCCAAGGGCAAACACCGACGTATGTTATATGCTATGCATATATCTCGCGCACCCTCCACTATTCAGATATAACCATTATTCCAGCATCTGTCACAAGCGATTTTAGCAGCCTTGAACAAGTCAACCGGCCTTAAATTCGCAGCCTTAAACAGAGCCCCTTACTGTAGTAGCTGTTCCAAGAGTACTGACGATTTCACACCAAAACCATGGCGGGCATGCGTACGGAGGGCGACCCCCCTCCGACTCTTCGTCCTCAAGACATTGTTCCTCGAAACTGACCCCCCCCCCCACTCGGTGTTTGCCATCGGGATTGGGTTTTCGTCGATTGGCAACGACGTTGTAAAACAAGCCAATTCACTTCGTGAACTCGGCAACCAGGTTACCGTCTTTTTTTTTTACCTCTGGTTTTTTTTTTGGCGGTAACCATAATGGTGGTCGAGTAGATCATGTTGTGCGGGGTCGAGAAACCTCACTCCGCGCAACGGGGGATGATCGCACCACGTTGTGTTAAAATGGTCAAGCTTCCTCGAGGCAGTTACACAGTGCTTATAACTGTCTCTGGAAGTGAAAGCACCAGAAAATAAATTAAGTCATACGTAGCTGTCATCCGTACGCAAGGAAGTAAGCACAAGATGCCGAACACCCTTAGCAGGATGCAGCTCACCCTTCATGCGACTCGCCAAATACCTCACGGTGCTTCGCGCTTGGTGATGTGAGAGCCTGGTCCGGTGAGAACCCGGCGTGCTCCGTCCCGGCTTTGTAGGGATGCGAGGTCAATGGTCTAATGACTACGGCATGCACGACTATGAGTACACCCCCCCACCCCCGTCGCCCCCTCCTGTCCCGTCCTGCAGGGTTACTACCAAGAGGGTCAAGTCTTGAGCGAGGGGGAGGAGCAGGAGGAGGAGGTGGTTCGGGAGGGTGGGCTTGGGCGTGGCGAGGGCGAGTACGACGACAACGACGTCGAGATGGCCAGGCGTCTCTTGTGCGCGGCGCTAGGGTCTTAATTACCTACCATGTCGGATAGTTTTCTCCGGGAAGAAGTATCTATAGTTTTTGTTTGACGAAACGAGACGGATAGGCGAGATGCGGGGCGGGAAAGATGGGGGTGCACCAACACACCCCATCACACGGCTACCTCCGAATACCACAATGTCTAACAATAAAGGGGGTCGAAGAAACCAAGCAAGGGAGAGAGGGGACAACGTCATGTGCGATGCACGTGTACATACACTCACGTCCACGGGGCATTGGTGCCTACATAAATAACAACAGAGCACGAAGGCTCCTTTCAAGTTGGAAAATTGAAGACTGGCACTTTCAAGTTGGAAATTCGAAAATGGAATTGTGTTTTCAAGTTGGAAAAATCGAAACTGGTTGGGACTGGCAACGAAAGTTGGTTGGGTTTTGCTTAGAATGTTGAACCATTTTTTTTTGGTGGAAAATTCAGCATTGAGAATTGACGAATTGCCTCTTCGTACGTGCGTACTGCACTTTGTCGTGAGCCCCGGTCCGGGTGTTGTTGTCCGTCCTGATTTTTTCTGTCGATGTATTGTTATGTGTATATTTTCTGATTGGGAAAATAACGTTTCTCATTGGTTTCAACGCCATTTGACGGAAGGCGAATTCATCTATTTCTTACCGTTGATGTACTAAATTGTTTGTTTTTTGCTTCGGGGGGAAGACCGCCGTGCATTATTGTAGCTTATTGTGCCATGTGCTGTATTCTTGTGCGGCCTTTGTATGCAGCGGCGGTTTTTGGAAGAAGGCTCTTGCTTGTGGAACTGGCAGGAAACCCAAGCAAGTCTAGTCGAGATATATATGCAGATAGTTTGGAGTATCCGCGCACGCTCAGTCGTATTTTTAAAAAAAGCAAGGGTACACTGGCATATTGAATCCCATCTAGTTGTACTGCAGCCACATGTACGCAAATTCGTTTGCTGTCCAGGACATTTAGTGTCGATTTTTAGGGGGGGTTGCTGTACAGGAGATCTGCCGTATTCAACGCACTTCCTTCTCGTGGAGAAACGAGAGAGAGAACAAAGTAGGCTCAGGAGGCGTGTTATCTCCGCAGGCAGGTAGGCATGACGTTTTTCTTGCAGAAACACGTGGAATCGACGATATTTCACCATGTTCAGTCGCATGCTTGTTGCGTCCCCCGTATTGTTTGGAACCAGCCTTCCTTGTGCTCGTCTTCTATTATAGCGTTAAGCTGTATGACAGGAAGGAAGAAGGTCGCAAAAACCACAATATCCCGCTTTTCTTTTAACCTTTCGTTTGATTTGCTTTGTTTATTTGTTGTGACGGTGTCTTGGTTCGGATTGGATGTGGTGTGCATCGTTTATAGACCGTACTTGGAATCTTTTCGTGTACATGTAGGGGGTCGGATGAACCGTGTCTGTCTGTATCTTGAAAGTACTATGATGATAAGGGTTGGTCGTATTATACTGCAAGTAGAATCGAAGGGTCAGGCCTAGAAAAGCGCTAAAATCCGAGTTTAGTTCTGAACAGAACCAGCCCTCCCTGTAAGAAGTAAGAAGGCAGGGAGGGTGGTGGCTGTTTAGTTTCCGGTTGGTTGTGTACAAGGTTTGATATACACGAACGCTTGAGCAACTCATTCGGGAGATTATTCAGGTTTGTCTGGTGCTGCCACACGTAGCCTTCCGCTGGACCATTGGGCGGTATTGGTTTGCCTTCAGCAACGAATGGATCCCTCTCCCTTTGTGTGTGTGTCGGTCCGCGCGGCGAACCTATCGTCACGCTATAGGGCACGGGCGGGTATGGTGTCGAAGGAAGGAAGTTGTCTGGCAATGTTTGTTTGCCGAACGCGGTCATGGAGGCATATCTCACAACTCTGTGCCCGAAGGTCGCTATGGTAAGTTGTCTAAAAAAAGAGGGCTCTGTGAGTCGACACCAGGCCGAATCATATTCGTTCGAATCCTGACCCGAAAAAGAAATTCCTTGGATGAAAAGGAGCGGCCCGAACTACTACTACTACTACTCCAGTAGTAACAGTAGTATTGTAGTAGTGAGTAGTGCCTCCGTCCTTGTTACCGACCGGACCACCGGTGGTGTTTGCGAGCGACCGACGGCGAGAGAGAGAGACAGGATGGATGGATGGATGGATGGATCGGATGTGGTGCGAGGTGAGAAGCTCCCGCGCAATAATAATAATAATAATACCCGTCTACCCACAGCAGCATCCAACATCCCCTGCATGCATAGTATGTATAGTATGTCATGTACAGCATGTATCTGGGTATTGTATGTAGAAGAAGAGCAGCATCGAGCCGACCCACCACTGAGTGAGTGCCCCCCCACACTAAATTGTGATTAATAATGGTAGCTTGCGCCATGTGGCGTAGTATTATAATAATAATAGCTGTTTTTTTCGCAGAATGTTTTCATTTGTTGTGATCAATCCGTTGCAAAGAAGGCGCAGTGAGTTTGGTTGTCACCACCTCCTCTTATTCTTCTTCTTCTACCCCCTCCCACACCCCCTTCCCTACCTCCCAGCTACAAAACTCGAGCCGCGATGTAGCCAATAACAAAAAAATTAAAAACAGTGTGCGTATTCCATGCATTCTGCCTGTATCTATCTGATGTCACCCTGCCTGCATGATGATATACAACAAGCACATTAATCACTACTCTACTCCCAATTGGACTAGGCATCAACAAAAGAGGAGTGTGGTGCACAATACACCGAACGGGGGAAAGAACCATTTACTATGTATCACAAACAACCAAACAAACAACACCATCTATCTGCCAACACCTCCTGTCAACGATCAGTGACGCCTACCCCGTTGGACGTAATAGTATATAGGATAACTGATTCCAAGAAACTAGTCATCATGCGCACCCCGCGATGAATGCCCGCAGAATACCCAACCAACCACTAAGGCTACAGCGACAGGAGGACAGAACAAAAAAATACAGAAACACGAACAAGAATAAACCACACATCAACCAACACTACGCGAGGTGGTCATTTCCCCCATGAAATGAATTCGTTCATTCAATCAAGATCTGCATGTACGTCATGGGTATCATCATAATTGATGCAGCAATGCCACTAGTAACTCGGGTGATGATGCCGTCTCTCCAAGAGCCGTTAAAAGGTCCCTCCCTCTCACAAACTGTCGCTAAATTTATCGTAAAAAGGTCCCACTCATTGGTAAAGGTCCCCGGCCTCAACGCCGCCCACTACCGTCCTCCACCCCCTGACCCTCCTCCGGGCAGCGATCGCCCCGCCGACCGCCGCAAACGGCGCCGTGATTATCCCCGCCGTCTTCTCTCCCAGGGCAGTGGCACCGCCGCCGGAGCACGTCCCGTTCCTGCTGCCGCTCTCGATCCCAGAGAGAGCCGGCGACGATCGTCCTCCGCTGTCACCCCCGGGGTTCACTCCCGCCATAACGCCTCCTCCGCCGCCGCCTCCGGGTGAAACCGCCGTCGATTGCGCCGCGGCGTCATCGGAGTCCAAGTACGACCGCGGGGGGGACGAGGGCTGCTCGGCCATCGCGCCGCCCCCCCCCTTCCCCGCCCGCCATCCGCGGCCCAGCTTGTTCTCCAGGCTGTTGGTGCGGCGGAACCTCCTCGAGAAGTGCTGAGACGATGACGATGATGGTGCATCCCTGCCGCCCTTGGAACTCCCCGGGGGCGTGCACTCGGGGGTCTTGGTAGCGGGGTGTTCGCCGGCGGCAGCGGCGGCGGCGGGGTCACTCCTCTCTGCTCCCGGCACGAGGTTGAGCAGGAACGCTCTCGCTCCTCCTCCGAGCTTCTTCGTGGAAGAAGCAGCCGGCTCCTCTTGCTCCTGCTCTTGCTGCTGCTGCTGCTTCTTCTTCTGCTGCTGCTGCTGGAGCCAGCGCTGGTGGTAGTGTTGGGGGTCGTCGAGGCCAACCGTGTCGCCCCCGTCAGCGGCCCTCTTGGGCTTTGGCGACAACGACGCCGGGATTACCTCCACCAGGTTCTTCCTCCTGGAAGTGGCGGCGACTCCGACACCGGCGCCCCACGGCATTACCGCCGCGGCCGCCTTCTCCTGAAGGGTCATCCTCTTGCTCTCGGCCAGACGCCGTTCTTCTGCGGCGGCATCAGCATCCGTCTTGGAGGGGGCGGCAACCCTCGCGGCGAGCTCGGCGAGCCTCTCCCGCTCCCGCTTCTCCTTCCTGGCCGCTAGGAGCGCCCGCTTCCCTTCCTCGACCAGGGCACCCTTTGCGGAAGGGCTGAGCAGCCGACGAGAGGGCGAGAGGGAGGAAGAGGCGCCGCCGCTGCCGGGGGCGGCGCCGGTGGCGGTGGTAGCGAAAGAACGAGCACCCCCCGAGGAGGAGGAAGTGATGGTGGTGAAGTGGCCGACCTGGTTGGTGTTGCGGGGGGACACGGCCACGATCGTGAGCCCGGCGGTGGTGCTGGTGCTGACGATACCGTCGCCGCGGTCCACCCCGCCCGTTACGGCGACTTCCGCCACCGAATCGGCTTCTTCTTCCTTCGCCGCCGCCGCCGGCGCCGCCGCTGCTGCTGCCGCTGCACCCGCCGCCGCCGCCCCGCTGCTGGCGGAAAGCCTGACCGCTCCCGCCCCGCGCTGCTTCTGCTCCATAGCCGCCACCGCAGCCTCCAGGCCGGTCGGCGTTGTCGGCAACGTGAAAGTCGGGTGCTCCGGCGCGGGGGGCGCACACGACGACGACGATTGCAAGGATCGGTGCTTCCTCAGGAGCCCCGAAGGGATATGAGAAGGAAGGGGCCCGACGTCGACCGAGTCGCGGCCGCTGCCGCCGCCGCTGCCGCTGC
>FN649734.1:221550-240420 GCA_000310025.1 Ectocarpus siliculosus
GTGTTGGAGTTTTAGTAGGGTTGTTTTTAAAAGGGGGATTTGAGGGGGGTTTAAAAAAAGTGTTTTTTTTTTTTTTGTGTGTGGGGGAAAGGGGGGGGGGTGGGGGGGGGGGGGTGAGAGTGCTTGCCGAGGACACAGTGCATGCTTGGCGTCAATACCTCAGTAAAGTTGCTACTTTGATGGGGGTTACCCCAAGTACACGGGAAACAAGACAGCACACCGTAAAATGGACATATGATAAGGAAAAATGGGGCGTTGGGTGAGAACGGCAGAACAAAGAATCGACACATGATTGAAACGAACGAACATGGTTTCGCCGTCGAAATGTCCTAGACGGACAGGGAACAGCAGCCCATAGAGCCTTGATTAGATATCGTCCATTAAACAAAGAGCGATGTAGCCATGAAACCATACCGCACGGAACCAACACGGAACCAACACGTAGCGCTGGCTTTACACGACAACCCCCCCCCCCCCCCCCCCCATCCCGAGCTCGTCAAGCCCAAAGAAGCTAACAACAGCAGCAACAACATAAGTAACCAACAACTCACCTAGAATCCTGCACGCCTTCTTGAAGCTCTTCTCCATCTTGAGCATGCCCTCCGGGTTTCCCCCCTTCTCCCCGCCTCCCTCCTCCTCGGCGCAACCATCGCTCTCGGCGGCGACAAGCAGCGAAGAGCGGGCAGACGAACAACGAGAACGGGCAGGAGTACTATTAATAGTTCCTTTCCCTCCTCCATCGTCAGGAGCAGCTTCCTCTTCCTCCTCCTCCGCGGCCGCCTGCTGCAGCAAGCTCCTGAGGCTGCCCGTGCTCATTCCCCCGGCGCTGCTGGCGCGGAGCCCCCCCGCCGCCGCCCTCCCGGCGGTGGAGTACCTGATGGCCGCCTTGCGCAGGACCTCGATCGCCTCTTCTGGTGTGTACTCGCTCTCGGCGTCGCTGTCGCCGTACCCATCGCCGTACCCCTCCGTGCACCCGAAGTCTGCCCAGACGCCGCCCGCCCCGGCGCCCTCGCCGACTTTGCTCCCTGCCGCCGCCGCATCGCCGCTTTGTGATGACGGAGCACCCGCGGCGGACGGTTCTGCTTCCGCTGTCGCCGTTGTCGGTACGGCAGCCATGGGCATTTCTTCGTCGTCGAACTTGGTGAAAATGTCGTCCTCCTCCCTTTCGTCATCGTTATCGTTGTCGTTGTCGTTGTCAGACTCGTAGTCACTGCTGGCGTTGCTGCTGCCGCCGCCGCCGCCGCCGCCGCCCCCGCACTGATTGTCCGAGGCAGCGGACTCGTCATCACCACCACCCTTGATGCTGCTGGCGCGGCTGCGGCTGCAACTGTCGCGGGCCGGGAGCTGCTGCTGATGCTGGTGGTGGTGGTGGTGGTCACCGCTGTGCTGCTCCTCTTCTTCTTCCTCCACCTCCTCGGGACTGCTGTCTTCAAGCGGGGGGGCGTTGTCGGCGTTGTCGGCGTTGTCGGCGGCAACGGCTGCGGGCGTGGAGGCGGTGGTAGCATCGTCCGAGCCATCTTCCTCTCCTGCAGCAGCTGGGTTGGGGTCCGTCACCACCGTCCCCGCCGCCTCTGCCACCGCCTCCTCCGTGGGGACCTCCTCTACCACCACCTGCTGCTGATCCTGGCCCCTTTCCTCCATCGCATCGACCACCTCTACCACCACCTGCTGATCCTGTCCCCCTTCCTCCTCGCTCTTCTTCTCGATGGCACGGGCCCGCTCTTCCACCTGGTCTCCTTCCCTCGGCAAGACCTCGCACGCCGAGTCCCCGCAGGCGCGGGCGCCGATGCTCATCGGCAGAACTTCGCACGCCGAGTCGCGGGCACCACCCTCACCGCCCTTGCCATCCAGGCTGCTGCTGCTGCTGCTGCTGCGGTGACCCTCTCGCTTGGTGGCGGGCATGTCTTCGTCGAGGTCGTTCTCCTCCTCTTCCTCGAGGTCATAATCCCCCGGAACGCGCATGCTGCTGTCGCCGCGGACGCTGGTGCTGTCGCCGCGGATGCTGCTGCCGCCGGGCATGCTGCTGAACTCGCTTCGCATCTCGACGTCGTCCGGCGACCACACCCACACCTCCTCGTCAGAGTCATCTTCATCGTCATCATCATCATCATCATCAGCAGCAGCAGCAGCAGCGCCTTGCTCGCCTCCCCGGTAATCGTTGTCTCCTCCACCGACGGGGTCTTCTTCGTGGCCACCCGTTCGTTTGGCGGGGTCCGAAGCTTGTTCTTTTTCTCCGGACCGTTCGGGTCTGATGCCGTCATCGGGTCTGATGCCGTCATCGTCGTCGTGGTAGTTGTGGGCGTTGTTGTCGTTGTCGTTGTTGTTGTTGCTGCCGTTCGAGCGGAAAGCGGTAGAAGACAAGGACGACCGTTCCGACTCGTCCTCCGCCTCCCCCTCGATGATCGCGCTCATCACGTCCACCATCATGCCCTCCTCCTCGTCGTCCTCGTCGAAGTCGGAGAACTCGTAGCCCTCACCACCACCACCACCACCACCACCTTCCTCCTCATACCGCGGCTCCTCCTCTCCCTCGCCGCCGCCCTTCTCCTCCTCTTCCTCTTCCTCCTCCTCCATGCGCAGCAGCGACGACGCCGACGACAGCGCATCTCCGTCGCCCACAGGCTCGCCTCCCACCACTACAGGCCCGGCACCGAGGGCCGCCGCCAGCGCCGTCCTAGCCTCTTCCTCGGCCGCCGCCGCCGCCGCCTCCGTCAGCACCTCCGGGTTCGTGTCGGGCACCGCGAGGGCCGCTACGCCTCTGGCCAAGAACTGCCACAGCCCGTTGCCACCGCCGCCGCCCGAGCCTGCCTCCTCCTCCTGAGGTGGTGTGTCGTCGACGAGAGCTTTCGCGGCCGGGAGTTCGCCTGGGTGGTGCAAAGTTGGTTGTTTGGGGAGAGGGAGGGGAACATGAGTAAGTCATTGGGAGAGACGCGGGGTGGGTAACGAACAACTTGTGTGCATTGGTTCACCATCGTAATATGCGGTGTAAGGTTAGAAGAAGATGCGGTGTAAGGTAGAGGGTTTTGGTGCTATTTCCCATTCGGCGGAATACCGACGCAACTCCATGTCAATGTCCCACCGGACGTGATTTGATGGATTATTTTTATTTGTTGATGGCTTTCCAACACAAAAGGGGGGTGACATGAAACTGTGTAGGGCATTCGGAAAACAGCAACGAACAATGAACCAAGGAGAACAATAACATCACCGTTCCTTCCAACAGTCCAACTGCTACCTCTTTGGCTCTGCTCTAAACGGCGCTGCTGTTGTTGTTTGTTTGTTGTTACAATATCGCCATCATTGTCGTTGCCGTTGTCATTTTTTTTGTCTCTTCTTAATAGAGAACATGCGCATGAGGCAAAGGTAATTCGAGCAAAACTTAGGGTTGAATACGTGTGGGGTTGGTCGCTACACCACGACTCAAGATATCTATCTATTCATCACACCTGCTGCGCCGGCGGGTTCGTTGTCGTCGCCCTCAGTCATTGCCGCCCGCCACGGCGACCACAGCTGCAGAGGACGCGGCTGCGGCAGCGCTTTGCTGCGAGTGTTGCCGCCGCCGCCGCCGCCGCCATCGCCGCCTTGTGTGTTCCTCCTCTGGTCCAACGCAGCACCAGCAGCGGGCGAAAGCGACGACGAGCGAGCCGTGCCCGCCACCCGCGCGATGCCCGCCTGGAGAAGCAAGTCCGCCTCCCTCCGCTGCTTCCTCCTCTCTTGCTCCTCCTCCGTCTCCTGCTGCTGGTCGGCCGGGATACTACTCCCTGAGGCTGCTTCGTCGCTACCGGTGGGAGACGGAGGATTCGATCTACTCTCCGCCGTCGAGATGATCCTGGTCGGGACGCCGAGCAACTGGGCGGCGGCGGCGTAGTCCTGACGGAGTTGCCCCTCTGCCGCCGCCGGGCTGACGGCGTTGTTGCTGTTGTTGTCGTTAGCGCCGGAAGGATGGTGGCAGAGGGCAGCCCAGTCGGATCCCGAGCTGTTGTTGGACTGCGAGCCGTTCTCGACGGCGCTCGAGGAGCTGCTGTCACCATCGACGTCGTTATGATCGTCGGCGACGGCGGTGGCGGCGTCGGCAGCGGAGCTAGCGGCGGACGACATGGGCGAGTTGAAGACGACGATGGTCGGGGGCGGCTTGTCGATGGCGGCGGCGGCGGCGGCGGCGGTGTGCGCGGAGGGGCAGACCAGCGGCGGGGGCCGGTGGCGCCCGGAGCCCGCCACTGTGAGCTTGGACGTGTCGCGGTCCGTACCGTTAGCCCGCGCGCAACCCGGCGATGTCGGGGTCATCCCGGGGCCGGTAGCGGTGGCGTCCGGTCCTGATGATAGTCCCGGCGCTCCCAGCTTCTGGTGCTCCTGCTGGGTGGTCTTGTTTTTGTCTTGAGGACGTGGCAGCAGGCGTGGCCAACGCGGGTCCTTCGATGATGCCATCTCTGACCTTTTTAGGTCTAGCCTAGCCTTGTTCCTGCCAGGTCACTATTTAGTCTACCGTTACACGGAAACAGGGCAGGCGCGGCAAATAACAAGGAAGGGGGTTGTTGTTGTTGTTGGTGGTGGTGTTGTTGTTGTCTTCACATTAAAAACCGTTCCGATCTCTCTCTACCCAGTACCTTAGCATGTCCGTACTGATCCAACACTCGACGCGGTCGATTCCCATGGTCACAGGTTAACTTACCGTAAAGAGGTACACTCAAATAAACTGGCCCCGAGGGGTCCGCAAGTCAATAGAAATCATCGACAGATATTCTGGAGTCCTCCACTCCCTCTGCGCGCTATGCGAGGTATCAACTGAGACTAGGAGTCACTATCACGGGCCGGAGAGAAAGAGGTACACCCCCTTGGTTCAATCTTGGTACTTCACAACGCAAGCAGAGACAAGGCCATCTGGCACAGAAAAAGAGAGAAAAAAAAAGAGAGAAAAAGAGAAAACCGAGAAACCGGAGAAAAAAAAAAATGAGAGTGGATGGACGTACATGTTACTGCTGCTTGGTGATGCGACACACATTGCCCTAGGGATCTCTGTTGATACCCACTTGCGCATCTAGCCAACCAAAACAACACGGTGGATTGTTATTGGGAAAGCTCTGTAACATGTAGGGCTAACGTGGTGGTGGGTACAGGATTCGATCTTCCGGTACAAGCCGAGTCTACAATACAGTAGCGTACGGTGGAATGTACAGCATGTTGTCGCACCAACATCTCTTTCAAATTCCCTTCGAAAAAAAACAGGGGGTAGTCTAGTCCTGATGGCGCAGAGCACGGCAATGCATTGCGGGTAAAGTGTACGGGACACAAGCAGTCACCGCACATCGTGCTGCGAGAGAGCGTGGGTTGGTGTAGTCAGCGCTACGTTCCGTCGTTGTTCTAGTCTACATCCCGTTGCCAGCCCGTTGTGCAATTCTTTCAAGCGTTTGTTGGAGTCGGATCAAAACAGCAGTCATCCCCCCCACGCTTCCCCATCAAAATCGAAAAACTGCGGCATGCTGAGGATGCCACACCGGTCGCTCACTCACCGGCTGAGATGGCGGCAGGTAGATGATAGTCCAGCGGCCGTGCTCTGTCTGTCTTCCCTCCTTCTCAAATCGACACCTCCGATTGCTGTGGTAGTTTGCGAAAATGATGCTCGGATCCACACCGTACTCCCTCTCTCTCTCGAAAGCTGGCCCTCGCTGTGTTGCTGCAACAGCGGAGAATTCCTCTCTTGTTGGGCGTGGCTACTGCGTGCGGGGCGTGGGGTGGTAGGCTGCTAATCTGGCGTGGTGTGTGGGTGGGTGGGTGTGTGAGCTCGTGCTGCTGTGTGCGTTGTGTGTCTCTGTGGCTGTTGCCCCGTCCCTGCCGGAAAAATTATTTTTTTGCTCACCGGTTCACGAGGGTCCCAACATTTTTTTTTTCGGGAGAGGGGGGGGGGTTGATACGATCGCATGAAAAAATGCAAAGTGGCGTTTTTACACCAAAAAGGAAACACATGAGAGAGGCAGCGCTTCCCCTTCAACAGCAGTACAACCAGCACCCAGAAGGAAAGTGGTACTCTTTTCACTGCCCTTCGGAGACATCGGGACAAGGAGAAGCGGTGGGAACGTGGAGAAACTCTGTGTGTGTCTCTCTCTTTCTCTCTCTCTCTCTCTCTCTCTCTCTCTCTCTCTCTCTCTCTCTCTCTCTCTCTGTCGGGCAGTCGGCAGTCTGCCTGTCTCCGTTTTTTTTTTCGTCCAGCGCGTTCTGAGAGTACATCGCATGCGACGCGATCAGCGAGGCACATTGCGCGAATTACTGCCGGCGCCAAGCCCACCGAGAGAAAAGAAAGCCAGCATTGAGAAGGAGAAGGCCGCAGCTGGACTAAGGTGCCAGGCGAGCAGTAGCAGCTGTTGGTTGCCAAAGGTGAAATCAAGCTTGATTCTTTAGCTTGATTTTTTCCCTTTTTTCAATACAGTCCCGCCATATCCGTGAGAGTTTTCGTGTTCGTGAAGAAGTGTTCTACTTCAAAGGACATACGTACGTACGCGTGTCGGCAAGGCCGGCGGTGTCCACGTGTGAAGGGCAAACCGCGGATTATAGGAGAGCCGAGATTTGCGGGCATGGGTGCCATCGCCTGCGGCTTTACAACCTCGCGCTAGTGTTTGCTTTCGCAAATTGTCGAGAGTAACACGATGCACGGCAGCAGCAGCGGCAGCAGCAGCAGGCGCAGAGCGAGACTTCAACGACAGCAGCAGGAGGAACGGCGACGGTTGGCAGTGCTGGGGCTGCATTCAGAGTTTTCAGAGGTGAGTTTTTTTGTTTTGAACATAGCGAGAATAGCGCACTTGTTGGGTGCTTAGGCGATACAGCTGTATTTGTGTGGCTATCTTGGTGGCCCTTGCTTGATGGACGATGAGCCAGAGATACAGTAGTCTACCCAGCAAAATTGATTAAGCAAACATATGGGATAAAGTATCCAATCCGTTCTTTGGGGTTAAATTTTGCGTAGGTGGTCCGCCAGCGAGTAGGCTTGGCGCCGATGGGCCGATTGTAGCTAACCAGCTAGCCCTTTGGCTCATCACGCTTCTCGGGCAGCGGGGCGAGGCGATTGGGCGATATTGTTGCTGTAGACCACTCGAACTTGTTACTTCTTCTATTCAATAGGAGTGGAAGGCAATGAGAACGGCAGCTCCTCCACACAGCTTTCGTCTCATCGTCTTGTTGTTGTTTCTTGATCTTCAAGACGATCATAGATACCATGAAGCTCTGCAGCAGTGTTCCGCCTTTTTTCTAAGTCCGGATTTTGAAGCCGACCGGGGTCGATGTCTGGAGGTTGGGCCTCAAAACCCCCATACAAACGTAACACGCTGTATCGGGAAATAGATGAGCATCGCAGAGATCCGCGTCCTGATGCCCTAACAACTGAAAAGCATTGTGAGTGCGGTATATAGCACAGCCGATGGTCATCTACTTTGTATCCGTTACAAACGCTCTAATGGCACCCTCACATTCTACTCACCTTTTCGACGGGCGGTCCATCTGCCTGCTGCTGCCGTGACATTTGGGAGGACCCTATCTCTTGGACCGGAGAGCTATTGAGTTTCTGTGCTCTAAGACTGCCGTTGCTTACTACCAGTGCAGTACAATTTTGCATATGCATACGACCACTGAAAGACTGCCCGAACGAGATACTGTATTTTGTACCACAGCTGTATTGTAGTCGAAGAGGATGTGTTGGAAGTCTTCGCAGCAGTGGTCTGGGAAGAAAGCCTTCTGTATTCTGGGCTTATTTTAGTCTCTGTTAGCCTATACACACTGGTAATCATAACAACACCTACTTTAGGTACTTGCAGCAAAAATTTACACATCTTGTCCTGCAGTTCTCTGCTTGGTCACTCTTTTACGCAGGATATCATGGTACGTGTGATGAGATTGTAGTCCACAGGTGTGTTCGGGCTGGACTACGACGTACCAGACTACTGCTGTATGGTACTGACTGCTGTACGTTGAACCGCTGTTGCGTCGCTCATGTCATGCCGGTTTACTGAGTAATTATTATTATTAATAATAGTTTTCGACGCACCCTGATCCTTCTCTCACTTGGTGGTCTCGCCAGCGAACTTTCACCGTTTTTTTCTTGCACACATCATGTGCCGTCTGCTGCCGGATGCGAAAGCTACTCTTTGTCTTCTCCTGAGAAGAGAAAGAGAACTTCTTGCTTTTGCGAGGCGCAGGCAAGAGCCGACCGACAGAGACCCCATTGGCGAACTGCTCGCGTGTCTTGCCCTGGAGAGAGGAATGTTTTTGAGCCACACCAAATGTTTTTCTGCTGTGTTCTTGTGTGTGTTGTGCCCTGTGTTTTGTTCTAATTAAGTCAGAAAAGATGTTCATTTATACCCATACATCTGTAAGTCCCGAGGGTATTTGTCCTGTTTATGCATGTTGTATGGCCAACCTGCACTCGTACGATTCTCCGAGCAGCACACAGCGATATCTCCCGCGTGGGTAACAGGCTCAACACGGACTTTTTGTTCTGTCTGTCTGTCTGTCTGTCTGTCTGTCTCTCTGTCTCTCTGTCTGCTCTCTCTCTCTCTCTCTCTCTCTCTCTCTCTCTCTCTCTCTCTCTCTCTCTCTCTCTCTCTCTCTCTCTCTCTCTCTCTCTCTCTCTCTGTATAATAGCACCGGGGGTCTCGCTGCCGTCGCAATGTCCCGACCTTTCTGGCCCTGTGGAGGGCGGGGGTGGCGGTACAGCTGGTCGCGGCCCAGTCGATGGGGCGCAGCAAGGAGTCCATCAAAAGCAGTCCCGACCCTACGGTCACGGTCACGACCACTGCTGTACGGGCCTCTATGCAGCAGCCCGTCTGTGACTGCGAAGGGTGCGAGGATACCACCACCGCCACCGCCGCTTCTGATTGGTACGAGAAACCGCCCGATTGGGCCGAAAAGCCGGCCCGTTGGCCCGAGAATAGGGCAGTAGTGGCGGCGACTGAGAAGGCTGCTGATGGATGTTGTTCTTCTGATTTCGGCGGCTCGTCCGCTGTTGATTGGAGGTGCGAAGAGGCGCGGCTCAGCGTGTGGCCCGTCGACGCTGACAAGAAGAGCAACAGCGGCAGCGGCGGCGGCAACGATTACGGCGATGACGCTGGAGGAGTGGAGGGGCAAGACGGGGGGGATGGGGGCGTCGAGGGGTATGATTTCAGCCGTAGCACGGAAGCCAACTATGAGGTGAAGGTGGAGGTGGAGAACGGGACGTTTGCCGAGAGGTGAGAAAGGTCGTCGGTTAGGACTCGCCCTTTGTGCAATACAATGTAAAGGGTAGTAGGGTTTGGGTTATTTCTAGTGCTGCTCCTTCAACGCTGGCTAGGTTCGTCGCACGTTCCGAGTGTTGCGTGCTGCCATTGTCGCGTTGCTCGTGGTTAGTGATCAGATTTGCGTGTATGATAGCCCGTGGTAATCGTTTCGTCCAAATTCCAAGAATGCCAGCATTGAAACTATGAACCCCACCGTCTCTGAGGGAAGTTTTAATTTGCAATTACACCAACACCACATGTTGAACAAAGCACACCCGTGGCCAAAAAAGCCCCTTCAATGTTGGCGGCGAGGTGCCATTGGTGTGCAGTGTATGCATAGCAAACACTGTTTCGGTTGGGCTGGTGCTTTGCTACATACCTGGTACTTGGTTGCGGTTGTCTTCAGCGCAAATCGAGTGGAAGTCTAACGAATTCTAACCAGTATCATTCATATGTACTCATGGCGAATTTCGGAAATCGCACTACGCAAGATCAGGCTTTCGGCTTCTTTTTTGTTTCAATGATTGGACGAGACAACAAACGATCGAACATCAAAGTTGAAAGCTGACGATATCGAAACGAGAAGCACGAACGAAAGTACGACACAACAGAAGCGGCATGCTGCATGTCTTCACAATGCAGGTTTGGAGAGGCGCGTTCCCTGCTGGACTACAGCTACCACTCGCACTACACCTTGGAACGGCAGCACGTGAGTGATTGAGTGACCAGCGCTGTGAGGACTTACGGAGGGGACACCTCCGGATAAACTTGCTCCAACCCAGTGGGTCCACAAATATCTGAACGCCAAATTAATATCTTGGGATGCTAGTTTATTTTTTTTGCGCATCTTATGTGCTGAAGATCGAGACGCCCGCAGCCACCACTCCAATGAACAAAACGTTGCGTTGCAGCAGCGACCAAGTAGAGCTTGGACGCACACGGGATTCCGTCTCAAGAGGGGCACGTCCTCCATGGCCACACGACTTGACTTGCTGCAACCGGCAGCAAACTCAGAACCCCCCCCCCCTTCCCAAAACCTTTGACTCGTGGTGTCGGGTTTGCTGTTGATCTTGATGTTGTCGTAACGTTTAGGTCCAGGACGACATTCTGCAGGAGGCCCTGCGGACAAAAACGCCAGGGTCTCTGGAGAACCCGTGGGCGGTGTTTACTGCGGGCGCGATGGTGAGAAACCGGAAGACAGGAAGGGGACTTTCGCTCTGCACTCTGCACAGCTCCTTTTGTGCGCGGTGGTAGATGGCTGCTCGAATGGTTTTTAGGGCATAAGCTGCCAGTTTTTCTCAGGCCAACCTCTCCCGACATAATGTGTGTATTTTGTACCTCAACTGAATCCAAGGACGCGGTCGACAACCATGTACCACGGTATGCATGTTAGGGGAATGCCTTATCTCGTGGCAAGGCAGGCGCCCATCACCGCGTGTTCCTGGCACTTGAAGACAAAGTCGTCCGCGACATTCTTTTACCAAGAGGTCGTCGTTACACTACAATAGATGCATCCCCGCACCTTTGGGTAATTTTTTTTTGTTTTGATGCACCAGCCGGGGTGAATGACACAGGTGAAGTGAAGACCACACGGGACTGCTGTGTACCATGCCTTTTGCTTTCTCCTTCTCCCCTCACTGCGTTATTTTTGCCTCGCTTTTTATCGCGAGGAGGATCCAGCCACCCCTCTCGCTCATCGCTCGTCGCGAGGTCGTAGGGTAAACATGATTACCTATTCCTTACAATAGTCATCTTTTATTTGTTTCCGTTGTCGTTTGAACGCCTTTTTTCTGTTGTCCTTGTCCTCGTGGTGCGTAGGGTGCCGGGAAGAGCCATGTCATGGGCGTCCTGGGAGAGCGAGGACTTTTTCCCATGGATGCCTTTGTGCAGGTTGATCCAGACAGCCTCAGGAGGAAGTTGCCAGAGATGGAAGGGTACGTCAGGAGTGATCCGGGGACGGCTGGGTCTTTGACCCACAAGGAGGTGCGTTGTTGTTGCTGTTGTTGTTGTTGTTGTTGTTGTTGTTTGTTGATATCTTCTCATTAAGAAACCGTTGCTGTTGTTGTTGCTGTTGTCGGTGATATCCTCTCATTATGAAACCGTTTCGGTGTCTCCTCAGTCATCATCTTCTAGTATCTGTACTACGTTTTGGTGGTCCAACTGACTTGGACGCCTTCCGTGGTGACAGGCCAACTACCGAAAAAAGGCCCATGCACAAATTCTGAAAATCAAGACCGAAATAAGTGAACAACGACTCAGAGGTGCTCGCGTCACTTGTTTCGAGGCGGACGGCTTGCCGTCAGAAGCGCAGCAGAGGAACATTTACGGTTGATCCCAGGACCTCGATGTTCATCTTCATACCGCAGCGGAGTAGAATTGTAGAGGGGGGGCCTACGACACGCTCAAACCACCACTCATCTCTCCCGTGTGAAGGCTTCAACAGACTCAAGAAAGTCTGGTATCCTCCAGCAGGTTATGGCCCTCAACATTTTATGTGGAGAAGTCAATGCTGCATCCCTCCGAACGGGGTGATGTTTCGAGCACGGGAAATTCATTCTTTAACATGCATACAATGTACAATACAATGTACAATGGATGTAGGATTTCGACGTTTTTTGGTCTTCGCATTTGTTCTTCTCCGCTGGGACAGCGTTTTTTCTCGCACTTCCTTCTGCGTGGCACGCAGAGGACTCGTCATGACGACCAACCATCCATGCGATCGCGATGGCATTGGTTGGCCATGTCCTCTTGCATCGCCCCCGGGAGGCAAATCACCTAACTCCCGCAGGGGAACCTTGTATCACGTACTTGTATGTTTAATCACAAATAGTGAAATAACACGTACATGTTGTTGCCGTTGTTGCTGTTGCAGCAAGGAAAGTTGTCGGAGAGCAGGGGCGATCCCGGTGTCTTGTTTTTGCTTCTCAGGACAAGATTATCCTATGATAGCAATTGCGTGGTTCTTGTAAGCAAGAAAAAGAAGATCCTGAGAGGGTACATGTTTCACCATCGCAGATGAGATGAGCCCACTCCTGGCAGCAAACTAGAGAGTTCGGGATGATGACGATCTAGCCTATAATAATTGATGTTGTTGGCTCCCAGGTACGTTCCGCAGGCTACGTAAGGCACCACACCCCCCATTGACCCTGACGCCCTCGGCTTCGCGCGACACTCCCGTACTCATACTCGATGGCAATATTATTGTCTGCTGTAGATAGGGCGCGGCATGGGTTGCACCTCCCTACTGTTGCTGACATGTTGCCAAGTTCTGCCATTCAAAGCAGCATGGGTGCAAAGGCAGGTGTGGAGAAAGTGAACAAACGTGCTAATACGAAAAATGTGAATGCGCGTGGTGAATATCGAAACATTGGTAAGACGAAGAAGGGGTCACCAGCAGCGCCACCAGTGGAGTAGCGGTACCGAGGATACCAACGACCGACACCATCATGGAAAAACGAAAACAGCAACAAGAAGAACATGTTCTTCAACGGCAACAAATACGATCATCAGCAACAACCATGACCCCAACAATACCTACCTTACCCACCCCACTTCTTTGGTCTTGTCTCGTAGGCCGGCTTGCTTGCCGAGCTCCTGGAGGAAACGGCCCTGCTACAGGGAAGAAACATCCTAGTGGACGGGTCGATGAGGAACGGGGAGTGGTACGCCGAGCATGTCGGAGACCTAAGACGACGGTTTCCTCGCTTGAGGGTGGCCATCATTCACGTACGTCACAAGTATTAATTTTTGTGGTTTTTGAAGGGGAGATACGGCAATATGCTGCTCAGGGAACCGTAGACATACATACAAGTTGGTCATCACTCAACACTAATCACTCAACACTGTTAATTCGTAGCTAATCTATTCCGGACTTGTATCTGTGGAGGAGATGGACTTGCTGTGTTTTTTTGGGGGAACGTAAAAGACGCCGGTAAGTCGAGGTTAAACTAGCAATGTTTTAGTTCGCCGCATGTTCCCCATGTTTATCTTGTACGGCGGGTCTCGTGAGTATAGTATTGATGGCGGAGTCAGTCCCTCCATGGTCCAGTAGTACCTTCCGTAAGACGATGGTTGATTTTTTTCATGTCCGGGACGGGAACGGTACCCAGACCTGACCTGCGATATGTTTCTGCGACCCTCCCCGCTAATATTTTTTTCAACCGATTACATGTTCGCCTCGGCGGAATTCATGCGTCAATAATCATCGCGCTTCTTCCAGTAGACGATATCGATTGAATTACGTCGCAAGTTTAACGAAACAAATGACGCGTTATCTTGTTTTTTGTTTTTGTTTCTGGAAGACCTGACTTAATATGCATATCGACATACGATGTTCCACCTTTTTGTTACACTTCGTGACTTTATTCGTTGTATTTTTGGCAAGGTGTTTACGCTCTTTGATCGGTTTCGTCATGTCTGATTTTTTCCCCTGGCTTTTTTTGGTTGGGATCTTCGATCTTGCCACGTGTGCTGTTTTTCATTATTTTCTTGTTCAGGTCTGGGCCCCCGAGGAAGAGGTGATGAAGAGAGCCGTGCGCCGAGGGCTTACGACCGGCCGCGTCATACCCCCCTCGGTGCTCCGGGATACCATCCGCGCGGTCCCCCGCTCGGTAGAGATGCTGGCGCCGCTCGCTGACTACTGCGTTCGGATCGACAACGTGGGGGACGACTGGCGGCGCCAAAGCCAAGAATCGCAGCAACAGCAGAACCGGCGGCCACTGCGGCAGCAGAATAACTGTCTCGTGTCATCGGATATGTCGGAAATGGTGTTAATGCCGGCATCGAATGAGGAAATGTCGGAGATGATGGTGGTGTCGTCGAGTGCGAGGTTGCAGTCGTCGGACATGCCGGAGATTTCCAGGCCGGTGGGATCGTCACTGGACGTGCCAACAGCTTGCACAGCTTGCACAGGAGACGAAACGAGATCAGCAGCGGAAGGGGGGGGAGAAGGGAGGTCGAGGGCTCACAGCGAAGTGCCGGCAGTGATAATGCCGGTGCTTGCGACATCTGGGGAAACGTGGGAATCGTTCCGGAGAACGTTCGCTCAAGACCCGCCTCCGCCGCCTCCGCCAATAGGAAACCCACACGAGTGAAGCACGAGATGCTGGCTTCCACTGGCATTCTTGGCGCTCCTACCCCTTGCGACAACAGCAGTAATGCTTCCGACATGGACGGGGGAGGTACCCGCTCGTAATATTGTTTTTTTTTTTTTAACAACAACCTTCGGTCGTGAGCGCTGAGCCCCGCCGCGTTGCTCCTGTGGTCTTGAAATCCATTTGTTCCATTTCTTGCCCGTTCTCTTGGTTGACGGTCGTTGTGGCGGAAGGATGTGTCGTTGGGCTAGGGTAAGGGTTAGGGAATGCGTAACATTACAGCGGGCTCTTTAGTGGATGCCGTCCATCCCTTCACAGTTACAGTTGCTCACGTCCTTCTTGACCCCTACCTCAACATTGTTGGACTATACGGTGGTCTTGACTCTGAAGACGCAATACCGTTATTCTAGAATCTCGTCGTCTTGTCTAGGCAAATACTTGACTGCTGGACTCTGGAGTGGTGTGTGTGGTGAACGTGTTGTCGTGTTCGTTATTGTACTCGGGTAGTCTACAGCACTCCAGCACTCCAGGAGGAAGACAAATTTTAGTCTGTTCCTGAACCGCTGTCTGTGCGTCACAGTCAGCTGTTTCGCCTAATGCTGTACTGATGTGGGGGGGTACACGCGTTTGTTTGTTATGTACCTGGAGACATTGATTGCCTGACAGCAGTGAGTGCTGGTTGTGTGGCGTTTGTTTTGTCGTTTGCGTGTCACCAAGTGTCTATACCCCCCTTGCCCCTCTGTACAATGCGCATCAAAGAAAGGTCTCGCTCCTACCCAGTCATCCAAACACTAACATACTAACATATTAACATTAGGTATTTCGTGGGTGCTTGCTCGGATGTGATTTTTTTTCTTTGTCTCTGCTCCATCCAGTTTTATCCCTGTGGTTTCGAGTAGTTCGAGAGTTTACATGATGGACCCCGAAGAAGTCCTTCGTTTTTTTTTTGTTCTTGGATCACGGTGGTTTTATGTGTTATTTCATCGGCACCGAGCGGCAGTAGTATCCCGCATCGCATCGATCGTTAAGGAATAAACAACACCGAGTTAGTTGATAGTTGATGATACGTCAAATGTGAAGATCTAACACAATTGGACCGTTTTTGGTGTCGGTCGTGTGTCCATTTTTCATGTCGCCGAAACCGGGTCAGCTTGTAAGTAGGCAAGATTGAAAGAAAGGGCCACAAAATGATTTAATGATTTCTAAGGTGGTTGTATGATGTTCCGGGTTGGCGCTCAGCTTGATACCGTTGTGCTAGTGGCGCGGATGGCGCTACAATAACATTGGTTTTGCCTTGAGAAGCGACGTACTAGTCTAACGAGAGGATAATCTACTACTGGTGTGAGTTCTCGCGGGTAAGGTGGCGATGCACGCCAATGTGGTGTGATGAGTGATGACTGAGGTACTGGCAACATGTAGGGCAGGATGTATGGGCCCAATGTACATGGTTTGTTCTACAGCAGCAGTCGGCCTATCGATAGATCGGCATGAGGTTAAGGTTAGCTCGCCGGCGAGATAGATAGGCACGTGGTGCTTGGGATGTGTTTCACCCCGCGATTGAGGAAGGAATGAATGCCAGTTAACGTAGCAAATAATTTGTTTCTTAATGCACTTCGCATGCTTCATGGGGGGTGACCTGGTGCTGTCTGTCTCCTGGCGAACCAGGCTGGCTTTTTCGGTATAACGGACACGTGAACGAGAGAGAGAAAAGGTGCCCGTTCATGTTGTCAAGATGCTGCTGTAAGATCACGGACCGATTTCTGCGCATCGCGTCTGTGGCAAGTACGAATACGAATATCCCCCATCTATTTGGCTGTGCGTGGGCTTGATGTTGGAGTTTGAGCAAATAGTTGGGTTCCAACCAGTGCAGTGAAAAATTCGTGTTGTGTGCTGTGTGACATGTTGCGCCCGAGCCAATTGTCTACAGACCGACACCTCACCCTCGGCTGCATGTAGACTACATGTGTACAGTTATCAAGTGTCCTGAGCGGAACACTAAACGCTAGCGGCCGCTCAACGACGTCCGTCCCCGTCTCGCGACGCACGCTTTTCATAGCCACAAAAACAAAATCAGCCTCCCCCGCTGTCGGGCAATCACTCCCTCCCTCGCTTCAAGGACGTGAAAAAAAAAAGTGACAACGGTGTCCGGACCGCGGTGTATGGTACCAAAGATTGTCACCAGTATGCGTATGTAAGGTATGCAACCATTCCATCGTAAATAGCTGATTTCTTCAGGCATACTACTGACGTTACCTCCTCAAGCCCTAACCCAATCATCGACAGGATAATAACAAGATATATATGCATACGCAGCACTAATCTCTTACAGCATGCAGACCTTACTCGAGCATATAGCTCGATTGCTAACTCACTTTGATGAACACACCATCTACCTGCTGCATGCGAAAACTGACGAATAGAACACTTTACTACTTAACTCCTGATTGGGAGGGAAGGAACAGATGGCACGGCATGAGCAAACAGCGTGAGCAATGGCGGGAGAGAGAGGCCACCAGCCACCAGCGAAAAGGCAACTTGAAATACTGTAGATCAATTATGTAGTCCACTCTGGCATTTCGACCCGAACAAAAAAAACTAACGGACAAAACTAACATACGGGAGAGAAGTACCAAAATAGTACCAGGTCACAAACCAACGGACGGAACAGGGGAAACAAATGCGTAACAACAGTACGAAACAAGCGAGTTGATTCATTCCCTTTCGTTTAAGGCCGGAAGAACACGAAAAAACTGTGCACCGGATCTCCTCGATGCGGAGAGCAACACGCCGTAGACTCTATGGTACTTACAATCAACAATGTCAAATCGGTCGGTGGGCACTTAAACTCCAAACAGCATTGAGGTAGCCGGTCTTCAACTTCCACTCTATCCCTGTAACTGTCAGACGACAACACACTAATTCATGTGTATCCTTTCGAGCGAACGAAAAACTTCAAGAGGCAGACTAAACCAACGGACGTGGGGAAACGGACACGAAACTGACAATGAAAATGAACAGAACTTGGGCCGATGCGCTTGTGCCCCACAAATACCCACAAATACTCCTCCGGCTTCGACCGGGTCATCACAGGCCGAGACGACAGGCGGCCCATCCACTAATAATGATCTCCGATCGAAAGTCGTTCGGTGAACGTCGATCTCCGGTGACTTTCGTTCTTAATACAGTAGTCCTATCCTAAAGCCAAGCGACCATCCAGTGGTTGAACTCGTCCCATCGCTGCGAGACAAGTCGGGAAGCGTGAGGTGAGAGGACGGTGTGGGTTCGTGGTAAGGGAAAAATATATAGTCTACGGGCTCGGCTTATCGTTATCGTTATGTGTTGTGAATGCTTTCACTTTAAATAGCGTTACCTTTATGATGTCTGCAAAGCGTCTTCGAACACACAAAAAAAGAAGGAGAACCGAAGGGGATTCCCTTGATCCCCGAGAAAACAAAACAAAAAGTTCCGGCGAATAGCGGAAACATTTCATTGAGGTTCTTCTACCTCGTGGAATGCATATACGGTACGTGTGTCAGAAAATCTTCAAGCCCGTGCCCGCTCTTGCTCGATCATCACGATCACGGACAGGTGAGGTGGCGCTGGGTCAACATTGCGAAAGAAAGCAAACTTGAAGGATCAACAGCAACAACGACGAAGACCGACAGCAACAACGACGAACATCAACAGCAACAACGACGAAGATCAACAGCAACAACGACGAAGTCGACACCGACAGCAACGTCGACAACGACTACCCAAAACAACACATCCAACCCTCGGGACCAGCACAATTCGTTGGCACTTGCGTACCTCCAGCGCCTGGGGCTGAGCAGGCTTGTACTCCGCAACAACCTCATCGTTAGTCGACACCTCGAACCGCTGTACCATCTCCGCATACTTCTCGGGCATCGAGTCCCTCAGGTTCTCCTGGCGTGCAAGTACCAAAGTGCCACAGCAATTACGGCACGAGTAGCAGAGTATGGGGGGAGGGGGTTCTCCTGTCAGGTTTACGAGAAAGGACTTCTTGCCACAGAGAGGAAACGAGTTTTGGCCATGGGACGATTGCTTCTATCGAGACGGATTATTGCTCCTACCAACCCCTTTGAAATACCAATTCCACAACCACGCGACCTTTCATGCCATGTTCACAGCAAGCGAGTGGTGGTAGGTCGTGCTCACCATACAAACACGTTGAGACTGCTGCTGCACTTCGAAGCATCATCTATCTTCGAATACGGTGACCGATAGACTATACATGCCACATCAACCTATTTCTTCTCAGCGGCGATGAGCATTCCCCTAACCGTTGACTCCCACGTGCACGCACCGTCTCATAAGGGTCGGTATCGATGTGAAACAGGAAATCGATCAGCTCCGGACCCCCGCAATCGACGGTGCAGCTGGTGCAAGCGTCTTCTAGGTCGCAGCCGGGGTCTTCTGAGATGACAGGGTCGTCCAGGCTGAAGGTCGACCACCCAGTGCACCTATATATGGACGAGGTGAGTGTGTTGTTCCGTGGCAACAGTTGCGGGATGAGGGGT
>FN649734.1:243489-265239 GCA_000310025.1 Ectocarpus siliculosus
GGGAAAAAAAGGAAAAAAAATTCCAACCCAAAACCCCCCCCATCCTTCCCCAAAAAATTGAAATGTTTTTCTTCCGGCCCACAAAAAATTTGTTACGTCGCTTACCGGTACAAATGTAGTCTTCGGGCGCAAAATCAAACGGAGGGGGACACATCCCCGTGTCCTAACAACACTTCTCTTCCCTTTCCCAGCAGGATGATTTTCCTTCAATGGTATATGTACGCTCCTCTCGGCCTCGGGTTGTTCACGATCTCGCCTGCATCCAGGTCGAACACGTAGCTGCTGCGGCCGAGGACAAGCTCCGTACGCACGCCCCCCCCCTCACCCTCCCCCCCGCCAATGATTGCGTCCCAATGGTCGAAGCCGCTCAGCTCCTTCCCCATCTCGCCCTTTTTTTTTAATTTTGTTTTTGGGTAGTGTCAGAATGAGCCTTTGGAATTTACTGTCTATGCGTCTTGTGCGTTTCGTGCAGTTATTGCGAGCAACACGCGAAAGAACGTTCTCAATATAACAGAAATAGGCTAACACTTGACAGACCAACGAGAAATCCTCAGTCTCAGTGTCTCAGTGCGGATAAACACGGAAAACTAAGGCCATGATCTGTGTTCTTGTGAGGGGGGATCGTGGTGGAGGCTAGGCTATTCCATGAAATAAAGCCAATCCTGTGAAACAACAATACGATACCGTCGGCGTTCCTTCAGAGAGACCGAAGACATCCAAAATACAAGCGTACAAGCGACGCTCTCGCGTGGAGCACGCCAAGCACATTACATTACATAACATAACATAACATAACTACATACAGTATCGAGAAACACGTCCACCTGTCTTAGGGGGGGGTAACTTCCATTCCTCGCTTCCTTACTTACCAGCGGGAGGTCCGGCACAACGCTGCCAAACGTCGGAGTCCAGTCGGTGGAGTGCATCATCCCAGAGTACCTGGTGCCTCTCGCCTGCGTGTGCAAGAAACAAGAACCGACGAACGATGGACGCGTGGGGTTTCCACAGCAGGGAGGGAGCCGTGAGGGGCAGGAGGCAGGCGTGTCTGGCGGGGGCGGAGGGGGTTTGGGATAAAGGGGGGGGGTGAGGGGCGAGGGCGACACAGGGGCCGTTGGCGAAACCTTCGCGTTTCCTATGCTAAGCGTCAAGCATGGCATCTGCACTCAAATGCCAAAACATGCCCGTACTGCCGGTAAAGTAGACAGACCCTTACGTCACGTCTCTACGGGGGAGTGTCGCGACAACATCCCACCCCCGTACACTAGTATATAGTATGGTGGACCTTTGTTGTTTGCGACATGGTTCCCGCCTTGCCCTCTCATACGTTCCGATTTCCGCCGCCCTCTCGTTCAATAGGAGTTAGCCAAAGGCCATTAGTAGTGTTGAGGCGGGTCGCCTGGCACAACTCGAGCATTCAACTTGTCTAGCACTCTGAACAAGGCCGGCACAGCAGTTGCAGGGTGCGACCATGTACAGGGACCCCTTCTGTACTACCGCATGCAAAGTACATGTTGCTATAGAGTCACGGGGCGAACGCACAGACAGGTGTGCGACCGACTTTTGAAGACTAAGGCGGATTGCGTCACTACCAAGAGGGTGCTATCATAACCCGACCCACACGCGCCAGGAATGACAGCTCTCGACGAGATACGTAGACAGATATGTCCCAACACCGCCCCTCTTCTCTTAGGCATTTAAGACTATTCTTAGGCATTCAAGACTATTCTTAGGCATTTAAGACTATTGGTTATGGAGCGATCGATCCAAAAAAAAACGATTGCACGTCTGTGTGTTCGCCCGTACCTTTACTGCAAACATGGCAGAACCAAAGAAAGAGCGGCAGAATGTTGGCTGTGTGATGACTACAACAAGGGGATAATCTCACGGTCCCCCGTCTATAAGGGGGGGGTGCCGCGAGACGATTGCTGACGGTTATTCACCAGGGTGAGCCCCCCTATGGAGACGATCTGACCTAACGACCCTTACCTTGCTGTTGTCGAAAGAAGGGGAGGGTGAATGGGAACTTCCATTGAAATGTTTTTGGGACTCCGGTGCTAACTTCGCGCGCAAAAATCAAACTACCCCCTCCCGTAGGAATGTTCCAAGAATATTCTTGGGACCCCGATGCTAACCACGAAGTAAGAGGCGACAACAATAAAAAGGTACATGTACACACGATATAGGGTACAGTACGGACTGACCTCCTCCGGAATCAAGTCCGTTGACTTGGAGTAGACGAACGCCGGTACACGGACCCCCCCCTCGAAGATTGTGTGCTTGTACCCCCTCAGGGGGTAGTTGGATCCCCCCGCGGTCGGGCAAGCACCGTTATCGCTCGCGACAACGAGGACGGTGTTGTCTAGGGCGCCAAGGGCATCCAGCTCGTCGTGAAGCCTTCGCATCTGATTGGTTGGCGTTTGGCGGCGGAGGGATTGACGCTGCCGGTGTGATGGTGTGATCGGTGTGATTGGCGAACAGTCGGTGGTGGCGATCGTCGCGTCTACTTGAAGGGGGAGGAGGGCTTTTGATTGAGCAGTGGTGGTGGTGGTAGTGGTAGTGACAACGTCAGCATTCGTTGAGGATGAGATCAACAAGACAGGCGAGGGTTGGTCGAAATAGGCGGGTCAACAAAAAAAGGCACGAGGAGAAGACACCAACATCAACAACTATTGAAACGACCCACTCAAGGAGAGCAATTCCGGTGAACTTTGAACGACTAGTCCACTAAGGAAGACAAAATATATCTGGGAACGACGGCCCGAATGACAATGCACCTTCAGCTGTGGCCGCAACAAAACCGAAAAAAATACTCCCACTAACATACTTTGAAAATTAGCCATGGTAATGTAAACGTAAACACTTATACCTCTTTGTCGAGGAATAGTATCACTCTTGCGAAGCGCTGTCGATAGGCGTCCTCGGAGACCACCCTTGCCAGAGTCGCATGCTCTTCCTCCGTGAAGTAATCATCAGGCGGAGGGTCCACCGGCGAGTGCACCGCCTTCGATTCAATGATTCAGTTCAATGATTCAATCCAATGGGCGTGACTCAGGTTGATAGGCACAGGCGACAGGTGGTGGCATGAAGCATGTTAGCTTACACGAGATCGGAATCACTCCAAATATTAAAAACAAGGGGGGGATTCATGTGCGTTTTTGGTGTTGGGGACGACATGCAGTAGGTGGGGTAAGAAATGCGAGTGCGGGTTGTGTTGACGGTCCGGTCGTGGAGCAATCGATCTTTACCTTTCGACACCGATTGCACAACACCTCCTGTCAGTTCGCCCGCACGTCTTGCGGGAGTTGGACAACCTTGAGGCGTTTTTCGTTCTGTCGACAGCAACTGTACAAGTTGATGCTAAGACTCCACGTGCACTATGATACAGTACAGCACATGTACTTTTTGTCTTTCCGGTTCGGTGGGGTTCGGTGGGCTGTTCGAGTCAAAACACGTAACCTGCGTGGGCTTTTCGAGCTCGGACAACGTCACAGACGGGTGGCAGTTCGATCGCGTTTGGACCATTCTTTTCACCTTTGCATCGCCCCTTGGAGGCACTGTCCGCGTGCTCTCATGAGCCGACAGCCCATTCCATCCGGAGGGCACATTTTTCTATCTACTATCTGTATTAGCTTTTCGCTCACCTGGTGGGACACGTAAAGGAAGAAAGGATCTTCTCCATGCTCTTTGGCGACCTCGATGGCTCGATCGGTGATGATGGTGGTGCTGTAGTTGCCCACGAACGAGGGTCCCTGCAAGGGGGGGGGGGCGTACTCATTTGTTGCTTGCCGTAGTCATTTGACCATTGACCACGCGTCCCTTTCGAGACGGGGAGGCGGGTGGGGTGGAGGGGTAGCAAATGGTGAGTGTTAGGATGGCGGTGTATGATGTAATAATGAGCGTGAGGGGGGTCGGGTCATGGCTAGGCAGGACTGAACAGTATTGTGAACTCCTTCTGGTTCTCCTGTCAACTGATATAGGCCAACTGCAACGTTCCAAAGGCAAGACAAAGCTTCCCCGCGGGGTGTGTCTCATCTCCCAATTTCGTACATCTCGTAGATGCGGTAGATACCTGTCTGGTGGTGTTGGTGATGTGATTGATGTAACCATCCTTGTCGCCGTACCCGAAGTCTTTGAAGCACGAATACTCCCCACCCTCAAACGTCGGGGTGTTGCACCTTAAAAAACAAAAATGACATTAGCTATGTACGTGTGTTGTTTTGCAGATTCATACTCGAGGTAAAACACACACACACACGTGGAGGAGATAGGAGAGACGTCAGCACTCAAGTCTGAGAGGTTCAACGAGTTAATCAGCCGGATCATCGCTGTGTTCCCGGGGGGGGGGGGGGGGCGTTAGCCCACCTTCGCTCTCTTTGTCTTGTCGTGACTGACGTCTAATGCTCGAATGCATGAATCGACCCAGAGATCTAAGATTGTTGCATCCATCAGCCATGGTCCGTAATCCCCTGGCGAAAAAAGAGAAGATCAAACAGATCACCCAAGGCTGGCGTCTAGCGGTCGAGACAAAGCAATCATACCATGGTACATGCCAAGACCACACACAGGCAAAGGAGAAGAGAGAAACACAATAGAGAGAGGGGCAGAGACGCACATACACAGAGAGAGATAGAGAGAGCGATACAGTATAATAATAGTACTTACCCCTCATGGCTGGAGTACCCCCTGACGGCACCCATGTACCCCAAGAAAGTGTCGAAGCCCCTTGCGAAAGGGTAGTGGGCATCCGAATACATGCCCAGATGCCACTTCCCCGTCTGTTTTGTATCCATCATGACCATGTTCCAGACATGACCGCCGTACGCGGGATTGGGATTAGAGGGAGACGAGAGTATGGGATGGTTGGTAGGGCGGGTTGACGTGTGTGGGCGGAGATGGTGGGGGTTGCGGGGTTCGAAAGCGCAACCGACGCGTGGAAATAGAAAGAGAGGCTCCGCGAGTGAGGGAAAATCGCGGATTGCCCCCCCTCGCCAGACCCAGAACAAAATCTGTCCGCCGGGAGAGGCAGTAGTAGGGTAGCGTACCCACTTCGGACGGTCCTGTGGCGCGAGCGTAGAAAGCGTCAATTGTGCGGGAAACTCCGGGAATGGATCCTACACGTCCCCGCCCTCGGGGATACAAAATACGCAACTCGTCGCCGACCAAACGATTAGCTTAATCATCTGCCACACACCACATGTGAGGGTGCTCTCAAGTAATGTTTTTCATGTCAACGGGATTGCTGAACACCACATTTTGCGTCGTTTGCGGTGTCCACCCTTTCTACTGACGACACAAACAAACGCGTGATCTGTGCCCCATAATACAGTACCGTGTGAGAGAGCAACAACAGTTTGATACTACTGCTATAAAATAGAGGCAACTGCCGACACGTCACAAACAAACAAGTCGCAGCATTTCGATAGACTGACGCAGAGGCATTCTCAGAGACAGGTAGGAATAGATAGATACAGATAGGACATAGAGATGAGAGAGAGAGAAAGAAAGAGAGAGAGAGAGAGAGAGAGAGAGAGAGAGAGAGAGAGAGAGAGAGAGAGAGAGAGAGAGACAAAGAGAGAGAAAGAGAGAGAGAGGCAGAGAAAGAGAGACATAGAGAGAGAGGCAGAGAGACAGACAGACAGACAGACGGACAGAGAGAGAGAGAGAGAGAGAGAGAGAGAGAGAGAGAGAGAGAGAGAGAGAGAGAGAGAGAGAGAGAGGGAGAGAGAGAAAGAGAAAGAGAGGGAGAGAGAGAGAGAGAGAGAGAAAGAGAGAGAAAGAGAGAGAAAGAGAGAGAGAGAGAGAGACATTTGCCCGTGACCCCAAAGGAAGAACGGCTTCCCTTCTTCGCCATGTACAGTACCATGTGAGTGGAATACCCAGCGGCCTTGAACCTCTCGGCAAGCGTAACCTCCTCCAGCGGCAGACCCCACGCACCAGAGTCCTCCACGACCTCGTACTGCATGCCGGTACGGAAGGTGTCTCGACCCGTCATCAGAGACGCCTGGCTGAACAAAAAAACAAAACAAAACAACAGGGTTTTAGCTAGATGATAGATGACGATCGATCGATCGCGAGTTGATGTGGTGACCAAGGAAATGAATGAAAGCTCTTCATTGCACGTGCTGGATAGCGAACACAATAAATGCTAAAATATCGTTTCTTTGTCGAGGAGGGGAGATTGGCTTGCTGGTAGAGATCCAACTGCGCCTTAGTTGCGTCCAAACTTCCTGCTCACGAGTTTGGTCATTCGGGGGGCGGAGGACTTCACACGGATACAGCCTTGTAACTTACTGTGTAACGTCAGGCGAAAGTTAAGTGTCGCATACATGCAATAAAGCACTTCATGACCCACTATCTATATCCAGCTGTGCGGTGTCACGGTTTATCGTCCCAGGGGGGGGAGCAATCACTGGAGAACTGGAGCACATGAATGTGGAATAACCTATTGTAGACTATCCATGCGTCCATGCCCTGTGGATCAATCACCCGGTGCATTTAAAAAGTAGGGTGATTAGTCTACACGAGGTAAACACATCGATATCGGACTCTGGGTGAGAGTTGGAAGGAAGATGAAAATTCACCAAACGGCTGTATGACGAACTGGGGCGAGCTTAAGAAGGAGGGAGCACACTCATTCCTGTTATTATATAGCATGGTATACTAAAAGGCATTGCCGTAAATCCAGTAGTATGTGTAGTGCAGACGGCTTACCCGAGAGGGGGTGCAGAGCTGGTTCGTGTAGTACTTGGTGAGTCGCACCCCTTCGGAGGAGAGAGAGTCCATGAACGGTGTCAGCTCCCACAGATCCGTGCTCTGGTACCCGATGTCGTTCGTACCGACATCGTCTATCAAGATAAATATCACGTTCGGCTGTTGTTGCTGCTCCTCCTCAGCGTCACCACCACTACTGCTGTCGCCCGCGTTGCTTGTCCCCTCCAAGGTTGGTACTTCTCGAGCCGCTTCTGCTTCTCGATCCACGGGCAAATAATGTGCGTCCTTCCGTGCAGCAGTTTCGTCCTGGAATTGCTGGTTCTCCGCCTCCTGGAAGAACTGCCGTCGTGGCGATGTCGCCGCTGCGGATTCGGCAGCCAGGCTACTGCCCCCCTCCGCCCCCGGCTCCTCTCGGGAAGAGGGAGGGGCTCGCACAAGGCTACGAAAGAGAGTAGCAGAGATCAACAGGCTGGCGCAGGCCACGGCCGCTCGAAATAGCACAGCATGCGAGACCATTGGTCTGCAGCTCGACTGTTGTCGCTGGCTTCCTTCGCAATTGCTGTCACGCCCCCGCCGCCGCCGCCGCCGCTGCTCTGCCTCGTCGTCTCCGCTGTATCCCCGCCGCTGCTGCTGCTGCTTCGGCAGAAGCTCATCCCTCTCGCTGGAGGTTTCGAAGCCCGACATGGTACGTGAGAATGTTTTCCCGCTGGTCCAACAGCTCAGGTCTCCCAGCTCAAGCCTTAGGCCTCAGGCCTGCCTTTTGGTTCCCAGCAGTCCCCGATTCGACAGCGAGAAATATCTCTTGAGTGCAGTAGCACTATACTCCTGGCCCAGCGCGTCCCTAAGAGCAGCAAGCGTGCTGCTGTTGTTGATCGGGCGGCCACCGGACGATGTTGCACCAACGGTGCGCGCCCGTGTGCATGCAGAACAATGCGAAAACTGCAGACCCAAAGTGAAGGAAACCCACGCGAGACTGTCAGCTTCCGCTTCTTTTTTTTTTTGGTCCTGGCGGTACAGCCGGTACAGCAGTAAATAGTTACCAGGAGTTCTCTCCTTCTGAGTCGCGCTCTGTCGCTCTCTCTCGTTGTGTGAGAGCAGTGAAAAGGTTTCACAGGTTAGCGCGTTGCAGGGTAGACTTGCTCTGCCCCCCGGATGTTACGTCGATATTGCTGTAGTGCAAACAGATATCATGAACAATGCGTCTGTGTGTTCTGTGTTGTCCGATGTGCAAGGCCGGCGGTGAACATTTGTATGTGTGTCATTTTGTGTACATACATTGTACGTCCGTTGTGTAACGGACGGAGAACCAACAAATCGCTGTATGCTACAATATATGTATGTGTACATGAAATTTAGTACTACAGCAGTACACTCTTTGCATTTGTGTTTCAATAGTGCACCGCAGTGTAGTCTACTCTTGTTGGACCCTGGCGACCGCCGGTGTCTGGATTGAAGAACCTACTGCTGTTGTAGCTGTACAGCAGTAGTCTACTGCTGCTGTGCCCGCCGTCCATGAGTCCGCTCCTTCGTTTTTCATGTACCAATTCTGATGGATTGGGTGTGTGTGGCGCTCTCCGGTGGGCGGGATCAACAAATACATTGGTTTTTCAGTACGGGCCCGCAGATAAGAAACGTCAATATGTATCGGGTCGAGCCTCAACGCCTGCCGAAGTCGTCAATTTCCTGAAAAAGGCAATTCTTATTCCTTTGGACTGTCGCATCCTCCTGATTCTCTTATTCCTTTTATTTTCTTATTTCTGGCTACATAACAACACAACACACCGTACATTCAGGCAGCATTAACCAGAAAGCTCGGTGTGGCGAACATTGGGGGTTGTCGCCCTCCGGGGCTTCTTGACTCCCGCCTCCTCTTCATCCACCTCCAGCAGCACCCACGCCCCAACGGCCGCGGCTTCATCGGTGGTAAACGATTCCAACGGCAACTTCACGCTGCGTGTCCTTCCATCAGAGTGCAGCGTGACGCGGTAGTCATAGTTGTGACGCGAACTACCCTCTACGAGTGATGACTCCCCCGTACCAACCCAAGCTTTACGAATTGAGGGCAGGCGGTCGAGACGTCGACAGCGCCTTTTTATCTCTGAAGACAAACAATTTCTTCAAGCCCTCAAGAGAGGCGGTGGATATTGCCATCAAACCCGTACAGCGGACAGCATGTGGTGGTCCGCGATGTATATGTGGCAGTATTACAGTGGGTAGCGCAGCCCGCGGCGGCACTGGGGCGAGGGGGGCGCCGCGAAAATAGCCACTCTCCCCCCCTACAAAACAATATATATATGCACTGTTCAGCTAGGAAGGGGGTTGAGAGCACGGACGGAGCAGCAGTGGGACATTTCTTTTTGGACACGCTCCCCCAGCTACCCCTTGTTTCTTGTGTCTTGGGGGTATCGCATACCATCATGTTTCTTGTTGGGACGTTGCTTATGTTGTGGCCGAGATTGAGCTGTATTTCTTAACCCTTTAAAAATATTTTTCGTAATTCTTGTGTCTTGGGGGTATCGCATACCATCATGTTTCTTGTTGGGACGTTGCTTATGTTGTGGCCGAGATTGAGCTGTATTTCTTAACCCTTTAAAAATATTTTTCGTAAAAAAATTTGCTGTAGACTATTTCTCAACTGAATTTTTCTTAACTGCGGGCCCGTACTATATGTTGGTGCTTGCTGCTTTTCTAACCTGAGGGGACATTTTTTACTGGAGTTTTTCTGCCTACCCACTATCAGTAGTGTAGTACATCCCAGACCAGACAAGGAGCAAGTCTTGGACATTCAGCGATCAGGGGGAATTGGGTTTGAACGTGCATAGTAGTAGGCGTCGGCGCCCCCAAAGAGCAACAAAAGAAAATTCATCTATGCAGGCCCAACCAACATGCTGTACTGGGACACACAGCCAATCACGGCGCCTAGATTAACAATGATTGAGAAGTGACAAAGTTGGCGGTGCAAATTGTCCCCCCCGAAAGGGCCGCAAATTCGTAAAAGAGTGAAGGCGGGAAGGCGGCTACATGTACAAGCAGAGAGGGAAGGAGGGAGGGGAGAGAGAGAGAGAGAGAGAGAGAGAGATACATACGATTGGGCTAAAGGGAAGCTGGGGTTTGGCCAGTGAGACGGAATCGTAGGCACGGCAAATCTTGCAAGGGAGAAACACTCAGTTCACGCTACGGCCTCTCCCATGAGGAGAATGGGCAACCGCTCTGGACTCCAAAGAATCCTACTGTAGTAGTTAGGGCCGGAAGGTCTGAGCGAGAAAAGATGGTTCAGTTGGGCGTCGCCTCGCCGAAAGGAACACCCTTGCATTCCCTGGCTGAGGTGTCTCCATCGGTCAAAATGAGGCAGAAACAGTTTGTCAAAGGGCTGGGAGTAGGTCAAGACGGGGTTTTGCGGTGGTATGCTGCGGCGTTCGAACGGCCATACTCCCTGTGCAACCCGTTGCGGTTGCGGAAGCATGTCGAACACGAGCTAAAACCAAACACTGTGCAGTCGTGGCGGACGAGGATACCAAGGTGATCAGGTTGACTTTGTCTGACATCAAGCAAGGTTAAAGTCGTTCGCGGCACCCCAGGTTCAGGTCGGAAGCGACAAGAAGAGAGGTGTCGGGACTCGTTAACGTTAACGACAAACTCGCTGTATCGGTGTGCGGGCCTCGAAGGGATGATGGAGCATCTCGGGGAGGAAACCACTGTCGGCAAAGTTTAAGTATTGGCAAAACCATTTCTGGGGACACCACCAAGCGATGGACAGAACGTCGCGAAGCTTCGTGTCACGTTAGTGGGGGATCCCGGGCCTGTTTCGTTCGACAACGTGAAGAACAAACGCGATTTATCGAGATTGGTAGCGGTGGCTGCTGGGTTGGGTGGTTTCGGACCCGTTGAAGGGAGGTTTTGCGCACTCATCGCCTCCGACGTGCGTCGGCGTCGTTTGACCACACGCGACTGGCCACCGACGAAGCCTGTTGTGTTCGCTTCGGCGGCGGCGGGCCTGGTTCGTGCGGGAATAGAAGGGGCCGAGGAAAAAAAGCAACAGATGGTGGCGTTTCGGGCATCGGGGTGGGGGGGGGCGGCGGGAGTACACCTTTCAGCGAGTTCATGACGTTCAACACGGACGACTGCGCTAAATCGAGTGGGGTACGGTCCCATTTTGTTGGTATGTCGTGAATGCTTTCCTCTTGGTGATCGGCTTGTTCGTGCGGCCTTCGTGGGGAGGAATTTTTCCAGGGTCGTGGTCGTTGATGGCCTCGACAATTGGACACTGTCATCGCCATACAAACAAAGATCGCAAAACGAAAGGTGCATATTGCCGAAGGCGAGCGGAATCGCACAAAATCAACCACGTAGATATAACGGGGTCCGATATCGCCACCGGGGGAGGCGGCCGTTTGCGCGCCTCCACTGGTGCCTGCTGCGCCTATCTCGCGCGAGTACACGTAGGGCATTTTTTTCGGAAAGTTGGCGTAGACGCTCGATATGGTACATACAGTATATTGGAGGCGTATCACGATCGCGACGAAGAACGGTTGCTCGCGGCGCCACCTGACTTTTACAGTGGACAAGCCCGCCCTGGCAATGTCCCAGAAAAGGATGAACTGACTGCTCTGGTCGAAGGGGCTCTTTAAAGGAGGGGAAGCCGTGGGTGGTAGCTTGCTCCTAGAGATAGATGAAGGTAGGTTCTGTCGTTGACACGCTTGTCCACGATCACGTAGAGATGAGAAAGTTGCTTGTTATTGCTGAGAGACGATCAGCAAGGGTCTGAGGTGAAGTGGGGATCCAACTTCACCTCAGGGGGGTACGCAGACTAGACAAAATCCTAAGAGGGTAGGTGTCTGAAGGGTATACCTCCTGAGACCGACCCACATCCTATCAACAATAAGATGTACCCTATTTAAGCTAGCAGCCACACTCCTTAACACTAGCCCACCCTGAATATCATATATGCAGATTCTATACTCAAATCAATGCTCAACTCCTAAAAGCTACAACGAAGATTTTAGCTGACGATTGATGCTCATGAATCGAAGATATGACTCTTCACAAAACATCCAAAAAGGAGGGTGAGTTGTAGAAACATCCCGAATCAACCCCCACACCATCATTGAGACGAAAGATGGATGCGAACGGCCACGAGACGACACATCGACATCTCAATGACAACGCTCCTATTAATGAAGGGATAAGGCCAAGAAAAATATGTAGTGCTGCACAGCACGCTATCCGCAACAGACGACGGCAAGAGAAATAAAGTCAAAACCTAAACGCCACACACCACTCGTTTACGCGCACCCGCGCGTATAACAATGGGAGGAATGAGGGCGACTACCCGAGAGAGCCCCAAAATGCTGCAACAAAACTCAAAACCCAAGCAAAATTTCCGAACGAATACGGCCTTTGATACTGGACGCGACGTAAAGGGGAAGATATCAACGCAACCAATCTAGGAAAGCGTCAAAGAAGAGCAGGAGAAATGAATGACAGGCGAACACACTGACAACAATTTCCAGAGTGTCAGAGAACTCAAACCGTATAGAGAGGCGGCCACGGCAAGACCTGATGAAAACCAAGAATGCAAAGCATGAATGATCAACGTCTGAGAAGCGATCTGACGAACTTTCCCTGGCGCGCGGGCAAAGCACAACACAGGAAGACTCAGATAACACAGAAAAATCGCAGAGATACACACAACAACACAACGACTCAAGGGCTCGACGATGATGAAGGCGTCGCCGGCAGGTAGCGATGACGGAGACGAAGTGGAACGAAGTGTGGACGACGACGAATGTCCACGGGAGAAGACGACGCCACGGGATGGAAGCCCGAAGTAACAAGCCTAGATGACACTTCGGCGATACGGTGGAGCTAAAAAAAAAATGAGTTGGCGAAAGGCGAACCAAGGGAAACACGAGAAACTCGGGGTTTGCCTGGTCAGAGGCGAACATACCGACGAAACTTGGGGAACTCGTTGTTGAAGTGTTCAGAGGCAAACAACACCGACGAAACTTGGGGAACTCTTTTTCCAAGTGTTCAGAGGCAAATAACACCGACGAAACTTGGGGAACTCTTTTTCCAAGTGTTCAGAGGCAAACCACTCGGAGAAAACAAGAAGGAAAAGAAAAAAAAAAAAAAAAAAAAAACGAACAAACAAACAAACAAAATCCAAGATAGACCAGCTCGAACCTAAAACGGCGACGCTAGGAAGAGATATTGGGAACAGCCGACGGTAAGGAGTCAGTAATGGGAGGAGTGCGATCCCGGGCGTCGCCCAAAGGGCGCGAGCGATGTTTTTCTAAACACCACGATCCACAGACGGCGTCCAAGGCGGTGGAGTAGAGGTGCGCTGGCAGAGGGAGAACGCTGGGGCCCGGGTCATCCAGAAATCGAACGATGTACGAGCCATCCTGATGAGCACCAATACGTCCTGTCCACCATAATCCGTCGCGGGCCTTGTACCACAGCCGCGCTCCTACTGGAAGGGGCGAAATGCTGAATCGACGGAGCCAAGTCGCGTGAAGCACAAGGTCAGCCCCAGGAGGCAAATAGCGTTCGCCACGATTCCGGGCGAGCTCCCGTTGTGCCGCGCGTGTCCGAGCCACTCGATACGTGCGGTTACCCTGCTTGCTTTGGCAGACCTCTCGAGACCAGTACAAGAGGATGTGTCGACGGAATTGATCGAGGTCGGACTCCCGTTCCCAAGAAGGAGTAGTCAGGCCTAGCCAATGCGTCTGGTACAGGACAGCGAGAACGCCGCTACGGCCCCGCACCAATTGGTGTCCCGAAATGTAGTCGACCTCGAGGCGCCCGACAGGCACCGACACATCATCCGCGGTGACGTGAAACGGTGGACATTTATCGCCGAAAGAGTGCAGGACATAACGCGAAAGCTCAGCGGGTAGAGATTGGGGCAGGTCGTCCTTCTCGTACGGATTGCGACAGGGCTTGCAACGAAGGACAGATACGCGACATCGAGCTGCTGGGCCGGAAAGATCAGAAGGCAGGTCCAGGTAGAGGAGTTTACGCGCCAACGGGCTTCCATCTGGGGTGGCGTCGGCCGACGCGGGACCCACCGCAAGAACTTTGTAAGGCCCCGTCCAGGAAAGCGCGAATTTGGCCTTGAGCACCTGGTGATCCGTGTCGTTCCGCACACCCTGTCGAATTGTAGCAGCCGTGTTGTAGACCCAAGCCCACCCGCCAACAGTAAATTGCGGGAGCTTGTGGATGGCGTCCAGCAGGGATGAATTACGGCGTTCGACTCGCGAGATCTTCAGGGCGTTGTACTCACGGACCAGGTCGTAGGCCCGGCGCTGACGATCGACAGCCAAGTTGCAGTACTCGAGTTGGTCACGGGCTAAGCTTTGATGACCACCTACCGTTGGATGATCGAAGACCGAAAGCGGAAGCCGCGGAATGCGTCCGATATGGATCTCGTTCGGCGCCAATCCAGTCGACTGGTTCACGGAATTGTTGTAGGCAAATTCAACGTGCGGGAGATGTATGTCCCAATCGTTTTGCTGTTCGTTGACGACTACCGCAAGCATCTGAGCCATCGTGTGATTGACGCGTTCCGTGCCGCCGTTGGTTTGCGGGTGGTAGGAGCTGGTGGTGACTTTCTTGATTTTCATCATCTCGTAGATCGCCATGGAGAGCTTCGAGCAAAAATGCAGTCCGTTGTCCGACAATAACGTAGTCGGACATCCCCACTTGGTCATGTACTGGTTGACGAAGATGTGAGCCGTCCCTTTCGCCGTAAATTCCGCCGCTGTAACCGCGAACATGTCGGCTCTCCGGCTGAAACGGTCTGTGAACAATAGAATGTAGGAGTTGCCCTTGGCAGTCACGGGCAGGGGGCCGAAGAAGTCGACGCCTACGACCGTACCAGGCCCCTGTGGCAATGGCATAGCGATGACGGGCCACCGAGCGGTTTGACGCGAAGTCTTGCGAGCTTGACACACCAAACACGCGCGAAGCCACCAGCGTACGGATCGATCCAGACCAATCCACCAGTAGAAACGCTCAAGCAGACGTTGTGTACGATGAACACCAAGATGGAAGGACGCGGCGGTATGGCAGGCATGAAGGACCCACGGACGCATCAACATGGGCACGTAGACACGGGGCACACCAGTATCCGGTAGACGAGTGGTCCTGCCGCCAGAGCGCCCGATCGGCGATGGCGCCGGTTTATGTACGAGGAGGGTGACGTTCTCATCGGTCGTGTGCAGCCTGGTTTTCGCCGCCAACGCAAGGACATCGTCCAACCGAGGGGAGCGGAGCGGGGCACTAAGGGTGAGCAAGTCAGAAGGGGGGGGGAAGGGAGAGCCATGAGACAGAAAGCGCATAGCCACCACGCATTCGCTCTCCCGCTGTTGTTCCCTAGCCCAGTCCACAGTGCCGAAACTCTGAACGCAAGCTCGCAAATGTGAGGGGTCCAAGTCAGTCGGCTCCAACCCAGAGACAAGCGATCCCACGGAAGAGGCTGGAGAACGAGGGGCCTCAACGAGTGGTGAAGTTGCAGACCGCGGTGTCACCTCAGGAGGAGGCATTGGGCGGGGCGAAGTCCCAGGCGAAACCTGGATAGAGGGCAAAACCGAGGATGCAGCGCGCGCCGATGCCGGCGAAGGCACCTGTGGCGCAGAGGCAGTCGACGAAAACGCCGACGTTGACGTCGCAGATGACGGCAGGGGACGCGTGCCGGTCCGGATGGTCTTGTTTGTCGAGCGGGACCGGCTAGGACGACGGGCAGTGGACGATGCCCGAGGGACGATGGTAGCCCGCGGCTGGCGTCCGAAATAGGTGGGACCGGTGACGGTGCCTCCAGAAGCAGCGGTGGTCTTGGCCCGAGTTCGTGAAGAAATGAGCGGTCCCCGCTCCGGAAGCGAAGACAGGACGTGCACATATCTATTCGCCAAAGACGCGGCCGGAGACATTCCGCGGGACGTAGCCGGAGCCAAACAGGAAACAGGCACCGGAGACGTGGAAACATGTGAGACCACGAAGACTCCCGAAGACCTCCGAGAAACTTGATAATCAATCGGGGAGTCCGATCGAACATCCAGCAGGCGCGGGTGATGACGGCGGAAATCCCCAAAATCAGATGGCTGTAGCGCTGGGGGTGAAAAGACACCCGCCGAGCAGGGAGGGCGGAGCCCACCCAAACCGACCTCCGGCGTAGACGACGAGTGATAGTTGAGTCCACAAGCCCGAATGAGGAAGACACCAGCGTGATCGACACCATCAATGCAATCGGGGCCGGTTGTGTCCGTGTCTTGTGCTGGTAAAGGCAGCCGCGAAAGGAAATCCGCGTTGCCGTTTGCCGAACCTTTCCGATATTTCAGGGTGTAGGTGAAGTTGGACAGGAATTCGAGCCATGGTTGTACCCTGGCGTTGTGTTCTCCAACCTTTCCAATGCTCTCTAAGGCTTTGTGATCTGAATAGATGATGAACTTGGTTGACCACAAATAGCCCCGAAGGCGCTTAATGGCCCAAACAATGCCACCAGCTTCCAGATCCAGAACAGTCCAGTTCCGCTCCGCCGGAAGAGTAGCGCGGCTGATGTACACAATGGGTCTTACCGAGCCATCGAGTTGTTCTTGTTCCAGGGAGGCTCCAAAGCCGTCAATGCACGCGTCGGAGCACAAACGGAGAGGACGGCTGTTGTCCTCGACCGCAGCCCAATCCGGGAAGACCAAAATCGGGGGACGCGCGAGTTCGCTCAACAACGTTTTGACAACCTTGACCATGCCCGGGGTGTACTTGAAGGGGACGCCTTGTTTGAGAAGAGAGTTGAGAGGCCGCACCTTGGTGGCGAGATTCTGAAGGAATTTCCGGTAGTAGCTGAGGCCACCGAGGAGGCTCCTAAGCTGCTTAACATTCGTCGGCGGCGGCATGTGCGTGAGCGCCCGAACCTTGACGCCATCAGGGCTAACCCCAGCCGGGGAGATGGTGTGACCGAGGAAATTGGCTTGGGTGGCGCCGACACGAGCCTTCCCTGGAGACAGCTTGAGGTTGTACTGGCGCAGCCGTTTGAAAAACTCGATCATGTTGAGCACGTGTCCCAGAGGTTCCTCATCGAAACAGATAACATCATCCAGATAAGCAAGCACACGCTCCAGACCGTGCACCACTCGGTTGATGACCTTGACGAACCAAGACGGGCTGGCGTTGGCTCCTTGCGGCATCCGAAGCCATTCGAACAACTGCGTGGGAGTGCAAAAGGCGGTGAGCGGGACAGTGTCTTCGTCACAAACGATCTGGTGGAAGGCCGAATTGAGATCGAAGATGGAGAACACTTTCCCGGTGTAGAGAGAATCCAAGATACCGTCCACCCGAGGGAGAGGTTGTCCATCCAAGTCCACCAGGGCGTTGAGTCGTTTGTAGTTGACGGTGATGCGAACCGATCCGTCCTTCTTGGGGATGACGACCAGGGGAGAAGCCCAGGGAGAAGTGGAATGCTGAATGAGCCCTGCCGCCAAATACTGGTCCAAGACGGCATCCACTTTCTTCTGCATTAACGGGTTAATACGATACGGGCGTGATGCGACGGGCTTCGTCCCTGCGGGGACAGAAAGAGTGAATGGCATGACGGTGCAGGAACCAAAATCGGTTTTCGAAGTAGAGAACACGTCGGAATACTCAACAAGGGCGTCGGCCAAACGATCAATAGCCTCCGGTGTCCATCCCGGGTTGTGTAGATCGAAAGCGATGTCGTGCATATGTGCGGGCAGCCTAGTCCACAATCGCAGAAAACTGGAGCGCTGGGCCTCGGAGAAGCGGTCAAGCAGTTCTTGCGGAGGCGGGGCGGAGGCTGGGTCCGGAGAGCGGCGAGTCCCGGACTTGGGGCCAACGGCGTTGACCCGATGCGGTGATGTAGAGGACGGGGGGGCGGTGGGAGTCGAAGATGGAGCCGCCTTCAGGGTTTCTACCGGTACTCGTAATAGCGGTGCAGCAGACACTCCAATAACGTCGCCCGGCTCCAATTCGGCACAACCTGCAAGGGGAATACGCTGAAGACCATTGGAAACAAATGCATCGGGGGACGAAAGTGCACCCACTTCAGGTCGGAACGATACGAGATATTCGCCGATCAGCGCAGGCATGCCCGAAGAACGGACGAGGTCCACCTCAACAAGGGCAGGCTCCGGCCCCAAGGAAATGCCCGAGCTCCCTGCATATTTGAGGTGAAACGAAGAGGCAGGAGCGTCGTCGTGTGTAGCGTAAACACAAGCGCCAGCGGTGAAACGTGGAGAGAGCGTGAGCTCGCCCATAACCCGGCCGTCCGGTCCAGGGTGGGGGAGGGTGGTGAACACTCGAGAGTTGAACCGCATCCAGCTATCGCGACCCAGAAGCACGGCGTGCCCCATGGCGGCATCTGGAACAACGCAGGCCCAGACCGCCAACGAAGCGGTAGCTCGAGCTCCATGAAGAAAATTAACGGTGAGACGAACTGACCGAGTGGTCACAAGGGCGGGTCCATCACCAAACCCACCCCAACGACGAGAGGGCGAAACACGAACGCTGCCAGCTGTCAAGGCTCCAGCAGCTATCATGGCGGTGACCACGGAGTCGGACACAAAAGACGCAGGAGACCCAGAGTCCAGCAGTGCCACTCGCGCGAGTTGAGAAGTGGCTGTAGGTCCGCCATGCAGCAGAACCCGGGTGGTGTAAGAGTCCGAGTCCAACAGGAGCGTGCCGCCGACCAGATCGGGCCCGTGTTCCAGAAGAGGAGGTTGGTCTGCACAAGCGGAGGTCGAGGCCACCAGATGAACACCAGGAGCATGGTCCCCCGGAGCGTCCAAACGGAGACAAGCTGGGTCTTCACCCCGGTCCTCCCGTGACGACGAACCGGCCGCGGTAGCAACCTCGTGGATGCGTCTACGGCCATGGGGAAGAGGCTGCGAAATGGGGGGGGTGGGGGAAGTGGAGGCGGAGAGAGCTTCGCCAGACAGGGGATGATCCCGCAAAAGGCGCCGAACTTCCATCAAAGCTTTTCCCAACAAGTTTTTACCGCTAGACGCCCACTTGGATGAAATGCTAGCCTCCGGAAAGCATGCAGACATGCCGATACCCCAAACACGATCAAAGGGGGCTGGCTTCCGCAAGGAGGCGGGTACCCGTCTCCAGTAAATGTTGTTTCATGTCGTGGTTCTGAGCGAATTTGGCATACGACCCCGTAAGCACGATCTCTTCTCGACGACGCTCCCATTCGGCATAATCAAAAGGACGTACGTTACGACCCAAGGACTTGTGGGTCTTAGGATCGGTTGCAGCCATGATTTTGTCATACGACGTCATATCCCCAAACAACTTCGCTTTTTCAGACATCATAAATTGCTCACCACATGAATAACGTACCCCCAGTACGTCAAAAGCCGAGGGAGTCCATTGCGAGAACACAGACGGAGGTTTCCAGAAGAGGAGGACGTCATCCGAAGCGTACTCGCATTTGTCATCAAACGGCGGAGCCGGTGCAGGGCGGAGGGGCAAAGAGCGGGCACCAGGCACGGGCGGGGGTGAGCCAAGCGGACGGGTCCTCATCTCCGACGGGGAGGACCCAGAAAGCGAGGGAGGAGCGGGCGAAGTCGTTCCGGTCCATGATCCGGAGGGCGGCCTACGAGCGGCGGCTCCGGCGAGGTCAATGTTAGCAGAGGCCATTCGGCTATGAGAGACCCGTTCGTTAGGAGAAGTCTTTCCTGCGGCAGACGAATGTGCGTGAATGGACGCAGGGCGCTCTGGACTACTCCCCCGTGACAAAGGAGCCGAACCTTCCACCGAATGGTGGGCACTACCATCCGATCCCGATGGCAGTGGTGCAGTCAGCACGTTGTGGGCAGCAGAGGAAGACGCATTCGTATCAGGTGCTGTCACACGGGGGCAGCGGACGGTCGAAGACAACGAAAGCTGCGAAAGAGAAGGAGAATCGACAGGATCCCCGGCGAATGTAGAAGAAGGCTCGTGTGCTATCCGAGAAGAGGCCCGGCTGACAACACCAGAAGAGTCTTGGCGAACAGTAGTAGACGAGGTTCTTGTTCCTTCTGTAACCCGAGACGACGAGGTGAGCAGGGGTGAACCGCTCGACGTCTTACCTCCCTGTCGCCCACACCACAAAGGTTGTGCCGGAGTGGGTTTGTCATGTCCAAAACCAGCAGACGATGAGGCGGGCGATGAGGAGGCGGGCCGAGAAACTAAACGTGATTGGGGGACATCGGGAGTATCCAAAGAAGTAGGCTGTACACGAACATCTTGGGAGACTCCAAAAGGGTGCACGGTGGTTGCTGTTGACGGTAGTACCGGCTGAACTCCGCCATCGGCAAGTCATTTCTTACCCTTCCAGCCCCTCTTAGCCGAAGTGGAAGTCTCCGACGAGGATTCTGTGTGTGAGGACTGTTTCATGTCCGATGTGTCAAATGAGCGGCGGGCTCGTCCGGAGGAGTGATTACGGGGTGGGTTGCGTCCTGTAGGGCGTCTATACGAGGTCATGCGCTTTTTCCACCGACTCCAAAGTGCGGGATCTTTTTCCATGCAGAGCTTGATGTCATTGTTAAGCAGGCCTGTGGCGTTAATGAAACCACGAGTACAGGATTTGAAGGAGTGATCTTCGCCTAAGCAGTTGAGGCACTTGCCCTTGTACAGCCGAAGCGCGTTGCGGCGGTCTTCAGCTGAGACCAAGGGGGTGAACAACGGCGGATCATTCTTGGTTAGAGCCATCTCACTAGCGACATTGTACACCTCTTGAAAGTGTCCTGGCAACGGCCAGTCGCTGTAGTGCAACAGAAAAGGGTCCCGATCATCATTAGGCAGAGGGTCAACACTCATCACCGCAGCCGAAGAACCTCGGCTCCACGAAGGGGTCACCGACGAATGCAACGCCGAAGAAGCTACAGCACGCGAAACCGCAGACGAACTCCTAGCATTCGTGGAAGACACCGAAAAAAAATCGTCCCCATGTACCGCCGGCGTGTGCGCGAATGCCCGCTTGTCCAACACATCCCACATATCGTCCAAACACGAAGCATGTCGCCCAAAAGGGGCTTCCATGGAGAGCTGCTCATCCTTGTACACCTGTCCAGACACTACGGGAAACTGCTTCAACATGGAGTCTCGAACAGCTATCTGCACTTGTGCATCCGAAGGCTTGAACGCGTGATGAGAAACCATGACAGTCATGGCCAGAGCCTTATAGCGACGAATGTATTCTCCGTACGTCTCGCCGGTGGACACGCCAAAACTACGAAGGCGATCGATCCCCGAGCTCTTGTCTTGAGTGTCCCAGGCGGCCGCCAATTTCTGGATAAAGAACGCGTACGTCGAGGGCCCGGCCGGTTCCTTGCGCAGATGGTTTTCTACCTGTTGGAAAGTGGCATCAAGAAATTCCAGCGTGGCACGGTTGGTGGTTTGACCTTCAACGACAGCAGCACGAACACGTTTGCGCAACAACGGAAGCCATCCTGCGACCCAGGTGGAGGAAGCGAAAGTCTGCTTGCGTTTGACGTCGCTTTTGTTGAGGATCTCGGTGACCACGCCCTTGCAGCTAGACGCGAAACGAGCAAATTCATCAGGATCAGAACCAAGGGGCAAGCGTGTGACACTATCAAGTTGTTCCGGCTTCAGCTTGTCCATCTTGTCTTGGATGCGGATGGTGTCGGCCTCCGCTGCAGCGGCGTCCGCAGCGTCCAAAGCCTCCTGCCTCGTCCTCGCCCCCGTGGAAGACAAAGGCAAGCTAGCATCATCCTGAGGCAACGGCGATGTCGCGTTGGCCGGTGACGCCATGACGTGGCCGGTCGCCGGGCGAGGATCGATCAGGATAGACGTACGCGGGAGGGGGGGGGGCACCACCAAAGGCTGTTGTAGCAAAGCTGGGGCGGTCGACGCTGATGACACCACCAAAGGCTGTTGCGGCAGAGCTGGGGCGGTCGACGCTGATGACACCACCAAAGGCTGTTGCGGCAGAGCTGGGGCGGCCGGCGCTGATGACGATGACACTGCCGTGGTCCTGGCAGCTGCCTCATCGTGAACCTCGTACCCTGAACGAACTCCCGA